>WEIT01003908.1:505818-615716 GCA_013389985.1 Dryoscopus gambensis
CGTGCCCGGGGCCCCGCACAGCGCCCAGGACTGCCCGCTCCGAGCCCGAGCTGCTCGCTCCTCAAACCGAGTCACACGTTTTCCATTGCCCACCTGTGAGGCCTCGGCCGCTGCTTCCTCCTCTCCACCTGAGACCAAATCACCGCGCTCCGCTCGGGCAGGTGGCCAGGCAGTGCGCTGGCGCCCTTTGCCCTGCTCGCTGCACTTGCCGTGAGCCCCCTGTCTGGCCCGGCAAGTAGGTGCAATAAGCGCACACACACACGAACACCCCTTAAACGTTTAGGGCCGCTCGCAGCTTGTCTGGTCCTGCGAGACGCGCGCTGTGGCTCCCTGCCCAGTGAAAGCAAGCCTGATGACCCACCGAAAGACTTTTCCAATGGGCAATTTCGCTAAACATCCTGTAAACATCACCCGGGCTGCACATTGTTCCCCCTCCAAACCCCGTTAAGCTCTTGTTTGCCCCAGTGCCTCCAGCACTGTGAAGATGATGAGGTGTTCGCATGCTGCGGCTGCTGTTTGCTCTGCTGACCAGTGCCACTGCATTGTTTCCATGGGCTTCTCTGTTTTGTGTAGTGTATCCGCTCTGCGCAGCAGGCAGCAAGCTCAAACCACCAGCTCTTTGTTCTTGGCACGTGGCATAATTAGCCCAATGGGATTCTGCCTCTTCTCTACTGGCAGAACACAAATAAAAATAAAAGTGGTAAGGCAATCTAACAGTAACAACAACGTGATCCTCTGTAAATCCTCATTTCAAAGATACTAAACCCCAACCAATCAAGCCAATCCTAAAATGAAGGAAGATCAGGAGGTCCCTCACCCTTCTGAGGAGCAACGTTCCTCACCTTCATGTATTCTGCTGTCCTGGCAGGAGGAGGACCAGCAAGGTCATGCATGCAGCTCAAGGTCCCAGTCCTCATTCCTGGGGGCAGCAAAAACCAATTTGGCTTTTGTACTGAGATGAGTGTACAGTGGCCACCTTACTCTCTCCTAACAAGATGCCTCGTGGTCATCTTTCTGTGTCTGAAGGCTGATTCCTTACTATGCCACCAGGCTTTGAAGAAAAGATTTTAAAAGGCCATTTTCAAGGCTATGCTTTATTCATTACATTTACTTGACTTTAATTCTTGCATTTAGAGCCCCGTGCAGTCCAAACCTTTCCCTGCAGCTCCCAATCATTTCCTCTGGTACCAGGATTAAACACATCCTCCTTCCCTTTTTCAGCAGTGGTGCTCAGCAGCCTTCTCACTAGCCTGTGTTTTATCCTGCAGACATCTTTTTCGTCAGCATGAGCATGTTGTCATGTAATGGGCAAAGCCAGGCCACATAACAAGTCCTCTTTCATGCATATTGGATAGCAGGAGGCAGGAGGGGCCATGGGAGGAGGCTGCACCTGGAGGGCAAGTGTCACTTGCTGAGTGCCGCACACATTGCATATGGCACCCTGGGCTCCATGTCCTCCTCCATGCCACCAGCAGGTAACTGCAGGCTCATCAGCTGGCATGAGGGCTCGGCTGGGGAGAGGGGATTGAAATGCAGGTGCTGAGGCAGAAGAGGGACAGAAAGATGGAAGTGAAATGACTCGCTCTGCGAAGGGGTTTTTGTGGGTGTGGTCCCACCACCCCTCTTTCTGCAGCTGTTCACAGCAATACCAGTCTATCCATGGCCTGCAAACTGTCTATTTTTGCTCAGACTCCCTTCTCATACCAAAAAAATTTGTCATGCCAGTTGTTAGTGTCTAAGATGAGGACAAATTAGGCATGAAAATTATTTGGGGCAATATCTGAAAACTCATTTACAACCAGTCTTGGGGACTGTGTCTTTCTGGAAATCAGCAGCACCCCAGCATCTCTTTTCAAGCAGAATTAACCTTCATTAAAAACAATTCTATTATCAAACAAAATATTAAAAGTACTTTTCCTTTACCCCTTCTCTCTCTGTAATAGTTTTTGTCATTAAATTAAACATCCAGTCAGGCTTATGCCTGTATTCTGTAAGGCAGAATGCTTACCTATAAAGACACAAGGCTTGGTGGGGCAGGTGAAATAGCATATGCCTGTTCTTGTATTTAGTCTTCCTCATCTGTGTGCCGACAGATTATCCAAGCCTACAGGTACTGAGCGTGTAGCTTGTTTCTGATTCTTACAAAAAGTGTCCTACTTTGAGGAAGGAAGCCTGGGCTCAAAATATTTCCCCTGAGGATTAGTGCAAAGGCTGTTTCTTAAAAAAAATGGGTCTTAAATAAAAAGTGATTACAAGGTGCACTGCAAATGGATTGTGCCAGCAGTTCTGGTGCCCGAATTCATTTGTGTCAGAGGCTTTGAGAACGGGATACATGTTAGCAAGGACAGGGTGGGAGTATATATGCATCAGTGATTGCGTGTATAACTGGTTATGCCTGAATGCCACTCGGATATGAACTAGTGAGTCTAGAAAAAGCATTAAGTCTATACCACTGCATTTGCTGAGAGAAGGGAATAGGTTTTAAAAGAGCGCTTCCAAAGTGCCTGAATTTTATTAGAAAGTCTGACGTGAATCATGCTCTTCTGAAGGCTTGCAACGGGGACTTGGCAGCAGAGGAGAAACAGATCTACTGAGATGTTGCAGCTAAGCTGTGCACAGATGGCAGACTAAAAGCCCAAGTATAAACAGCATCTTTTACAATGTACACATCAGGCTGGATTCTCAGCTAGTGATTAGACAAAAGTGCTTGTAAGAAAACACCCAGGCTGGAGAAACCCACCATTATGTGGCATGTAGGGCCAAAAACCAAATACCATTTCAAAGGCAGCCAGAGACCAGCCAGTGGGTCATTGAGCCAAGAAATCTGGTTTTGCCTTGGGCCGTCTTCATTTCAAACACAACAACCATTCTCTGTCAAACGAATACTTTCTTTTTAGGAGGAATTAATCTCTGTACCAAATCAAGTCATGGCCTACTGTGAGTAAACAAGGGAAGTCTGCACAGGAGTCCAAGTCCTTGCGATGCAGCTTCATACAAGTTCTGATTCATTTGTACCCAAGGTCTGTTTCCCCAGGCACAGGGGAATACTAATGCCCCGCACAGAGCTGGCTGGCTGTGCCTTTATGGCTGCTTGCAGCCTTGCCCAGGGTTGTGAGAAGCTGCACAGTTGCCACTGCTTTGCAATGAAAACCACATTTATGGCATGCGTGGCTGCTAACTATGGGTGGCTGATAATGATGGGGGGAGCTACGGCCCCCTCATTCTCTGGTGGTAAACCCATGTCTGGCTGGGTAGGGACCATCCTGGAACAGTCGGACGCAAGCAAGAGTTTCCACCATTTTATGTACAGGCAACTCTTCATGTCTCTCTGAAGCTGGGATGGAAGGTCTCAGAGTTGTTTGGCTTCAAGCTGCTGAGTGGGAGGGACCAACTTCTTTTCTTCAGTCTCAGAGGATCTCTGAGAATAAAGGATCTGAGGTTCGGCTGGCACAGGTTGCTGCCCAGTGTTGCATGCAGCAGAAGGAGGAAATTAGTCTTTGGCATTAAGGAGAACAGAGAAACAGGAAGACACGTGGATTTCTAATGTTTGCATATCTATTTCCCCTAAAAAGACTTTGAATTGGCCACACATTACTGTGACTCTAAGAGAGGAAGGATTTCTTTGCTGATAGGGCCAAAAGATTGAGTGGTCCAGGTGGTGCAGTGACGAGTGCTGTAATTATCAGTACAAACTGCCTAACTTTAAAAAAAAAAAGTTATTTCAAAATTGATTTGACAAGGAGGAAATACTTCAAAAATAGAGCAAAGAATTGGTGGGTAGGGGAGTGGGGGGGTGTTTCTATTTAAACTCCAAGTTAAAAAATAAATAACTAAACGACGTAGAGTTCATGGTTAATGTCTGTTTGATAGCACAGTATAAAATAGAAAGAATGCAAAGCACAATTTAAAATTACAGATTTTGTCAAGTCTAATTTGAAGTGTGTTCATGGCACCATAAGTGGAATTCTCTTTTATTTGCCCCAAGCTGTGATTTACCATCAGATAAATTGCATAGAAAGAATAATGGTTAGTGTGAACAGCAATAAAAATGCAGTGGTTGCTGAAGCTTGTGGGGAAAGAGGGGACTATTTTAACTTATATTAGGGGAAGACATGTTTATTGAAAGGTATGCTTTCAGGACTAAAATATTTTTAATATTATGAGTTTTAGGACTTCCTAGTGCACAGCAGCTTTGGTAAACGGATCTTACTTTCCTGATGACCAGTTGCCCTCCACTGGATGAAATGAGAAATGCAGGCAATTGAAGTTTTCCAGAAGTTGAACTTCGATAATGTAAAAGTAAACTGTTCTGCCAGAGGCACCATACAAGTGGGAAGCAGATTTGTCTGTAGTTGGGTTATTTTGGATCCTGGTATGAGTCCCTCCCAGCTGACTATTACAGAGGTAACTGCACTCCCAAACTTGGTATTTTGAGAGAAAATGTTGATCCCCCTCAATAAGTGCTGGAAATTCCAGCACACAGGGATGTGTCTTCCTAGGCACTAGATTTGGGACTTATGAACTCTACATTTTTGTGATCTGTTAAGCAGTAACAAGTATGGAAGCCTGTGCCCTCATACATGTTGGATATCTATCCGACCCTTGAGATGGTAAATTTGCTGGAACAAATAATCGAGATTTACCATCCTGTGCTTTCCATAATTTCTCCCTTTAAAAAAAAAAATCCTCATAGAAACAAATCTCAAAAGGTCTTTGAGGAGATCACAGATGTCTCTGGATTAAGAGTCCATGACTGTTGCCACGAGCTTGCTCATTTGAGGCGGATAAGATAGAAAATTACTAGATGGGTTTCAGAAATGCCTCCCACTCACTAAGGAGCTCTTGCTTGTTTTGCTGAGTTCATGGGCATGCCTGAGCTAACAACATCCACAGTGGGACTTTGTGAAACTAGGTGGATCTAGGACTTACCCAGTTTTACAATCCTACTTGTGCCTTTTGCAGTCATCCTTGATAACCAGACATTAATTTCAAAGGGGTAGCATTCAGGCTCAGTCCTTTTAAACCTGTAGATATGGATGAACACCTGAAGAACTTGACTGTATTCCTGAGGCTTCTATAGTAGACATCAATTTTTTTTTTCTTTGTCTTACACAGCAGTATCCTGCTTCTTCAGGTGTGCTCTCTGTCCTTGATGATACAAGTTGTTTTGTTTGTGTCTTTTGCAAGCATGCTGGTTTTGGCTAGGATAGAGTTAATTTCCTTCACAGTGACTGGTACAGGGCTGTGTTTTGGATTTGTGCTGAACACAGGGTTCATAATAGAGGTGTTTTTGTTACTGCTGAGCAGGGCTCACACAGAGCAAAGGCCCTTTGTGCTTTTCATGTTGCCATGGGTGGTGGGGACGTTGGCGGTGCATGGGAGGTTGGGAGGAGACACAGCCAGGACAGGTGACCCCAACTGACCAAAGGGATATTCCAGACAATATGGCATCATGCTCAGTATGTAAACTGTGGGGGGAAAGGAAGAAGAGAGGACATTTGGAGTGGTGGCATTTGTCTTCCCAAGTAACCATTACATGTGATGGGGCCCTGCTGTCCTGGAGGTGGCTGAAAATCTGCCTGTCCATGGGAAGAACTGAATTAATTCCTTACTTTGATTTGTTTGTGTGCCTGGCTTTGTTTCCTTTTCTTAATTAAACTGTCTTCATCTCAACCCATGAGTTTTTCAGTTTTTACCCTTACAAATCTTCCCCCTGATCCTGTTGGTGGGGAGTGAGCAAGCAGCTGTACAGGGCTTGGTTGCTTGCTGGGGTTAGTTTGAATCCCAACCTCCTGTTCAGAGGGCAACAAGAATACCCACTGTTCTTCCAGGAACCAAGTACAATCTTGTTTCTAAAGGCAGATTGCTGGAGCACAGTAAGTTTCACCTATAAACTTCTTTTGATCTTATATTTACAGACTGAAGCGATATTCCGGATTTTATGTGCAGCTTTGCACTGTAAGGTTACAAAATGCCAAAGCACTATGAGATTCCTCCCCTCCCACAAGATTTGAGCTGTTTTGCTTAATATCTTTCCATAACAGTCCTTGTGGGGTTGGGCTGCCTGGCTAAGTATATGCATTTTTCTGCATGACATGGTAGGAAGAAGGAGACAGAGTGCTGATAAGATTGCTTTCCTCCTAAGTTTGTAGCTTGAATGCAGAGGTGAATGAATCTGCCCTTGTCTTTCAAAATATGAAGAAGAGAACTGGCACTAGAAAGACACAGACACATCTGGGCAGGTCTCATACATGATTAATTTCTGGCACCCACGTTGACCTGGACCAGCTTCATCTGATAGAAGGCTGAATAAATGTTTTTTAACACTCATCTATATATTGAAATTTCTTTTAACTTTCTTTTGCATTGGACTGAGATGAATGAACATGGCTGATCCCTGTTGATCTGAGTGGGGGGTATGCCAGGAGAGATGCTCTTGCCTAGGCAGTATTTCCACACCCCACAGCTCCAGAGACTGGTGAGAAGTCATCCTTTTTGGTCCAGTTAACATAAACACTTCAGAAAACCCGAGGAAGGAGAACCCAGTTCAAGGCCTGCCCAAGTAAATCAGAGCGCTTGGGAGCCAGTACTGGCAGGCTGGGTATTTGCTCTGAGAATTGTGTGCAACACTGGCACAATTTACCTGAAGGGGCAAGGCCAGTGGAACAAACAATCTATGACACTAATACCTCTTACATAAGCTCAGATCCACAAAAGTATTTAGAAACCTAATTCCCTTCAATTTCATTTATTAAGGCATCCAAGTTCCTCCTTGCTATGTTAAGCCATTTTAAATCTTGTATTAGAAAGAATCTGTTTTCTGCCTTTACCTCGCTCTCTTTTCTCACACAGATGCACATTTCAATGACCACATGGCCAGTGGAGTGCCCAAACGCACCCCTGCATCACCTACTTAGGCACATAAAGCTGCAGCAAACCACATGGAGGAATTAAATCCTTGAGGGCTGCTGGCAACTTGCAATTAGTCATGAGTCTTTCTTCCACTTGGTGTCTCTCTTTAGTCTCAAATCTGAGGCTAGATCTCCAATAGTGCTCTCCTGGGGATGAATATTTGTTATTTGCACCATATAAAGCACTCCAGAGTTTCAGTGGTGCACCACGACTCCCCTGTGATTAACAACATAGAGAACTCACAAAATGTGAAACTGCGTTTCCCTCCCCTCCCAGCTGTATGCTTCCCATCAGTTTTGAATGTGTTTAGGAAATTCAAATATTGATTTTTGGTTACTGTTTTTCTTTGAGAAAGTAATATATTCATTGTCTAGTTTGATCGAGTTTTTGTTACAGAGAGCTAGGGCTGGCTTGACTCACCCTCTAATATGTGCTAGAGTAGTTCACAGGCATGCAAGAGGAACACAAAGTGTTACTTCACTGAATTAATGGAATTGTATTTTTTAAAGGGATAACTTTAACATAACACCAAATAAGAGCATACTCTTTGTCCTTGTGCAGAAAAGACAAGGATATTGTAAACTTTCTTTGTATTGTAATGGAAAAAATTCAGGGAGGGGGGATATAATTTAAGCTTTTTTGCACTAGAACCCAATTTCTTTACAGTATATAAGAATTACTTGACAGGGAAATCCATAAGCTTGAATTCCTTTTCTATTTATGTATAGTGCAAGCCAATTTTTCAGTGAGAAAAGTTACACTGGAAGTCTGCTTTAAAGACTTCAGATATTTGCAGCTACATGGAAAACACTGTGGCTCACAGCATAAATGTGCTAATGTGCTTGATCCACTCCTGTTTCTGGGCCTTTTCTGTTCTGCCAGTTCCTCTGAGATTAAATCTCTGAGAGAAAGTTGTCCAAATCTAATGTGTTTGGCAGTCCCCTCAAATAAAAGCTCCTTTCTCTAAAGACTGCTTGGTGTCTTGCTTAATTCTGATCTGGAGACCTAGAGACTAGACTCTCAGCTAGTATAAACGAGGGAAGTATACCACATAACAGCAGCTGAGGATCTGGAAAATAGTATCTACCAATAACGTCTTACTTCATGTGGGTTCTATCCAAATAATTCACTAGCCCTCCTGAGGGAGAACAAAGCACTGTAGATTTCTTTTTACGAGCTGTTTTGCACATAAATGCTCTTTGCAGGCCTAGTACATCTTCACTGAAACCAGTGAGAGCAAGTTGGCAAAATCTGCATGCAGCTTATTTTTAAATCCTTTTAAAATCACAGAGGAATGTTCATCAGATTGCAGATCCCCAATGCAAAATAACTGCAAAGCGTGCCAGCGTTTTCTTAGAGCACATGCTGAGATAATCTATCATCCTTTTTGCTGTGCTTGCGTGGGATGAGCAGGGTATCCTGGACTTTCACGGCTGTGAGACACTGAGTTTGGGTGAGGATGGACATGCCATCTAGCGGCTGCTTGGCCCGATTGCTTGGACAATTTCTTATCACAAATTACTAACAGGATTCCCGTTTGTGGAAAGTGGAAAAATAGACATCACAGGGTTTTATCTGAAAATCTTCAGTGGTCCATCTCTTCCATATAGTACCAAGCTGGAAGATTTCAGTATCAGGCTTCATCTGGTTAGCTGGATTTTCATCAGTGTTTCTAATAGTCAATCAGTCAGGGGTTTGTCCACTGACACTTCCTCTGACACAAGAAAAGGAGCTTCTGTCACTTGCTGTGGGTGAAGGTTTTCCTCTCCAGAAGATTTTGCCCTCTTCCACTTGCAAGACTTTCCCCACCATGCCCCATTTCACTCCTACCCTTTTGAGCTGTCTCAGCAGCTCCACTTTAGTCCCTGGTGCAGGGGTGCCACAGGGGTGGTAGCACTACAGAGGAGGCTCTGGAGCAGCTATAAACAACTCTTTAATTCTAGTCCTCATGCCAAAAACTGACTAAGGCTGCTATGAAAGGGATGTTAGATGTGGGAAAGCAATTTTCAGCCCTCAGGATCCTGCTTGCCACCAGCAGAGTTTCCCCAGCGAGAAGAGGCAGAGAAGCATATTCCACACTGTCTCTAGACACCCTCCACCGAGCCGGCACTGAGTAATCCCATACATCAGGCCAATATCAAATGCAACCACAGAGGAGGCTTTCCCTTATCTTTCAGGACAATTACCAAGCTATACATCACTTGAGCAGTCTGGGAACTATGGGAGATTGTGGTTTCTGGTAAAACGGGAAATCTTTTCATGGTTAGCACTAGCAATGAAATTTGTAGCCCACCTCCATCTGGGCTGAGCCACGGGTTATCATTCTTGGAGATGAGCTTCTCTCAATGTCAAAGGGCAAATAAATAACTAATTATGTGTGAATGTGCGTTTCAAGGAAAAATCATGCTTTTATTCCTTCTCCCTTCCCGCCCCTCATTTTGCCTTGGAGAAGTTACGGGTTTCCTCAGGTCCTCAGAGAGGTTGAAAACTGTCCAAAATGTGCTTCAGGAAAGTGATCGCTCAAAGTGAATCAGTTTGCAGTGTCTGCTCACCATCTGTGTGCCTTTAGGAGATTGTCACACTTTCGGCTGGCTTCATCCATCTCTCTAATTCCTTGGTTACAGTCAAAACAGTTTTTAAAGTGTTTGGTTCCCACAGCGGGAAAGTAACTTGGATGCTGCCTGCTAGCATCACTTCACCCAGGAGCAGCTGATGCCTCTTGGAAAACTTTGAAAAGCAAATTTCTCTTCTGAGTCAGTTCTGCTGATGTAGCTTCTACTCTGAGAATTACTCTGCTCTCCTCTGTTTCTATATTTGTACCGGCACTTGTATGAGAAGAGGATCCTGCTTTCCTGGAAGGATGCACTGCCTTCGGTGAAGTCATGAGCATCTGTGGCATTGGTTCACCCACTCTGAGTGATCTGAACTCGTTGATTTTCAGGCAGGAGTTTGATAGGATGAGCTATGGCTTTCTGATCTGACATGTTTCGAATTATTATTCCTCCTCTGTTACATTTTTCATAGAAATGCCCCAAGCCACTGACAGACTTGGTTTAGCAATAAAGAAATAATCGTCTCCACAGCAGTTAATGGGATGCCAACAAAGATGCTATGTGGCTGAGTCATCTTCATGTTGCAATAATGCTGCCCAGCTAGCCACCCTACAAGATTTAGCAGGCCCAGACTTTTCAGCTGGGATAATTCATCTCTTGCAGTCTCTCTCAATAAGCTTCAGTAACTAGAGGGGTGAAAAAAATGCCCTTTTCATTGCAGAAGACAACTGATGGTCTCACCACCTAAAGTGCTGACTGCCCCAATATGTATCTTCATTAAATTTGGCAGTCAGTAAAAAAGGTTTGGAAAAAACTGTCCTTTATTGTCTGAGAGCTCAGCGAATGATCCCATAGCACCCACTGATCTGTCACTAAGCTCAGGCTGTTGGCGCATGGCTGGGTTTCTAGAGCACATCATGGCAGCTAAAGAGGAGTTTGGTATCTGTATAATCATGGGGGATCAGGGCCAGGATTAGAGAGAGAGAGGAAGCAGGAGACCAAAGATCAGTGTATTGTGAATGAATGATTGCCACGCTGCTGATGAGCAGCACCAGCTCTCTGCTGTCTCCATGTCATGAGCAGGAAACAGGTGTCTCCACAGTTTTCTTGCCTGTTCTCATCTTGCCACCTCTTGCTGCAATGTGAAAATGGTTTGATTTTGCTCCACTGGACCATCTTCTGTGTTAGATCCCTCCCCAGAGGGCAGAGCTTCAGTTGTCTCACTCTAAATTCAGTGAGGCTCTCTGCTCAGGAGTGAATTGTCCAGGTTAACTGAGGCTCTCCTGACTCACCTCTTCAGTAGCATCATTTGCAGACTGGCTTTTAAGATATGACATAAAAAGGCAGCTACCAAGCTCTGTATAGGTCTCAAACCCTTATGACACCTACTGATAACCAGGGCCACTACCCAGAGTTGGACACAACTGAAAGGACAGACAGCATGTGGTCAAACAACAACACCATGCTCCATACAGACTAGGTCGTTCCTAAGCAGCAGCAGTAGGTACCTGACCCTTTCCACCCTAATGGTGACTGTGTGACTAGGAGCAGGGAAGGGGGCACTTCTTGGTGGCCACAGGGGATGGCCTGATTCATCGTGGCAGTGTAGCGGTCCAAGTGGACATTTATAGCACAACTGCCCCACAAGGCATTTATGGCTTGGCTCTGGCATTGTGGCAAGCTGCTGAATACTACGAGTGTGGTATAAATTGGTTGGAGGAGAGGCACAAAGCCAGAGCTCCAAGAGCTACACGCAGGAGGTCTTGCTGACTTATGTGTGTGGCAAAATGATGGCTGAGGAGGCTGCTACTAGAAATGTGGGTATCACATGTGTTGTTCTAGTAGATGCAGCATCATGTAAACATTTAAGAGTTAGAGCTCTTAAAATGATATTCTGTAAGCACAGGGTTGTTTCTCCTGTAAAAGAAGCCATCTCTCTTTTGCAGTACCAGACGAAATGAATGCATCTCTCCACTCCTATTTCACTTTGCCCTGAAGTACACTAAGACAAAACCAGAAGAGAGTGGAGACGCAGGCAGTAAAGAAAAGTATGTTTGCACTTCCAGCATGCAAAGAATTTGAGCACTGCAATTTCACTTGGATCTTGAAGCACACTGTGCACCCTAGCTGAGGGCTAGACACCTTTGGTGTGTTTGTCAGTGTTGGGCTGAGGAGGGAACATCAGTGTGTGGCATTAGCCAACTACGTTCCTTTCTAAGTTCCCTCTGCTGGCCTGAGGATTAGTGTGCCACAGCAACATGATCCCAAAGCCTAGCAGGGCTCATGTGTGCTTCTTGGCTTTCCAGCACCTCATTTCAATGCATGCTGAGGGGCTATGGTGACGGAGGGGAAGGCTCTGGTTATGATCCCGTTGAGAGCTGAGTGTTACCAGAGGTCATCACTGCTGATGGCTCTCGCTCGTGTGAGAGAAGCCACTTGGGTTTCATCCAAACCTTAGACTCAACAACACTGAAGCCATCACCACAGCTGCTTGCACAGCTGCACAGCCCCTCACTGGCAGGCTCGGTGGAGAGAACAGTGCTGAAATATGGTGCGAAGACTGATGACACAGTGTCTTTTGTGGAGATAAAGGGAGGCTGATCCCTTTCATCACTGCTTAAGCAATTGTTTCAGATGTCTTTGCCTTGCTTTTGTTCTGGTCAGGGTGGAAGCTGGAGGCCTTAGTGGCTGCAGGACAACCTTTGCCAGAAGGTACAGCTCCCTGGGTGGGGGTGGACAGTTCTTACTTCCAGTTCACTGGAAGGCAGCCCCACACTGGGGCATCTCTGTCTGCCTTGCCTATACTAGAAAAGCCTGGTGTGCAGGGACACCCCTGCTCCTGTCCCCTGGCATGTCTTGTGAAAAGAAGGGCCCTCCAGAAAGGTTTCTGCTTCTGGCTCGGGAAGTAAATGCAACACAAACCAGTGACACTTATTCTCATCTGACCCCCACAGCGGTCCTGTTCCTAAACGGAGGCCCAGCTCCGCTCTTCCCCTGCATGCAGTATGGCAGCCAGGAGCGTGGCTGCAGAACATCAAAGTTAATTAGCATCCAAAAGAAAATAAATCAATCAATACACTCCCAGCCTCCTTAGAAAATCTCGTTATTGGGAACCGACCCAGGCAGCGACTCCCAGGAAGAACTACAGAGGAAGAGATCCTCCAAAGCTGTAATTTTTAAGGTTGTACCACTTGGAGAATAATTACAACCAGCAAAACAATGTTCACATCTCACATTAATATAAAGTAATGACTGCATGCCTGTAGCCAGCTAACCACAGAACTGAGAAGAGACTGTCAACTCTTCTGCCCTGCCATAATACAAAGCATCTTGGAAATGCTAACAGCCACTGCACGCCAGCCCCTTGTCATCCCTCCTTCTTAAAGACACAGACCGAGGGCTGCTTTTGCCTCCGAATGCTGCTTGTACAGGAGATGTCGTCAATGATGAGTTTCCTTTCTGTCTAAACTAAAAATGAAAACTAATATGTTTATAATTTCCAGTGAAGCAGAATTTTAAGATCATTTCAGACATTTATAAAAGCTTTTGTTTCAGAAAAATACTGCTTCTGGTTTTGGAAAAGTGTCAAATTTCGAAATACCATTTTGTCTTCCTTCCTTTCTACATTATATTTGCTATCTTTTTTACACTACTTCCAAGTGTCCAGCATGTGTTTATGGTGAAGTGCAATGAAATTGTGGAAGCAAGAAGAACATACAAATAAATGAAATTATAAACCAAACCAAATCAAATTGTATTTTTGAAACTCCAGCACTATTATTATTATAGCTGGAAAAAATCTGAGATATTTTTCTACGGGAATGAAAATCAGAATTCAGGGAGTATGAAATCATCTCCCTTTAGACTAAGATAAAAAGAGAGTAAAATATGGCTAGAGTATTCCGGAGATCATGATCTAGAGAGGACACCTTTGTTGCTGGTAGCATATACTGAAGGGATTGTTACCAGATTATCTGTCATCAGAAGGAGACTTCTGTAAGTTTAGAGTCAGTCCCTACTTTTGATAGTGGAGGATGTTCATGTTACCATCTTTATACATCAGATTAATTAGCTGTCTTAAACAAAGTGTTCGGGAGGCCACACTATTTTATCAGAAAATTCTTCTGCTGTGACTTGGTTTGACACTCTCAGGAGATCTTTCATGGGTGGTGCAGTCCACTTATGCTTCAGCACCCAGGTTCTCATGAAGGATCTTGGAAGATTTCCCTTTGCCCTCCCTCATCTATTGTGTTTTTAGAGCTATCAGGAGGACTAGTAACACAGTTGCTTATTGGTTCTTAATGCTTAAACTAAATAAATAACAAAAGAAAGAAAAAGTCAAAGGAATGTGAGGACAGAGATCGTGCCAAAATCCATGAAGTCAGCAGAGCTGGCAAGAGTTCCTGAAAGATTAGAGAACGACCACTGTGGTTTTAATGGATTGGAGTAAATCTAATGGCAATATTATTTCAACAGCCTGGGTGCAAAGTTTTGCAAATGATGTTTTGCAAAACAGCCACATCAGCAGTGATGGAGTAATGGTTTTAATTTCCACTGACTGGACACCTGCTTTACCTCTGGGAAAGGATGAGCTGGAAGCTCTTTGTGTGCCTCCTGCCATCTACGGGCCCAAGCCCTGGCCTGAGGAGAGGCCAGCCAGCATCTTGAACTGCACAGACAGGAGTGTCCCACTTGGCAGCCACTGAAGACATTCCTTGGCTCATCTGCAGAGCTCAACACCAGAGACGTTCATGCTGTACTTGGGGCAGAGATTTCAGGACAAGGCAACCTCTCTGTATCTCTTCAGCTCCTTTGCACCCTCCAGACAGCCCAAACTTGCTTCATGTCCTAGTGCGAAGCTGTCACCACTAGGGGTAGGGAGGAAACCGTTCATTCCTGTGCTGATCTGATGGAACCCCCCTGGGAGACCAAGGGAGGGGACCTGAAGGGGAAAAAGTGGCCTGAGAAATTCTCCTTTTACTCTGTGTCACTTTGAAGCCACCCCTGGAGGTCTGTCAGCAGCTGACATATTTAGGATAATCTTTATGCTTCTGCAATCCAGTTCAGAGTTGAAAAGCAAAATACAGAAGGTGTCATCAGCTCCCAGCTGGAGCCTCACCTTCTTTGCTGGGGACAATTGCAGCAAAGCAGGGACTCTGGCCCTAATTTGCAAAAACCGGAGTAGTTTCTGGGTGTCCTGTTCCTTCATGGCACTAGGCAATAGGCAGTGAATCTCATTTATCTTCCAAGAATCTCAGAAAGCCTGGCAACTGCACCGACACCATCTCGCTCCAACTGAGAACTAAGGAATTTTGCCGCAAGATCCATTCGAAACCCGCTTGAGCTTTCCAAGCCCACTGTTCCCTTGGGGCAGGGGAGGCGGGGAGGGAGGCTTGTGTTGATTAATATTAGAAGAAACTCCCCTGAAAGAATGATAGATCATGGCTTGGAGACTCCAGAATCTTTTCTTGTTTCTTTCTTTGATGGGAGGAGGGGGAACTGGAAACAAAAGGCCTAGGAAGGGGGGAATGGAGGGAGGGGTGTGTATAGAAATCTGCTTCCTTTTGGCCACGCTTGAACTTCCAAGAGCCTGGTTTTGACTGACATCCCTAGGAAATGGGAGAGAAAACTCCATGCTGAGCCGGCTCTCTGCCCAGCAGAGGAAGCAGGAGGCATCTGGCTCCAAGGAGCTGAAATAGATGCCTTTAATGTGTCTGTCAGCCAGCATCACAGAGGTGCACTTGGGTTTTTCAGCTGGAGCACTCTTTTGCTGCAGGCTTCCAGGGCTCCTTTGGGGTCCACTTACCTGGGTACTGCATCCACACTGACCTGGATGGCTCCAGGTGGAACAGTGGAGGAAGCCCAGACAGACTGCCACTGTGCATTCACAGCTAGAAAGGAGGGAATGGGCACATCATTGCAAAACCTGACTTTGCCCTTCCTAGCAATCCTCTGTGCCAGTGCAGGAGGGGTGGCAGAGAACTGGGACTGCCACCCAAAGCATTTCAGAGACATCCAGTCCAAGAATGTGGAGAGGAAGTGTGTTAATAAGGGTATCATCCATGCCATGCAGCTGCCCCCCTGCCTGCAACCCTAGGGAGCCAAACACTGGCCCATGTGTGGGGCACATGTCAGAGCAGAGCATCACAGGGAAAAATGGGAAAAAAGCCCTGAAAAGGGAGATCTGCTGCTCGTGTTGCATTGAGCTGAGATGGGAAGGTGGAAAGTGAGTTAAGGAGAAATCAGGGTAAAAGGCTGTCAGCATTATCTAAAGCTTGAAAACGGCTGGTGAGACTACAGAGGCATTTGCCGAATGGTTATGCCAGGATGGACGCTCAGAACAACACATGGCAGAATTGTAGTTCCGTCTCCAGAGAAGTTAGGGGGACGTCTCCTGTATGTCACTCACAGGAAAACCACCTCATATTTGTGAGCAGCTCTATAGCATCAAAAACACCTTTTTGCCTTCTAATGCCTCTCACATCCATCTCCCTGGATATATTACTGACTTTGAGTTTGCCCTTATGGCCAAGCCATGTGCTTATTGCCATTCTGTGTTAGATGTCGTGAGCTCTTTAGCAACAACTAAGAGCTTCTAAAGGCTCTTTCCTGTTTTTCCTTTTCCCTGTTTGAGTGCACAAATTTCTTGGCAGAGGACTTTTGAGTTTTCCCCCAGCAGAACTGAAAGCCTGATGCCTTTTGCTGCATCTTGAAACATTTAGTTGTTAACATCAGCTTTTGCTAACTAGATGTTTTTCCTGAAAGGAGGAAGAGAGGAGTTCCCGTGTTTCCTTTACCACTGAGCTCCCATTCCATTAAATGATAATCATCCCTAGGATATAGGAGGTTGGGCAATGGAGCTGCCTACCCATGTTCGATGATGTGCCCATTTCTGATCATCAGTGCTTTCCTAATGCTCACCCTAAGTAATAGGGTCTAGCAAGCCATTAATAGAACATGGTCAAACCCTCCTAATGAAAAGTGAGGGAAAGACAAGTGGACCAGATCTCGAGTCTGCTAGGGAACAAGGACAGTGGAAATGCTACTACAATTTGGCAGTTTGGGATCTTATTCATCTTTCTCAAGCCACAGAGGTGTTTTGGCATTCTCCTGCTAATGTAGTTTTGGCAAGCTTGTATTTTATCATGGCAGTTGCATGACACATTGTCATGATCACAAGTAACATCAAGGTGGCTTAAGGAAGCCTGTGGTTTCTCTGTGTCACTCGTAACACACGCTTTCTTTAGGTTAGGGAAAATTTGGTGCCAGATAAAAGGAATGAAGGTGGCTAATGGCACAAGATGTTGATACTGGCAGTCTCCCTTTGTGCAGATGGCCTGCTGAAGTCCCTAATGTGTTGGACCAAAGCCTCAGTTATATGTTACATTTAAAAGCAGTCAGCTGGAATCTGTGCAGCTGTTTTGGACTGGAGCAGGTGTTCCTGGACTGACAGTTTCTCTCCAAGTTCTTCTTTTCTCCTTAGGCTTGTCTTTTAACATTGCATCTTCTCCAACAGCAGTGTTGGAGGCATTGCTGGCCAGGCAATGCCAGCAAGGAAGATTAGCCCTTGCTGAAGAGACAAAGGGAGTGCAAGTTCAGCCAGCCTCCACCCAAGAGCCACAGAGAACACAACTGACTCTGCCACACTCCTGGGGAGCGGTGCATGGGCTTTCTGCAGAGCTTGCCCCTCTGCAGGCAAGAGCCTTCAGCCAGAACCAACCGTGCTACATCCCAGTGCTGTCTCCAGTTCCGCACGCTGCCTGTGATGAATAGTGAGCCTGGGGAAACCCACAAGGCTTTAGCTCCCCGTGTTTTAGCTCTCCCAGCACTCTGAAATCCTGCCCTCACTGTTGAGAGGCAGTAAGCTTGCACGCGTTCGGATGAGGACTATACAATGATAGATAATACCAATAAAGCCCTGAGCTGTTCTGGGGAGGGAAGGGTGATTTATCCCCAGCTGGATGGCTGGGCTGAGCAGGGCAGAGAGCGGAAATCCTACGGGAGCTGCGGGGCACACATCAAACCGCACGTTGCAGCGTCCGCGACACCGAGGGCGCCAGTTCAAAGCTGTCACGTGCTGCGGCTGGAGACTTAAGGTGATGCCAAGCTAATGAGCAAACGAAACAATAAATAACCCCAGTGATCATTACACTCCCCTCCTTGGAGCTCGCCTGCTCCGGTCCTGGTGAGCCAGTGCTTCTCACACCCAATTACTCATGCTGAAGCCCCTCAAATGGAGCCCAGAGCAGGCTCGGCAAACCATTCATCTTTGCAGAGTGGAGCCCTTTCAAGTTTCTCTGTGGCAGCCGCTCTGTTTATTGTTAAGATGAGCACACAGTTTACACGAACTGTTCTTATTTATCTTTGACTTTTACCTTTTAGGTCATTTCTTTGCACGTCCGGCACTTTCCAAGTTTCGACCAAACTTTTATTTATGTTCTAGGATTTGCTGTCTGAAACTCTCCAGCTCCCAGTGATGGAAAGGTGAGCTGAGCTCCTGACCAAGGACTTTTTCTCCAAGAGAACTGAATCCCCAAGGCAAATCACTCCTCTGGACAGAGATATAGGAAGCTGCTGACGGGAGGGGACGGGTGGGTTGTGTGTCAGGAGGGGGTCCTTGGATAAGTGCTAACAGCTGAGTTTTGCGTGACTTCGGGCTGAGGCCAAACATGCCGCCACGTTGGGAGAGAGAATGGATAAGTACATGGTTTAGGCATGATGGAGGCACGTTGGGAATTGTTTGGCAGCAGTGTTTGCTTTGCAGACTGCTAAGATGCCTGAGGAGAGAACAGACCCAGGTATTGTCCCCAGTGGGCTTCACAGGTTGACCACTGCTGCATGTAGTTATAATCTTTCCCAAATTCCCCAAATTCCAGGTCTTCCTCAACAGTAACCACAGCCACTGCTCCCCTGCCTGCAGTGACCATCTGTGCCTTGCTGCATCTGCCTGCTCTCTGCCACCAGACTCACTCCAAGCCTTGATCAGGGCACAAACTCTGTTGCTTTTCAGATGAGCCCTGTAACAGTGACATAGGCGGGGGGAGTCCTTCCATGCCTTAGTGATGATGTATCCAAACCGTGAAGAGCTAGATTTGGATTCTCCCCAGAGCCAGGAAATGGAAATATCTTTTATAATATCATTGTTTATGGTCAAAGGGCATAACTAGGGTGGAATGTCACCAGACATGTTCCAGTTTACAAGAGCTGGAGATCTGCCTGCTGTGTGTTCACACAGGAGGACAAGATGCCAACACGCAGGCTAAGGAAGGAGCGCTGAGAAAAGATAACCTCTCCAGCAAACTAATCACTTGGAAAGACAGGATGTGGATTTCATTGGAGCTATCTCACAGACTCTGAGACCTTGAGGCAAGGAGTTAGACTCAACATGGCAGAGCTGCTGGTACCATCACCTCTCCAGAGGGCTTGGAAGCAGCAGCCGGAGGGATAGTGCTGGGTTGGCTGTGGGCTCTATGTCCCTTGTCTGTAGCTGTGGGAGGCTGAGGGCACACAGGCCTTGTCCCAGCCTCCCGCAGCTGCAGGGGAGGGAGCCGCAGACCTGCTGCTGCCTGCCACGTAGCACAGTGGAGGAGGCAGCCCGGGAGGAGCCACTGCCCTTCGCAGCCAGCTCGGTCTTCCTATTTCAAAGGCACATTGCCTAAGAAAAAAGTCACATATTTAAATTTCATTCCAGGGGTTAACAGCTTCCGCAGTGATTAAAATGGAAAGAATTTTTTTAAATTGTGTATTCCTTTTCTCTGTTGCTTTCTCTGGCCTGGCCAGGAAAATATCTCTGAAATTTTTTCTGCTTCTTCCTACTCATGATCTGTGAATTTTCTTTCTAGCTCTGCCACCAGTGTTATCATTTATGTTAGCCAGTGCCTGTTTTTACCTTGGCTCTTTGACCCATGAAGTAGTTGAAGAGTCTTTGCATCTCACATGTCCAATTGTTACACGCCAGCAGAGTACTGTGAGCACTCTCTGTGAGTGGTGCTAAAGAAATGGGATGTCTTCACAGCAGCAAGAGTATTTTCTCACCTGCAAGGCTCAGCATGCAGGTGTTTCAGTCCAGAGTTATGCCATTACAAAACTGCTCAGAAATATGCAGGGGGAAATTCTGCTCTGCGTTACACAGCTCAGAAGAACCACTCAGGTTTTTCACAAGGCAGATGAGAGGGAGCAGGAGCTGGGCCCACTCAGAGAGAAAAAGTATCCAAATTTCTGGGGTCTGGTGGTATAAGAATGGCTTCCCAGCCCAAGAAGCTACAGCAAACACTTGAAGGAAAGGAGAGCAGTAACAGGAGATCTTCTATTTTTTGAGAGGCTTTGCTGACCTGGAGAGTTATCAGCCATAGCCTGGTTGTGTTCATGTCTTTCCTACTTTCCCCTAGGGACCAGGAAGGGTTAAAAAACTCCTGTGATATAGGTCTGTGTTCACATTGAATCTACACCCATCATATATATATTGGCTTTGGGGAAGGGGGGGGCGTGTCGGTGGTTTGCACATGTCACTGGCCATAACTCAGACTTTTATTATAATCGTGACCATATGGTTAATGGGACCTAATAAACCACTGTTGACCTGGACACCGTGTGCACAAATCCCTTGCTCTCTTTCCTTTTTTCCTGGCTTGTCTGGGTGCACTATGCCAAGCAGCTGCAATTTAGTGACTCTAAAATGCCAATTTTAGTGGTCCAGCAGCTACTGAGTTTAGAAAGAATAAAACATTACACTGTAGCCTGATGGAGACAGGGACTGATTTTTCCCGGGTGACAGGGCAGCTGCTCAATACATTGGACAGACATGAGCAGTGTCTGTGTGAAGGATGGAACAGGGGACATGGCGGGGACATCAGGCAGGTCTGAGCACCAGAGGCCCTGTGTATGCTCCAGTGATTGCTGTGGAATTAAATCCATGCTTCTCCTGGTGCAAAGAGAGGAACGTTTAGCCAAGAATTTCAAAGAAACCTTGCATTCTGGTTTTGGCAGAAACAAAGGCTTCCACTTAATGGAAATTAGAACTGGGGGAAAAAAGCTATTAAATCCTGTCTCAAGCTTTTCTCTGGCAACCCAGTGAAGGACTGATCCAGGCCATGTCTTCTTCAACTCCTTATATAATCTAGCTTTAAAATTATCTAAATAATGGGCAGGTTATCCCAGCCTTGGAAGGACATTTATATTTGATCAGTGCCACGCAACCATCTCTCCCACTTTTAATAATGCTGCCTTGTCACCTGTCTATCCCTGACTCTCCTGCTCTACCCTCTCCATTCCCAGAGGGGTATTGCAAACCCTCAACAGGCACGGCTGGACATCTGCTCACCAGTATTGGTTACCTGAGCTGTGCTGCTCCTGGGGCTTTGCATATAGCCCTTTACAAGACCTCACCATCCAGAAATTTCCCCAAGTTTGGTTTCATTGCATCGCTCCCAGGAATGCTGCTGCTGACTGGTTTTACAGGTGGGGGCCAAGGACAAGAAGTTTCTTAGCTTTCCTAGAGCTGAACATATGTGCCTTGGAGGAATGACTATTCTTCAAGCTATAGGTATTGAGAGGCATGTGGCTGACACATCAGGCTGAGCCAGGGTAGAGGTTTTGGTTCTTTCTTTTGATCCTGAGCTGAAACCTAATGTTTCTATTATTTGATTGGTGTTTTTGTGATTACATGCACCTGCCAATAATGATATCCAGGCACACTTGTAGGTGGAGTGCTGTTGAAATTAAACTCTCTTTCTTCCCTAAAATGACTGTGTAAACACCAATATCAGCTCCTTGTGTCATGTTTAGAAATGAGGGCTCCTGGTGCTGTATGACCCTTTTTGAGCCTTTCAGAACAGACACAGAGGAAACCTGTGCTGTTCTGCTTTTCTGGACTTCTCTTCTCTTCTCTTCTCTTCTCTTCTCTTCTCTTCTCTTCTCTTCTCTTCTCTTCTCTTCTCTTCTCTTCTCTTCTCTTCTCTTCTCTTCTCTTCTCCTTTTTTTATTTTAAATAAGTTCACCCGCTGTTTGGAAAATGTCATACCTTTGCCACATTATGCACTTAGAGCTCTGTTTCTTCTGACCACATATAGTTCACATGGCTTCATTTAGGACCTGATCTGAAGGGTGGTGGTCACATCTGGAGTCATTATGCTGTCTTTGATGGCTTTTGGAGCAGCCTGAGTAGATTTTGGTACATCTTCAATCATGTTGGATAGGTATAAACTGTTACTCTTCCAAGAGCTCTGTCTCTTCTGAAACTGGATAGCTGTTTTTCCTAACCAGTGGCAGCCTTGGCACTTGGATAGCCATAGGAAGCACCAGAGATAGATGGATATACAGACTGCACAGTGAGCCAGAAACATAAAAGGATATGTTCAAAACTGTAAAAGCAAAGATCTGCATGGTAGTTTGGCCTTCAACAGGTACAATATGAAAAGTGAAAACTTCCATGTCAAGAATGACTTGACCCCAAAATGGAGCCAGCCCTGGGACATCTCACCCTCCATTCCATCCCACTTTTCACACAAAAAACAGCCTTCCGTCCCCTTCCCATGGCAGCCTCCCCTAGCACCACCCTGTCCATTGCTGCAACCACACAAGTTCTGTCTGGCTAAGAATTCATGGCGCTGGCTGGAGATTGTGATGGATGCACTGAGTCCTTTCCAGCAAGTCCTCGCAGGTCAGGTGCAGTGGCTGATATGAAAAAGCAGCCTCTGAGGGTGAAGCACCATTTTTGCCCAGGTTGGAGACCTTTTTCTCTATTCCTCAGCACAAGCAGCCAAGCACAGGTCTGCCCAGGAACGCAGGCAGAAGCATCCACAGCTCAGAAAGTCTCACTTCAAGCAGGAGCCTTCATGGGCAGTGTCAGCAAGTGAGGCAAGGGCCTGGCAATTACTGGGCAGCTTTGGGCAGTGCTAGGGGATGAGGGGCAACCCAGGCACCTTTAGTGCCATTGCCATACACTGTGTACTGACGGGAAGCATCCAGCTCCACATGCATCTGTCCATAAAGCCCTTGCTTAGAAACCAGATTGAGCAGAGCAAACAGGGGAGCAGCCTGCATGGAGGCACAGCAGGATTTTAGCAGCGAAGCACAATCTGTCTAATATTGCTTTGTCCCAAGGTAGCGTGTTACATCTCGCCTCGCGAAAAGGATGAGTGTCACTCCTCTGAGATTATTTCAGCCATGCCAGAGGCTGCCAGTCACACAGGGAACAGTTCTTCAGAGCAACTCACTACAGACAGAAGACCAGCCAAATGTCTCTGCCTGCAGGAGGGGAAGCGGCAGGGCTCCCCGCGCCCCACGGGAGGAGCGTGCCCAGAGGAGCAGGAGGCATGTGGTCTTCACTCCGAAATGCTGGCAATGTTTACAAAGTCAGACACGTCAGCACAGTTACAGTCAGCGAAGTGAGTGTAAAACTGGCCTTGTTACTTCCCAGATCTGAGGGATACGAGGCAAAAACACACAGATGGTCGGCCACTTTCCATAATGAAACACGTCTTTATTGTCCCGAGGAAGCTGCATTTCACAACCTAAGCACTGAGGCTTGCTTCTTTTTTTATATATTTTATTTTCTCTGCAAACTGTGGGCAGTTTTGCCCCTTCCTTAAATCAAAAATTGTGGACGATAAAGACGTGTTTCATTACTGAGAGCTGGCCAAGCATCTGTGTGCAATGGACTTCATTTTCTTCTGTAGGTTGCTGGCACAAACATTCCCAGACAAAGCCAGAGAGGAAACTGAAGTGAATGCAGGGATCTGAGTACTCCCAAACTTGGGGAGAGTTCAGATTTTGTGGCTACTTCTTTCTAGCAATGCCCAACAGCCACATCCTGAGCTTTAAATGATGTGGTGAAGTTTAGGCACAGACTGGCTTTGCCAGACTTAAAATACTTGGGTGCCCATGCTGCTATGGTTCCCAGAAGCAGCACAAGCTCACAAGAAGTAGATACTGTCCTTCAAGGCTGCCTTGAGTAACTTATCTGGATAACACATTATGCTAATAATTCCATGGCCTTTGTTTTGTTTTGCTTTATTTCTGTCCTCACTAGTAGGATTGCAGCCCTTACCTCTGTTTCTTATGTCTGGATTCATGACCCTGTAAGGGCTCGTGAGCACTAGTTTGGGAACATCTTCCCATAAGCTGGGCCTGAGCTCCTCCTCACCAGCAAGGAGGGGATGTGGCGGGATGTTCAGTCCCCACAACTGCCATTCATGAGGCTCTAGGATCCGGCTAGGATCCTGCCTGCCCAGCAGAAAGGATGCTGTCCTGTTCTGATTTACACTCCTGACAGAATACTTAACAAATGCAATGCTTTAAAGCATTACAGTATTCACCTTGGGACGAATCCATTCAGAGACACAGTACAAAGCATATGGCTGTGATGACAGCTCTGGGACCAGGATATATTTGTCCCCAGTGCAATGGGGTTACTCCTGCAAGCATATATTTTGTGAGAAGTAGCTGGCTTTAATGATGTTTAAACAGCGCCCCACTCCCCCCAGTTCTCTTTCATAGGAAAGACAGAACAACTAAGAAATAAAAATAGAGGACAAAGAAAGGAGAGGGCCCCGAGAAAAAGACAAGTCATTTATACCACAAGTGAAAGTATGAGGCTCTTGACCAGGCACCTGAATAATTAGAAGCATGTTTTTAAAAGCTTCCATATCTGCATAATTTGTTATTGGCCTGTGGTGGGTCCCCAAAGACAATAAAATCTGGGAGGGGAGCAGCTGAATGGGATTCTTGAGAATCAAGATTTTTGCTGAAGGCTTGCTGTGGGAGCCAGGACTGAGCCAGGATATGTGCTTTCCCATGCTGTGGCATGGACATGGGGCTCAGGCTGCTTGCTTGATGAGCCTGAATTAATTCATGTGTGTGGGCACAGTTTTACACTGGAGGTAGACCCCAGGACTAATTAGCCTGGCTTAATTTCTTCTTGCGCATAACCCAAGTCTTGGTCCTGGTTTTCCTGGTCCTGGTTTCAAAACATGCTTTGCCGTAGATTTAGGAGCCAGCCAGCACACCAGTGCCAATTCAGTCCAACTCATACTGCATGAGAAAAGGGTGATAAGACACATTCCCACACTGTGTCTCCGCAGCATGATTCCCTCTGCATGATATCTCTGTCTCGGTGCTCAAAATACCACCTTTAATGGCCAGTTCAGGAATACTATTGCTTAACCTACACAATTAAAACCAAAGATAATTGAGTCACTAGAGGAAACTAAGTATTAAGGGCTTTTACTGGGCTGCTGGAAATCTCCCCTAAATACAGCAAATGCTTACAAAATACAGAACATGCATGTTCTAAATCTATATAACTCATCTTCTTTGCTATTTAAATTTCACACTGAGCTTTTTAAGTTGAAAGGACAACCAAGGACATTAACTTGCGAATCCCATGACTGTCCTTGCCTAAAGCACATGGCTTCCAGGGAACCTGAACATCACATAGTCTTAGGGTTCTTCTCCTTAGGATATGTTTGAGAAAGAAAAAACTCTCTGTGAATTTACTGTCCTGTTGAGAGTTTTTTTAAAAATCCAAGTGATTTCTGGTGGCAGATTTGAAGAGCAGCTGGTGTCTTGTCTGGGCACAATGCAGAGCTGAAACTGCACTAAAATGCTCTGATTGCCCTTCAGAGGAGCTGAACGCAGGAGGGATGAAGAGACTGGACTCCTGACTTGGCTTGGCCAGGCTAGGGGCTTGTTGGTAGATGCTGGCAGTGAGGAATAGTAGCAAAAAGCTATAATGCAGCTGAGCATTGATCTGTGTAAGAGGGCCAGCCTATGATCTCAGTGAAGTGGCTATATCACTTAGGAAGTAAAACAAGAAAGAAAAACATGCTCCCAGTTTACTTCTGTGCTGTTCTCCCCTGTCCCGCCTCTTGCTACATCATAGGATGTCCATATGGCAGCGCATGGAGTGTTGTTTGCAGCATATCTGCTACAGCTCTCTACACCTATGCTTCCCTCCCAGGTGTTAGGCTTCAGGGCAGGCCATCACCTGGCCAGATGGGTGACCAGAGCCCTCCATGGTCTTGTAAAGCAGGTGCACAAGGCTCTGCTGTTGATTCTTCTCTGTTGCTGAGTACGGAGAAGACCACAGCTGTATGTGCACGCAGCGCTACACAAATTGCTGTGCAGCCACCATGGGGCACAGAGTGACACCTTGTGAAGTGCAGCTTTTGAAGCTGCAACTCAAAGGCAGCTGTAACCTGCAGCTAGAGCAAGAAAAATACTTGGTTCTCACAGCAGATATTTCCATGCTATTTTTCTTCTTAGAAACATGTACAACAGTAGAGAAAGTGTTAAGAAAACAACTCTGCTTGCTTGGACCAACAGCTTCCCATTTGTCAAAGCCTGCTGGGAGAACTAGAGGAGTTCCAGAAATACCCCATGATTGGCAACATGGCATTATCTGTACCCACAGCTTTACATTCACCTTCTTGTCACAGTCAGAAGCTCAGAGTGTCATAGAGAGAAGTTGGGGTAGAAAAAGTTGTTGATAAATGGTCTTCCTCTGAAGTCCTAAGCAGACAGAATGTTCCTGAGTGAAAACCATAAAGAAAGCCCTTCCTCCACTGCTAACCGGACAATCAAGCATGCTGAGAGTCAAGCATTTTGTGGGTGATTCATGGCTCTGGGGTCACACAGGTTAGAGCTTCTCATCTGAAGGGGATTAGGTGTTTCCAAGGAAGCACAGTCCTTCAGTGCCTCCAGCATATCCTTGAAGTTTTTGGAGCCTCAGACCTGCTTAAGACCTCCCTCCTTACTGTCTCATCACATGAGAAGTCCATCACAGCTTTGGCAGAAGGTATGGAGGGTGTGTGGTGTGGGCCACATGAAAGGAAATCCTTTGAAGGGTGCTAGTTCCTTCCAATAAATCCAGATACATCTGGGTGCAGGGGAAGCCAGGCCAGCTCCTGGGAATTTTCTTAGTGTTCAGATAATATGTTCATCCATCTGATAGTCTGTCAGCAGAGCATGCTCCCCACCTGGTGCTCTTGGTGTGCCCCAGGCTCTGCTGCACAACTGCACCTTCTACCCCGCGCACTGCAAACCAGCACAAACGTCTGTTTGCGTGGGGAGGACTGGCTGCGAGGCACTTCCCATGCAGTGACAACCCAGGGAAAGACAAACCTCCTGTGGATAACACACACGAGGCTGGCTGCTTCACTGATGAGAGCAGGCTCTCACAACACTGCCAGGGACAGGCTCCATTGGCCCTTGTGCGCCTCCTTCCAAACTCTCTCCTTCTGCTCCTCTCTCCTTTCCAACATCAAACACTTCTCTCCTAGCAAGGTGTTTTCTGATGCCTTGCATTAAGTTCACAGTGTAAAATTAGAATGTCCTGGGCCACTACAAGATGCTGAGGTTGTTCAAGCTGCATGTGCGCATGCACACGTGTGTGTATGTGTGTGTTTAATGCAGGGCTTTACAAAACTATCAAGCACTCTTTAAAGTACCATAAAATTTAATGCTCAGTAGGGAAGCCTAAACAAATGAAGCTGCACTATAAAATGTTTAGTGTTTCTATCGCTTTCACTTTGAACATGAAGACTTACTGCAAATCACAAGAGGGATTTCTCTGTCATTTTCTCTTTCTTATCCTTTCTCCCCTTGCCTTTTTTTCTTCTGGATTCCCTATTCCCTGACAATTTACCATAGATTTTGTGTAGGGTTATCTCCAACTCCCTGTGTGCTTGATTCCAAAAGTGTGGCTGTCTGCCACTGAAGGGAGCTGCCTGTTCTCTGATTGCTCCTTGGCAAGTATATAGTTGAGACTAGAAAAAAAGAGCACTACTCTTTCATTTACCTCAAAAGCCACTACATTTAATTATCTTACCATGTAGAGTGGCTGCCGAAAGTGCCTTGTGCAACTCTTATCCTTGGCCCGCTGAGATTTTGTCTGTTTTTGTTGTTACTTCAAACACAGAATTCAAAGCGTGAAGAGAGCCAAAGTGTGCCCTGAGGTCTCCTGAGGCACAGGTGATGGGCATGTTTTGCACAGTGAAGACATCCAAGTGGCATATTCTTGTTATTTTCAATCAACTCAACCATTGTATGATTCCCACCCAAGCTGCACATCTCTCAAGACCTGCTCTCTAAAGTAGGGCAGGACATGAGCAGATGGGCTGTCCTTCTTGCTGCTGTGGGAGCACATCTTAGCTAACCCTCATGGAACAACATTGTTACCACTGGTGAATAAAATTAGGCAGTAAATTGCTACTTTCAGAGGTAGTAGGGATCAGATATAATCCCAGCCGAACAGTACCAGGTTATTCTCATCCTCATGGTCCTCACCTGTACTCCAATGGTGACAATATTTGCTGCCTTCTGGAATAAAACTTTCAGGTCACTGATTATGTTTTGCAACATTTGGCTTCTCAGGACTGAGTTGCAGGATGAGTTTGGAAGGGAAGACCAAAACAGGCTTCTAGCTGGCATAGCTGTGTTTCCATCAACAGGCAATGCAGGCATGAATAAAAGGCAGCAAAGACTGTGAGGTGTCGTCTCCAACTCTTCTGGACTACGCTGCAATATTATGTAAATGTATGGTTTCAATTCTGTCCATACCATGATCCCTCTGGAGAGAAGATGTAGCCAGTTGCCTTTGTTCAAATATTTTTTCCATGTGAAAGGCTTCAGATTGTCCAGGAAATTGAATGGTTTCTCTCTTTCTAGACCTGAAAGAAGCCATAGCTCATGGTCTTTCCTATTAATTTGGCCATGTACTGCTCTGTCATCAAGGGAACATTGCAAGGTCGCATCCTTTCATCCTGACTGGAACCCAGGAAAGTAGAGATTAAATCTTGGGCATACCCTAACACTCCTGGATTTGGACACAAGTGGAAAGAACTCTTCTGTTTTCTAGTTTACCTTCCATCTGCCCTGAGGCCTGAACTTAACTGCAGGTTTCAGCATGAGAAGAGGCATGAAGTTCCAATGTGCACATCTGGAATTAAGAGCTGAAAATTGGGCTCGGTGCTGATAACGCTTTATTGACAGGAGATGAAAGTCTTGATTCCAATAACTTTCTGAGCTCCAGTTCCCACTGCTTTACGAGGTGTTACACACTTTGGTACCTTTGAGAGAGAGCTTGCTTCCCCTCCTTCTCTCCCACATATTTATTGCTTCTGTTCCACAGACTCGAGTCATTAAAGTCTGAAACGCTTCGGCCCAAGAGGGTACAGAAACCTCCTTTTCCTGAGGCACAGTGAGGAAATGTCCACAAGCAGGTTATTCGAGAGGGACGGGCATGACAGCCCGTGAGGCCCAGGTGCTCCGGGCTCCCTGCATCAGGCAGGGGCTGAGCTCAGGTCAAACACCATTTGCAAAGAGGGCAGGCACCTACTACCCATACTCAGTTCATCTTCCTTCCTCTGCTTGCTGCATGGCAGCAGCACAGGAACTCCCACACTACCCAAAGAGGGCTCACAGTGTGTGTATGTGTGTGTGTGTGTGTGTTGGGGTGGCGGATTGGTGTCAAAGCAAAAGCAGAGGAGAGAAATGTAAATCAAATAGTGCAGGAGGTATGGTGTGACCGCCATTCCTACACCAGCAACACAGGACACAAGGCAGGACTCATAACTGGGGCCTTATCCAGTATTAAGGAGAAAATTTATCTCAGAAGGCTTCAAGTCAGAGGGATGCCAGCCACTTCCATCAAACCTGCCACCTACAAGCCCAAGTCATCTTCATCCACTGGACTTTGGAAAACCAAGACAGTGTCTGTGTCCTTGCTCTCCTTTGAGCTGACCCAAGTTACCATTCTTCTCTGTGCTTTAGCCATGCATTGAGGGGCTTCCTCCTGCCTGTCTTGGGCTACCTGGTCATTTACGACTCACTCCTACTGCCGGAAACAAGATCTAATAAGAGTCAGCTGCTGTAAGGGACCCCAGACCCTAAATCAGTTCTGCATTAGCAGCAAAGGCTCCATGAAGGAAAAGTCAAAGGCTGCAGGCCATTGTAATTACAACTGTCAAAATATAACATTGCTCAAATTGGGAAATATTTTATAGAGGGGTTTTTTTTGCATGTGTGTGCCGAAAATCTCTGCTTGCCTATGGAAAGGCTTCTGTGTTTGTATTTTTATTTTCCTTATATTAATTTATTTTCTAACAAATACTAGCTCTTCTTAAAATTCTTGCCTGTGCATTTCTGGACAATTTCAAAATTTCTTTGGAAAGGAAAATGCATGAACAAATGAAGTTCAGGGTTTTCAGCCAAAAAGAAGGCATTTTTCCTGAAAAAAGAAAAAAAAAAGGCAATAGGAACTTTAGTGAGCTATCAAGAATCATCCTTCACTTTTTACAGTCAATGTTTTCAGTTACTCATCATCACATCTTGCTGTAAGGGCATCATGGAATCTGTAGTCTTCTCCCAGAGTAGAGGGATATGCCATCTGTAGAGCTGAGTGTGGACATGAAGAATTCTCACTGCAGCTCCCATTAAGGCTCCTGTAGTTACTGCAGGCAGTCTGTTCCCCCTGCAGGAAGCTGCTGCAGTGTTTATCATGACACTGGGCTTATCACTAGTGAACTAACAGCTGTCCCTAAGGGTGGGTAAACTGTGATCCAGAAACCTTGTTCATTTGCTGTCTCTTGCTCATCTCCTTTTTCTGACTATGACTTTGAATTGAGCCAAACTGTGTAGGAGGAAATTGTGACTGAAGCCACAAGGTTCCTCTGGGCTTCCCCTTTACTGCTGAGCCTCTTGTCCTGTATGATAGCCATCCATAGCCCTTCACAGACCAGCGCTTCTGCAGCCCACAGGAAAGGAGACATTTTAAAGTGGCAAAAAATCTCCACTTTCCTGGCTAGATTCAGAAACAAGAACCCTTCAGCAGTTTCCTGGGATGCTGCTTATCAGTAGGTCTCCCCTATCTGACTTGAATATCCGTTTTGTCTGTGGTGATTTCTTCTCCCTGTCGAAGAAAGGAAGCATTAAGTCTTCAGCAAGCTAACCTTTTTCTCCAAGTCTTGCTGACAGCCCAAGGCCCCTCAATAGCTGCAGGCTGCTCATACCTATTCCCATGAGGTCAAGTCCAACAGTGAAAGACGGTCACAAAAACCTTCCTAGAAGGTACAAGGTTTCTTCCCAGTTAACACTGTCCCAATGCATTCAGGCAATAGATGTCAGCTCTTTGCTTCTCCTAATGCTTTCTGAAAGAGTCAGAAAGGTGCCTTTAGCTTTACACCAAATATCAAAGAACAGCTCAAAATCTGGAAAGGTCTTGAGTGCTCTCTTGAAAAGATCCCCAGAGAGCCTGAGAGTGGAATCCTTTCCCTGCCTTCACAGATTTTATTTTATGTTTATAGGAAGCCTTTTGCTCTTTGCTGGACCTGACTTGTCTCTGGTCTGTCAGCCACATGGTGCAGATGTCTGCATCGCCCTCCCTGCCAGCATTTTCCCAGTCATTATTCCCAAAACCTGATCTCCTTGTCTGAGCCTCCATGTGTTAAGGAACCCTTTGGGACTTCATGATTATTTCCTTCTGCCTGTTGTGTATCCCCTGACAGCTAGTCTGGTGAAAGCTAGGCTTTGACCACAGTCTTAGAACCAGTTCATCTTGAAGAGAGAAGTGCCATTACATGGAGCTGCAGTCCTTTTCACAAAACAGATCTTGTCACCAGCCTCAAAAAAAGCCCAACCAAATAAACCACTCAAAAACACAAACACAAACCACTAAACAAAAAAACTCAACCAAACAAAAAAAAAACCAACAGAGAAAGGTGGTAATTTTTGAATTTTTTCACATCAGAGTAAGTGCATCTATTTATTTCCTGTTCAGAATTACTTTTAAATTTGAACAAGGAAAACAACAATGAGGACAAAACCCCAAAATCAGAGTGTGTGTAAGCCGGGAAGGTATGTGTATATACTAAACTGGGGTGCCCTGACTGAATCCCCCGACTTCCCACCAGATAAGTCATCTACAGACCCTGCTATGAAATGTTGTGTCCTCCATCACCTGAAAAGAGAAGCCTGAGGGAGCACAGGACAAGGGCCTGAACAAAAACGGCTGGCCTGGGTTAGTCACCAAGTCTTCCATTCCTAGAATGGAAGACACTTAGAAAAAAACAGCTAGTGACAGGATCAAAACACCAAGAGGTATTTCTTCATCCAGTCTAGAGTTAGGCCATGGAATTCTTTGTCACAGGATGTTTGGATATAAATAATGTACTTACTGGAGGGTAAATTAAAGGGGGAAAAAACCATTTAGAACTGTTAAACTCAAGGATATTAAATTGCTGGAAGTCTGGAAATACGTGCTTGAAATCTGCCTTGTTTGTCCTTTCCTAAGAATCCATTACACAGGTCTCAGAGGGGCTGGAATAGATGAATCTTTGGTCAGCTGCTGTGTTGAAGGACCACACGGTCCTGTGTATTAGATGATTTTCATTTCAGCCCATATTGCTCCTTTAGAGGGCCTTGCTTCCATCCAAAGCTTATTGCTTTTCCTTCCCTTGCCAGTCCTGGCTTTCCACTGGCTAATGAGGGCACAACAGATACCTCTGTGCCTGCTCTGATGGCCAACAGAAGATGTTAAGCTTTTCCCACTATAATCCTCTGAGGTGAAAGTGAGGGGTACAAAGTCGAGTGTGCTGCACCTCTGCCACAGCTGTCTGTGATCTCCTGCTCCCCTTTGACAGATGGGAAATACCCTGAAGCAAAATTGAGAGGAGCCCTGTTTATTTTGGGACTGCAGATTACTGTCAAACATGAAGAGAGACAATTATTTCCACTGTGGAAAATGTGGTATTAGTGAATGAGCAGTTCCCTCCACCTCGCCTTTGTGTTTTGCTTTTCTCTAAGGAAGGTTTCCTTTCTTTTTTGCAGCACAGGCTTGAATTAAGTGGGCAGAGAAGAATTTAAATACAAATATTTGTAAACTCAGTGGTTTTCCCGAACAAAGTAGATCCAGATGACAGTCTGCCGGCTGCAGCATCTCGGTGCCTGTCATACCACTGCCCCTTTGTTCAGCAGCTGGGTACCAGGCATCCCAAGGGGCACAGCCGGGCCAACAAGCAGCACCCACTGCTGGGGGATGGCAATGGGAGAGCCCACTCGGAGTGTGCCCAGTGGCAGGGTGGGGGAGGCAGGACATTTTTGGCTGCTGTCAGTCTTACACAAGTTGTATTACAAGTGCTGAACTGCCAGGCCTGAAGGCCTGGAGGACTGTGGTAAAGCTGATGATAGAGCCTGAAGGTGCAGAAGATGCTACCAAGGTGCAGAAGAAGACCTTGCTGGTGTCTGGTGGGTTTGTCAGGGGTCAAATAGACCCCGGCAATAGTGCAGGAAAGTGAGGAGCAGTGTGGATGAGCAGCTTCAGAGGCAGTATGAGCTCTAGACAGCTCTCACAGTTCACCAGGTCATGAGAGCAGGGCAAGAATTTTCTTGTGTAATCTTTTCTCGCTAGGAAAAAAAAATTGATTGCCGTATCCTAAACCATGGGAAGGATTTGGTAAAAGGAGAAGTGTCTCATGTCTCAGAAGGTCAAAACTGAGGTGGATGTGGTCTCTTGAGAATGGCCAGCAGCTAAAGCCTTCTCTGGGACTCTAGGTGGACCAGACCCAGATCCCTTGCTTAGAGTATGTCTAAGCAGTCCTCACCTATATCCAAACCTTGATGAATGGATATTTGTGTTTGCACTGTTTTTCGTGGAAAAGCTTCAAACAAGCTCTAATCCATCCCGAAGAGAACGCAGAACTAAAATATTGGAAGCACAAGATGGAAAAGGCACTTCTTGCCCATCAGTATGAATTATTAACCCAAGATTGTACTTGCTAACATAATTCCTGCCTCACGCTGCTCATCTCCCACAGCTCACCTCTGGAGTCGTGGGCTCTGACCAGTGTAGGTTTGCAGGGCAGCACTGCACTCTTCAGCTGCTGAGCTGCATATGCCAGATGCCAGGAGAGTGCCAGGTTCAGCTCCTCTAGATGTTATTTTTAATTCTTAATGGTGTCCTTACTTTCCATTGTTCGTTTTTAGGGGGGAAACTGTACTGCCAAGGTCTGTTCACTTGTTCTGGCTTTTTCTGCAAAGGCCTGAAATGTCTTTTTTCTATTTGTTCTCCAAAATAAAGCACCTCTGCAAATGGCGCATACCAGATTTTTACCCTCCCTCTGTCTTAACCACAAATGTCTGACTCCTGACAGTTTCTCTACTGTTAACTTGGTCTTCCTGCAGTGGCTGCTCACCCTCTCTTGTCTGTCTGCACAGCTGTGGCAGGACTTGATGGGAAGGAAGGCAGACAAACTCCTAGTACAGAATACCTGTATAGAGCAGCCCTCCAGGTCATCAGGATGGCCATCCCCGTCAACATGGAGGCTGATCCTGGACCCTCTCCCCCAGTCCCCATGAAATATATCCCACATTAAATCGCCCATCACGTTACTGAAGGGGGCACTGATGTATTTGATTAGCAAGGAAGCTCTGAAGGAACCCATCTGTCTTAGCATTTGGATGGATATTTATCTCTTTCATGGGTTTCTTTTGTCCAAAGGAATCGTTTACTCTGATGTGAAATAATGCAAGATCTGGTCTCTTTGGGGATTTCAGCAGGAAGCTATCCTCCCTAAGCCTCATTTTAATCTCCTGTTGTCATAAATCAGGAATAACCGCAAGAAAGTCAGTAAAATCAAGCTTGTGAAAACTGATGTACGAAACTCAGGGCCTCTGATCTCCACAGCTATGAAAATGAACTCACTCCCTGAATCTCTTCTCCCTCTGGATGCAAGTACTGCTGGTATTTCAAGACATTCAGATGAGGCTCTGAACCTTGTATGCTTGAATACTGTGCCCAGGCTTTGGAAAGTGGCTCCTCCCATGATTTTACTGACCAGGTAGAAGGAGATATTAGGACTTCTAGGGAAAAAAATCTCCCTCTGGGGCAGGCTCAGGCTAGATAAATACAAATAAGAAATTCTGGTTGTGTAGAGAGATTTAAAATTTCCCCTTATCCCAACCAACCTGCTGCCACACACTTCCTGATCACATCAATTAAAATGATGGGTATAGATCAGACTGAAAAAGGAAATCTAAAGGATATTCCTGTGATATTAGAGAAGCCTGTTTCTAAAACTTATGTGACCACAGGAGCTCCAGGAAACAATGCTTTTTCTTTTGTTCTGCCTACCCAATAGATAAGGTCAGGAAAATTATTTTTATGATTTCTTCTCTTTCAAATGGCTAAAATCTGATCTTAGTTCCTTTCCTGATTCAGATAGTGGAATGAATTCTGATTAAAAGCTCTGTTTAATTGGAACTTCAAAGATAAGAAAATATTTTAAGATTTTGCCATGCTCAAAATATGAATTTAAGGATAGATTTTCAACAATCTGACTTGCAAGATGCCATTTTTTAATTCATTTCCCATCAACATTTTATTTGTGTCAGACAGTATGAATGGTCTGTTCACTTTCAGAGTTTGGGGAGATGCTGAGATTTCAGACCACGCAGGAAATACCAATTAATGCCATTCCTTCTTGACATTCTCATGCTTTCACACTAAGGTTTGGCATGAGACCAGGTTTAAGAGTGAAACACTGCCTGTCTGTCAAAGTTTTATATATCTTCCAGTGATGTCTGGGCACCTTATTGTTTTTGTTAAAGCTTGAGAGATACACAGAGAAATGACCTTTCTGCTTTCACAACTTGTATAAATAAAGGGGCAGACCTGGATGATGGTAAGGTAAAATTTCACCTTGTGACAAATTTTGACTTTTAAAACTGAGATGTCATTCTGAGTGAAAGTGGAAAGACAGTCTTCATGAATTTCCCTGTGTATAAAATGTTGAAACATTTCAATTCATAGCTGTCAATGCATCATCTGCTGCTGGTATGGAACCGCTCTGTTTTTACAGCATCAAAACATGCAGCAGTATGTTAAACATGACACCTGGTACATCCAGGAATATTTCATATACTTTGCAAATGACAGTGAAACTAGCCAAAGCATTGAACAAAAAGAGCAAAAGAGTGGGGAGCCATGGGAGCAGCAATCACTGTGCAGGGTCTCAGCATGGCCACTTCTCTCTGTACTGGTGACAGGCAGGACAGGGACCCCCCTGCTGTGTCCTGAGTCCTGTTTCAAATGCCAGTGATGGTAAAGTCTTGCTCTTCACACGAGGTCTTTCTGCTTACTGAGCACTAGTGTAACAATAACAGCCCAGCCTCGCTCCAGCCCTGACTCTGGACACTAGCTCTTTGCAGCCTTTCTGAAAACCAGCTCCTTTTGTGGAGTTTGCTGCTCTGGACAAGAGGGGAAGTCTCAACTGCATTTCCTGATGGAGTCTCAAGATGCTGCAATGCTTAATTAATCCTAAAATACTATCTGAATCTGCGTAAGTCCTACCGACTACCACAGTTATATCTGTTTTGAAAAACTCCTAGATTAAGAAAGGGAAAGTGGCTGCTGACATGAACGTCTGACGAGAGCATCTACTGATACCCATTTTAGGGTTTTATAAACTACCTGGTTTGAAACTTTCCCTTTACATCCACTTAAAACACACACGTAGAGCAGCCGTGTTTCCCAGCATGTGCCACATGCTTCCCCTGCTGTGTCACTCTGGGGGCTGGAGTGTAAGTCACCCGCATCCCGTGAGCCCTCGCTTTGTGGCCCTTCTCTGAAGAACAGGCTCTGCAGCTCTCCATCGGGCGCTGGCCGGGACTGGCTCTTGTGATGGCTCTCACCAATTTGTTCCTCTCTAATTTCTTTTCCCTCCCCCCTGCCTGATCATTGTACGGACATCAAGAGGCTGTGATAGGCATGTTTGAATAAGACAAATGAACAAAGACATTCCCCCTGCATTTCCCACTCGATAAATTACAGATGGGACTGAACAAACCCCCCTCAATCCAGTGTGTCATTATGTGTCTGCCACTATTGCTTTCCAAGAGGAAGGATGAATATAGCTTTAAATGATTAGCTGCCTTATGTACTACCATGTCTCAAAGCAACAGGGGGGTAACACAGGCAAATAACTACACAGCAAGGAAGTACATGAGGGCTGAGCATTCAGGACTCTCTAACAACTGTGGTTTCTTTATAAAGAGCATTAAAGATGGTTTTAATGTACTGTATACGGTGCAACAGATGCAGGATGCCTCTGGCAAAACTCCTCTGGTCCAAAGCTGACTGAAGACAGTTTGATGATTTGCAGGGAGCTGCAGATCCCAGAAGGGGAATAGTACATACCTGTCAGCTGGTAATCAAAGCTCAAACTGGCCTTGGAAAATCTTAATTAGTACTGACATCAACACAATTCTGTGAGCTTGGGAACAGTCAGAATTTGGTGCCTTTGCCTTGTTCTCTTCCACTCCAGTCTCCGTCCTGCTGAATTTGGGGGCCAGCTCACTCTGGCATGTGCACATGCCTCTGACACCACCTGGTGCAGTAGCCCTGTCTCCAGGCTGAGCAGGAGCAAACAGCAGTGCTGGCTCCTGTCTATTCCTGCTGCCAAAGGTGACTGTACCAACTTCAGTGTTGCAATGACATTGTTAAATGCAGGGCAAGATCATGCTCAAGGGATAACAAAATGTATTCTAGCAAGCCGTAAGAAGCACATGGAAATTAAAGCAAAAGGCTTTCTGTCATCTCCCAGAGATACAATGATGCTTCAACTTCAGAGGGTTTATATCAATTAGGAATAGATTTAGACTGAGTCTTCAAATCCAGACTATCACATTGATCTCCTGCCCCTTTCCTTTCTGTAGTGAGAGCTGCAAACACCTCTTTCCTTTACAAGGACTTCAGAATTCAAACTTCTCTTACATATTGTGATGACTCTGATGATCGCCTTCATAAATAAATTCACTTATTTGATTTAATCTCCCACTAGACATCCCACCTGTAGCTTGTCTTGTCTTCTTTTACTCCTTGCTGCCTGTGCCAATTTCTCTGTGTGAGCTGGCTACATAAGCCTTCCCGAGGTCCCGTGACAGCTTCACTAGAGACAAATTTTGCATGGAAGCCCAGAGACAGAGCAGGCACTGAAGGGGGAAAACAGGAGTTTCACTGCATGTTACTCAGAGGGAACTGCAAACAGAGGAAGTATTTCTCTGGGAGTGAGACGAGCTTATGTCTTGCACACTCTCTTCCTGAACCGGATCCAAAGCTGGATTTCCCCACAGATCTGCAGCAATATCAGTGGGATGCTCAGGACTTTAACGAAAACTAAAGTGTCCATCTGTGGGACCAGCTCCAAAGTTTCCTTAAGCCTTGGGAGAAGATGAAACTATTCCTACCTCCAGTTTTCTGCATACAGCATGTCCTCCATACCCTCAGCCTCTTTCAAGAAAGACTGAAGGCAGCAGGAACTTAACTGTGAAGCCTCCAGCATTACCAGGAAGGGAAAGGAAATATTTTCTGCTTGCTTTGTTAGAAGTAGGAGAACAAGCACTTGCCTGCTGACAGTTTGGTCATAGTGAGGGAGCCTGCCAACACCCTCACATCTGTGAGGTGCAGATCTCCACAGACATTCCAAGCTGATGCACTGTGACATGGTGCCAGTTCTGAAGATGGCTGGATGGGTCTGAGCTGTGCCAGACCAGGTGGGTCTTCCAAGTGCACTTAGTAGGGCCAGTTGGGGCTCCAGAACTGGACTGGGTGTGGTTGGTCGATCAGGACTTGACTTCTCGACAAAATCAATGGGATGCTCATGGGATGGAAGGTGAAGAAGAGAATTGTACTTGGTGCAACTGGAGTTTTTCCAAATGTCCTACAATGTGAAGACTGAATTCTGACCTATTTTCAGAAATTTCCCAAAAAATCCCAACAGCAACTCCAGGGGAAAAAAAAATAAAATAAAATAAAATAAAATTGGAAAGCTGTGCCTGTCTTGAAAGAAGAGGCAACCAGAATTTATTTTTGTTTCTGAGAGGTAAATAAGTGGAGTGAATTCAGTGGTCATCTGGTTAGGAGTGACCAAAATTCCACAAGCCCCATGTGGGGCATATGAAAATGTCCATTTGTCTGGGAACCATAACAACCCTGGTAGTGCCAGGGTGGACAGATACCCAAGAGCAGTTTCCAGACAGGAGATGACATTGTCCCCAGGGCTCCCATTGTTCCATGAATACGGCAGCTGGTCTGGTCTGGGAGCAACATGGGATCCAGGACAATGCAGTGGGGTTTGTCCCAGCATCCCATGCTGGTTTGCATCCTCCTGCCCCTGCAGTTTGGACTCCCCAGCAGGCCTCCTGTCAGCACAGCAACACTGTCAGTCACAGGGCACAGCCACACGTGTTAGTGGCTCTAAGCACAAGGGTAGGTTACATCCACAGTAGCCTGGGAACCTCTATCACAGAGGTCTTTCCATTTGCAAGGAAGCAAATCCAACCAGCCTGGAAATTACAACCATCAGATGTCATCCCTGAAGCTGCCAAGGGTATGGACTTCTCTCCTCTCTGTTTTAATCTAAAACTAATGGCAAAGCATCTTTTACCTAATTCTCCCAAATTCACTAATGGCCAGGAGTGGTTTCTGGGCTGACACTGACAGTGGTTCATGATGCGTTTACTGGTGCTCCATGGAGGGTGTGCTGGTCACTCCCTTGGCCCGATCTCTTCATTCTTTCTACATACCAGCTTGCATGAGAAAGCATCTATAAAGACAGTAAATATTTTCCTCATGTTGTCTTGCCAGTTGAATGACTTCAGGATGGCCAGAGGAGAGTGGAGAGAAGGAAGATAGTCCATGCATTGAAGGAGTGCAGTAGGGAATGGAAAGAAGCATGAGGCGGTATACTGAGATCTGATGCAAATGAAGGAACTGCTTGTAAACTCCTAAATTAGACCGAGCATACTAAATTTATAGGAATGCAAAAAAAAATAGTCGCATCCGTTGCTGTCTTTTGCCAACTGTAAGCTTGCCAGTGCAATTTTTAGACTGGTGGGAGGAAGTTACATATATACTCACTTTTTTCTCCTCCCTTTCACTTGGTGTCAAGTTTCAAGCAAAAATACCTTCTGGTAGTGGAGGTTCATTTTCTACATTTATGGGGTGCATGCAAATCAGCTCAACAAACACTCTCACGCTTGATCAAAAAGGACTTGATCACAGGCAGTACTTCATCTAAAGGACACTTAAGCAAGCCCTGTTGCCCATGCTTGTCCAGCCTTTGACAGGCTGTGAGGGGAGCAGTGGTGAGCAGGGTAAACATCTAGATGAAATCAGAAATTTCTACTGGTCCAAGTACTCAAATTTTGTTCGATAATCCATAAATCCATTACAATTTGACAAAGGCAATAGAAGTTTATGTCTCAGATCTGATTTCTAGCATGCAGATACTGTCATGGCAGCACTGATACCCACAGTAAGATTTACAGGTGATCTAGAAGCATGCAGCTGAAGCAACCAAAAGGAACAGCAACTGAATTCAAGGTATCCATTTGTGCTCTAAAACCTCTTCTGTGACAGAAAAAATGCCCCACTTGCCACAGAAATGTCCAGTAATGTGGCATACTTCATGCATAAGTGGAATTGAGGAAAGGCAAACCTTTAAAGAGAGGAAGTGCTGGAAAGAGCTCTCATTTCACTGCTCTGGTAAAAACCAGCCCAACCCTACAGCCATCAGAGCTTACCATGAAGGAACCACATTCAATGACATGCCCATGCTCTAGCTGAGCATAGCAAACAGAAGAAAATCATTTCACTGTTGAGAGGCACAAATTTTGCTGCCTGCACCCATCTGAGGAGAAATGTCCTTTCTAGACAGCTCTTAAAACCCACAATGTTGTTTAGCCTGTAGCAAATCAGAGCATTATCTTATGCTCCTCTGGAAGCAATAAAAGGAACATTAAACCAGCAACGTTCGTGGCCAGTCCACTGATGTCCTATTTCCCTCCCCTTAAACCCAGCTTCTTACCTATGGCTTTACCTCGATTCAAGAAGTGCAGCCTGCAAGACTACAGGGCAAGAGATCTCCAGACAGAGCCTCGTGCAGCAGGCAAAGGTCACCCTGCTGGGGAATGGCTCATGCCAGATTGCGGGGCATGGCCCAGCCAAGTGCTGGCCATGAAACACCAGCCCTTGCCTGGCTTTACACTCTCGCTAAATATGTTGATATTTAGGCTGGCGCTGGCTGGCTGTCCTCCCTAAGGTGTCCCTAACTGGAGAGAAACAGATGTTTTGAGGGTGTAATGCATCTCATACAGAGACAGAACTCCTAAATCAGTGAAGTAGATTGTGCTTCTTTTCCCCTGCTGATTGCAAGAAGAGTCTTATATGTCTCCAGGGTAAGTGCCTTAAGACAGAGAAGGAAAGTCCAGACCTTGTCTCCAGATAAAGAAGGAAAGTGCCAGTTTCTACTGGCAAAGGTATTCAGAAAAAAACATACAGCCTCAGATTATGAACTGATTCTCAGAGTAGATATTGGTTTGAAGACAAAGTGTGTGACAGCAGCAGTTTTCACCCTTCTGGCCAGGCCTCCCTTATACCAGTGATACACTGAGTGACCAGGATCAGCCCAAGGGTTTCTGCAGTGCAGGAGGGTAGGACTTACCCTTGTCTTAGATAAAACTACCTTCAAACAAAATCTGTGTGTTGTAAAAGAGATGCTGTGCCTTCAGTAGCTGACACTGAGACTGGACCAACACCTCCTGACCTATCTGAAATGCTCTTCCACAGGAGCCATGCCAACTATGCACCATCATAAAGGGTTGCCATAAGATCCAAGACAATCCAGCTCTAACAACTCCAATGTGTTTTCCTAGACCCCCAGCCAGCTTAAAATCAGTGTAAGAACTTGTGCTCCTCCCCTTACAAACAGGTATTTACACTGCACAGGAGCCCAGTAGGTTATGCCTGGCCAAAGTTTATACTGTGAGCTTCTATGAGGCTGCATTCTGTGAGCAGAAATTGGGAACCCTGCCATCTCTCCAAACACGGCTTCCGGGCCAAACTGCCCCACTGCCCTTCTCTCCCTGCTCCCCCTACCTGGCACCCCAGCAAGCAGCGAGCCTGTCAAGGGCTGCAGGTGCTGGGCTCTCTGGTGCCTGAGAACAGTCCCTGCAGTCTAGAATGTGATCAGTTTGGAAAAGCACCAGGGGCACTGCTGAAACTACTGAAGAGGGAAGACAATGTGTCTCGGCACTTCCAGCATACAAGATTTGATTTCTTTCCTGCTCTACTGAGGCTTGTCCTACAAAGCCGCAGGTTTTCGTGTCCATGAGCAATCCTGACTAGTAGCTGAGTGTGAAATGATTTGAGGAGAAATAAGGACCTAATGTGTCCCTTCAGCTTCCAGGTGGCCATAGGCCAGAACTGGACAGTCAGACAAAGAGAGCAGAAGTCCTAGTCTTCATCCAAAGCTGAGTCCAGAGCAGTTCAGGCACATCTTTGGTTCTTAGCAGCAGCCTTCAGGAATTTATCTATATGATTTCTCATCCAAACTCACACATCAGCCCACATACATTCTTTAGGAGGCTGTCTCGAGACTTCTGAGCGCATCAAAAAACAATCAAAAAAGTGATGTGTTCAGCTGTCTGCATCATTTTGAACACATGTAACAAGATGGAGACTTCTGAGGAACTCATCCACTCCAAATTCCTATTCCACATGCAGAATTCCCTAACTCCTCATCAGCTACTTCTCACATGCATTGGCAGCCATTGCAAGATCCCCCTGGGGTGGGACATAGCCAGGGTAATTTCTCCAGGTCCCAAAACAGTATAAACCCTCAAGCATTGCCATGAGTTGACTTCTTGCAGCCTCTACAGCCCAACCATTTTTGTGCCCTGTGCATTGACTAAAAGGAGATTGAACATTTATTACTAGGCTAATAAAGTAATCATGGACTTTTTGTTTCCTCTGAGGTTTCAAAATGCTTTCTGTTTCCCTGGTTACTCCACTGTCCCAATAGGAAGAGCAGAGTGTAAAAGTTTCATTCTGAAACAAGGGAACCAGTGCGAGCTTTGTTTCCCACTTTTTTTCATTTCTATTCTCCAAGCCCTGATTGCAGCCAGAATAAAGCCACAGTTACAAGAGGATCTCAGATGTGTTCAAGAGCCTCATCCAGCTGACAGAGTGAGCACAGTGCAGAGCACAGGGAAACCTTCCCCACAGTCATGACCCTTAAGCACTACTGTGCTGATCACAGTCATGCTAAAACAAAAATTGTCCATTTTTCTAGAGTTTTCATCAGAAAATAATTACTTGTGTGCCAAAGTCTCCTTTTCACATATTTTGGCATGGGATGCATGTAGGATGACCCTTTTTTGACTTCATATTCAGTATTTTCACTCTGGCTTTTCCATGAGCCGTGCTGCCGTGCTGCACCCAACTGCTCTCCTGTCCCACACTGGCATTCGATGAGATTCTGTTTCCCCACTTGGTGAATTCAACTCTCTAGCACTGGTGCCTCTGCTTTGTGATTTCTGGTGCTCACGTAACCAGAATTCACTTTCTGTTGATGCATAAGCAGATTTACGCAGGGACTATGTGGGAGTGGTCTCCCAGCCTGCCCTCTGCTCCACAGACGCCATACAAATGTGTTGAGGCATACGACACATGTATACACAGCCTCTTTTCCCCATACCCGGCACTTCCCCAGTTCACAACATAGCTGGGTCCAGCCCTGGATATTCTCTAAATGCTGCTGATCTGCCAACATTCCTGCAAGCAAATATGTTTGCTGAAATATTTGTGAAACGCCACCATGAGAGGATGTGGACAAAGCCACACAGAAATCTCTTGTGTTCACAGGCGGCGCTTGAGCTTCCTCAGCCCTCACTGCCACCCTCGCCCTTGGGGTCTCATTGCCCAAAGGGGTGAGAGTCACCTGTGGCAGGAGTGGGCTGCAAGCAGAGCAGAGGGGGCTGTGTCTGGCGGGCTTGGGCAGGTGCCTGCGTGGGGAGCCAGGATCCCCCGCAGTGGCAGAGGGGAGCAGAGCCTCCCCGCCCTCTCTCAGGATGGGGTTTGCACCAAAAATTCTCCTCGTTTCACCACAGCAGCTCAGCACCATGGAGGAAGGTGCCATGCCCACCTTGAAATGTCAGCTCCCAGCTTTAGGAATCATCATCATTTTCCTTCAGTTTTATTGTGATCATTGCTCCAATTACTATTTCTTACTGTTAATAGTACTAATGATAAACCCCTGTTCCTTGGCCCTCTGTTTTCCCCTCTGGGACACTCACTTTTGATAGCTGCCAGCTACTAGAGTGATAATGTGCTGAGAGGATCAACAACACCCACAAAGTGCTGTAACCATAATTGCAGTACGCAAGCTTTGAAAGGACACAAGCCCACCTCTCTACATAGTCCTGTGGAGTGGGAGTAGGTTTTCCTGCAGATGACCCCTTTGCAATGTGGCAGCCAGCCCTTGGTGTAACCTCCTGAAGGCAGTGATCTGCCCGCCCCCACGACAGCTTGGCTGTGCTATTCCAGGGAGACAGTTTCCCCTGGGACCCCATTAGGATAGACAAGCTATTTCTTAATCTCATCTGTTCAGGTCCTGTTCCTGCACTGTGGGGCCTTTCAGGATGTTTATCCCACAACAAACCTGTCAAGGGAGGGGATGCTCTTCAACCCCTTCCCAAAATGGGGACCTGCAAACCGAGCGATCTCAGAGGTTCAATGAACACGAGTAGCTCTTTCATTTCCCTGCCCTCTAGTGCTATTTCCTCATTTTTTTTCTTCTTTTCTGTGTTTTGATACCACAGGAATAGTGGGATCCAGCCTAGTTAGGAAACAGCATTACCAGAATATGAGTAATTTTTTCTGAGAAGAGAAGATCATGAGTTATTTCCGGTCTGAGAAGGGGCTGGAAGTATTTGACATCTTCAAATGCCTGGAAAGCTTTTCTCATGACAACTGAACTTCACACCGGATGCTCAGGAGGGCCAATGTCCACGGCTTTGGAGAAACCCCTGATGGCCAAATGCAATGGGGACTACCATGTGGTAGTACTGAGGCTGCCCTGTCTGGAGTGACCCTGGAGAAGGTCTCTGCTAAACATGACTCCTGAGCTAGCACACGGCTCTTGGATACCACCATGGCTTTGCAGTGGCTCTCGGGTGCATGCTTCTTCTGGGAGCTGCCCCCACTTCTCCCACTCCTCCAGTCAGGCACTGCTCTTGGGACTGTATTTTTCCCCTCTGACAAAGCACATGCAGATGGTGCGTTGTCTGCCACAATCAAGGAGCTCAGGTGAGTAATGGAGAGTGGCAGAACTTGGCATGTACTTGTTTGCCTTAGTGCAATTTTCCCATAATTGCACTTCCTAGCTTTTCAGCATCTGCGAAAGATCAGCTTGTGACACAGCAAAATTGGCCTCGCATTTTTCTGGAGTTTGCATCAGGTTGGAAATCAGGCATCCTTCATTTGGCTTAAATCACTTTGGAAGGGTGGGGAGAGAACCACCCTATTTTTGTGCATAGTCTGTGCTGCCTGGACTTTAAAGCCCAGGAGGAAAAGCATGGTCTGTCAAACATATTTAGCTCAACCCTCTGGTGTTGCTTTTTTGTTTTGTTTTTAGTAAGGTGTTGATGAAACTGGCACAAGTTATTTAGTTTTCCCAGGTCTTGAGGTAAATTCACAGAAGACTGAACAAGGGTGATCCTGGAACAGTATAAAGCCAAACCTTGGACTCAGAATAGTTCAGAGACGCAAAGAACAGGCAGAGCTTGTGCAGATGAACAGTTTTACTGTGCCAGACAACTCTTTCTTACCTCTCCTTGTAACCTCCGTTTCTTTCCTTTGGATGTATGTAGTGGCCAGTAATGCAATAGAGGAACAATGAGGAACAGAAATAACTTTAGGACTGAAGCAATTGACCTCCCTCATCACCTGGGAGAGGACAAAACTGTACTGTGGCACACAGAGGCACTAAGGATGACAAAGAGCAGTCCTTGCCTCAAGGAGCCGGCAGCTGCCATGATTAGAAACAGAAAACAAACCTTGGAGGTTTGTGGGGAAATACCTTCTGCTCAGACAATCTAGGAGACAGCTTGGGATCATGCTCTGTTATTTATCAAACGTTGCAGGTTTTTGCACTGGAACAAACATCTATCCTGGTATCTTCCCCAGTATATTTAAGGTTTCTTCACTAAACTGAGTTGCTGGAACACGTACTACTCTGAAACGAAACTTGATTCTAAACAAATAGGAAAACAAGGTTTACTTTTCTGGAAAATCCTAACTTTATTGATCCTGTTGCACATGTTCCCAGCTGTGGTTCACAGATAATAGTTCACACTATTCAGCCAGGCAGCATTGTACTTTTACAAAGGTTCTGCAGCATTTTGTTCCTTATCAACATCTCTTTCTGGCCACTGAGTACTCCTGCGGGTTAGTTAAGTTTCCCTCTTGTTTTGAGATAACTAAATCCCCTATTTTGTCGGTAAAGTTTTCCAAGTCAGACAAGTCACCTATTTCCCTTCTCTACTTTAATGAATAGATGATTGTCCACTTATAATAAATTTTAGTGAGTATCATCAGCTTAGTTTAGGCTCAGAGTAAAGCTTTGTCATAAAAGGGGTAACAGCACCATTAAGGAAAGCTTTCTCATTTTCACTTTTTATTCTGTTGATGTTGCTTTTACTCTTAGCATGGATGAAAATAGGGCTGTATACAAACAACTTTAGTAGTGTTGCAGATCCAAACAAAACAATACCTGCCTGTGGCATGAGAACTGCATTACACTGCCAGGAGATGAGTTCAGTTTCATGATCCAGCCAGATGAAAAGGAATAAAATAAGCTTACAGAAAAATGCTGAAAAGAATGGAGGTTTGTTGCTGGTTTGTTTTGTTGGAATTTTTAAATGAGTTTGGTTAATTTCCAGTTTGGTCTTGTTTTGTTTTCCTTCTGTCATTAGAGACTGTAGCTAAATACACACCTATGAGTCATATCTCAGTGCCTGCTCTCATGCTCAGGATGCTGAGATTGAGGTTTTGACCTCACATACAGACATATGTACACTTGAAAAAAAAGCTCAAGATTGCAGCTTGCTGTGGCTTTTACCACTGAAGTAAGAGCTAATCAAAAACTAAATACTGACTTAGCAAGAGGCGGCTCTTCTGTGTTCTGAATTACATCAAGTAATTGGAGCTACATGTCTTTCCATTTGAGTTATACTCCAGACCTGCAAAGTGATACCCAAACCACTACTCCATCCAAATATTTTTCCCATCCGATGGGTAGCAGGAAAAAATCTTCACAGAGCTGCCTATGTTAATATTGAGCATCTGGGTATGCCTAAGGAATGATGCTGCAATCTCTTCTAAATCCTCCTCCTGCTGGAGAGTTGGGGAAGGAGTTAACTCTTTGTCTGCAGGGGGTGAGATAAAAGTCCCTGTACACGCTCCGGCGCAAAACCTGGCACGGCCCTTCTGCCTCAGCTCTGCAGGAAGGTACAGTGTGGACACAAGCTGCAGAAGGTGAATGGAGACAGTGCTGAATTCTTCTCTCATGCCAGTCCAGTGGCAATACTGATTCGACAGCCAGGCACAATCAGTGCGTTTGGCCCTGTAGATATAGTGCTAGGTAAGCACAGCGATTTACTGACCCCAGGTGGCACGGACTCTGCCCAAGTTCACTTGTGCTCAGGATGTACAGAACAGTGAGGTGCTGCTGAAACAGGAGCCAAAAGCTCAGCAGACAAAAGAAAAGAAAGCTAAGAGGAGCAACAGAGTATTAGAGAGATTAGAAATTAAAGGGCCACTTGACACTTGTTACTGGCACAAACCTCAAAATGATGAAATACCAGAAAAACAACCACAACAGCAAGAGAAGAGGGATTTTCACCTAACAAGATTGCTGTTGGAGCAGAACATGCCTGCAAGGGACAATATAGTCCTCTCCATGGAGCAGGAGACACTCTTAAAAGCACTGAGGTCCAGGGCTTTGTGCTGAATCCCAGCCCAAAGAAAGTTAGTGGCAATGCTCCTATGGATTTCCAAGAGAATGGGGTTTTACATCTTAAGTTTAGGAACAGAATGAAAAGAGCTTTTCCAAGGATGGGTTGGTTTTGTCAAGAGATGCCAAATAGTAAACATGGAGGGGAACAAGCTGTGATGATGTGAAAGCACCCAGAAGGTGATGCAGGAACAGCTGCTGATCCAGCCTCAGCATCCTCTGCTGAGGCAAAAATGTTATTTTATCTTTATTTCTGATCCTTTGGGTCTTCAGCAAACAGGTGGTTTTCATGTCCATAGGGTCAGATGAAGCAGGTGAAATATGCACCATCTTGTCACTGCCAGTAGTTATCAGATTCTTAATAATCCGGGTAGTTCTGAGCACCAGAACTGGGAAACTTGGTGGTTGCATCCTGCCCACTCTCACATGCCCCGTGTTGTAGATCAGTATGTTCTGCTGTCTGGTCTAAAGCTGCCAAGCTAAAAACCAAGTCCAGGTTTCAGATAAAAGCAGCAGCCAATCATTAATTCCTAGAAGTAGCTGATTGTGTTTAAAGGGGTTTTTTTTCCATTAAAAAAGGGTCTCTCATTCATCTTGAGGGTTTTTTTGCTTTGTTGTCTTTGGGGTTTTTGTTCTTTTTGGTGAAAATGGTATCATTTATGGTCTTCTTTCATTGAAAACATAATGATTAATTCTAGTAATAACAGTCTATTATTTTGGGTTTTTATTTGAACAAACTGAGAAATCACAAGGTATGGCCTTGGAGGGATATTGCACTTTTTCCTTTGGCAGTCAGTTCTGCACTTTTTTGGTTCTGAAAGCTGCCTTTTCATTTCCATGAATAGAAAGAAGATGGGAAGGGAGGGATGTGAAAAAAAGAAGATTAAAAAAAATAGAAAATAAGAAAATGAAAAAGTGTGTATAAGTAGTGAAAAAGCCCACAAAACTTTCCAACCTTGCAGAACAAGCAGGACCTCAAAAATTACCTCTCTTCCTCAAAGTTATTTTTTTTGTGATGTTCCTTGCCTCAACACCTTCTATAGAGCTCAGCTGTCTTAGAGAGAGGGAGAGAAGAACCCTTGTGTGCTCCTGCTCCTCAGCAGAATCCAGCCTTGCAAGCACAGAACGGCGTGTCACCGTAAGAGAGTGACAGATGGGTGGCTTCCCTTCCGTCGCCCACGTCATGCTGACACCAGCCCTGAGTATGTACACTGGATCCCAACCATTTCAGCCCAACCACTGACACGGTGCTGGGGTGGGTCTTCCAGCGGGTCACGCATTTCACAGTGTGGTTACCAGAGATGCCCTGTTAGTACTGGTAGCTTGGCAAGATGTCACAGTCTGCTGCCTTACAGTGATGGAGGGGAACTACAGTGCAGTCTGCTGCAGCTGGCAGCTTTCTGATTTGGGTTTGTGTCTGTGTGCATGTCTCTTGAACTCAGTTAGAAGGAGAGGTGAGGAAGGGAAAGTGTATGCATCTCACCCTGGGTCTGAATGTCAGAGAAGGTTTTCACACGACCGAAAATCCCAGATCAAAATAGCCTTTAATTTTGGAGAGAATCTAGTCAAGATCATGCCCATTACTAGCTAAAACCAGATTCTTGCCCAACAGCCTCTCAGTCACGTTGCAATTAAAACACTCCGTTTACTTTCAGATGCAGCTTGTAGCAATTTTGTCCTCTTGCAGTCAGCTGTGAGTTTGGAGAAGGTGAAGAGTATTATGTGGCTGCCACATCCTGCATGCTTTCCTACCTAGATATTGTAAATTATGTGTGCAATGAGCCCTGTTACTGTGCAGTAACAAGGCGAAATCCCTGCAATGTAATTCGTAATGCATCATCTTCTGCAGGCCAGTTCCAAAGGCTGATGTGGTTCTGCTTTACTCTCTGATTTGCTGTCAACAGCTCTTCTCCATATACACACATAATATATTTTTTATAAGCAGGATGTAATCACTTCTAATCACCCAGGAGATTATCACCAAGCTGCTCCAGCTGAATGCCAGCTATCACCCAGGACAAGGGGAGAGTGGGGTGCTGCTTCCATCTGATTGCCTCAAGCCCTCTCCATGGTCTCATTTGCTGTATGTCAGGCAGACGCTTGCACCAGCCAAGAGTCGCCTGGAAACAACCTGTCATAAAACCAGCTCCGAAAAAGCTACAGCTACTCACTCTGCTAGTTCACAAATCGGCTTTCTCTCTGTCTTCTATTTTTCATAGGGCCAGTAAATGGAAAATTGGTCCCCAGCAATCTAGGGGGCGGAGCAAAGAAGTGCTTAGGAATACTGCCATGTTCCAGAAGCTCAGCTCTCTGCTACTGAGCATGAATGGCGTTCTGCAGAGTCACCATCCCCCTGTAACTCCAGAGATGAGCAGGAATGATTTTTCTCATGCTCCTTGAGAGAGTGTAGAGCTTCCAGCCTGCTCTTATCACTGCTGGGTACTCATTACTTTAGCCTTGGGAAGAGCAAACCACCAAGGGACTCCTTCTCCTGGGGCCAGCCCATTACATTTCCAAAGCGGAATGATGTTGGTGGCACAGGCAGCTGACCTCTCTTACATCACCCTTTGAGAGCAGGAGAAATGAAATCTCTTCTGCTCACATGCATTTTCTATACTTCTTTCTTGCTCAGGATTAGCAGCAGGCAAGCCTGAGATTCTGCATGAGAGAAATAAGCCCTTAGACAGAGGGCTGTGATCCTGGAGGTAGGTGGGGAACCCTGAGGAACCCAAGCTACCCAGGGAACCCAGAGCTCAGGTTTGATCTGCTTTCTGCAAAACACAAAACCAAAGCTAAAGTCCTGCAGGCTCTGAAGAGAAGACCCCATCCTCCAGGGATGCATAAGTAGGCTGGGACCAAACACATGAAAGGAAGTAGTATCTACTGGAAGATGAGACCTTTCAGTCCCTGAAAAAAAAAAAAAAAGACGCAGAAGATGTCTCTGAAATAAGAACAGACTATAGGGCCTTAGAGTAAGCAAGGGACAGCAGTGAAAGCAGAAGTCTGGGTTTGGGCATAGGCAGGCCTGAAGCAGGCAAGTATACTGCTCACATCCTCTCTTGGCAAAGAATACCTAGAAAACTGAGTGTCCTGGGCATTTTCTATCCTTTCCCAGGCTGGATTTGTGTGATCTGTTTCCCTGGCCACTGGAAATTTACTATAAATACGAGGTACTGAGCAGCCGTTGTACACTAATATCACCTCTCCACCCTTTCTAGCTGCCCAAGGCTGCAAATGATGTGAAAATTGCATACCCCAGTCCCAGGCTTTAGTAGCTATTCAGGGGTTTGGCCACATGTCATTTGTTATTCTTCACTCATGCATACATTCTTATTTATTTTTTTGTAAACATTTGTGTATAATTATTCACTCCAGAGTTTCCAGTGATTTTCCCTGGCTTGCAGATGTGGCAAAATTTGTTCCCTGCATCCAGGAAAGAAGGTTTTTTCCAACTACTGCAAAATAGAATCCTGACAGATTTCAATCGGCTGCTTCCATGTCCATTCTTGCGACACTTAGCTACCCATGGCAAGAGACAATTAGCTTTTTAAATATAAACCAGAAATGGTCCCAAGCCACAGATTTCACATCCAGATCCAAATTTGGGGCAGTTCAGATTCGGCCTGACATTTTAGGTTTGGGCCTGGGCCGGATTCTCCTTGTGAAGCAGTTTGACATTTCCAGTTCTGGGAAGCTCCCCTCCCTGGGCGCGCAGCCTCTCCCCGGTGCAGGGCCACCCCCAGGGTCTGGCCCTCTGCTGCCGAAAGCTCTCCTGCTGCTCCGGGTTGTTCAGAAGCCCCTGCCTGTCGCTGCTGCTGCTAATTCAATTGCTGCAGTGACGGGCACAAGCCTTCCATGATGCTGCTGTGGCATTTTGGTCCCTGTGAGGGACCTAGACGGATTGGGCTCTCTGCAGCTGTGCATTGCTCATGGAGAAAAAAAAGCAAATGATCAAATGACAGTAAATCTTGGGAATTCAGGTTAGATCTCTGGCCATCTACCTACAGCTCAGACCCCACAGTTACCCGTACATGCTGTGATAACATTACATTCAGAGTACAGGCCACAGAAGCAGGATCAACAACTCAAAGAACCTTCTTCAGTCATTTTATAATCAGTTCTTCCATAGAACTGGATCTTTTAATTAGAGGGCTTAATTTGGCTTTTTCATTTGTATTTTGTCCAAATATAGCACACAGGGACACTACCCCTAAAATTTAATCAGTCATTAACAGATAATTCTAGATGGATAGACCATCACAATCAGCTTATATCTTGTCTCCTTTCTTCAAGAGTGAGGTGCTATAAGAAGCTTGCGTAAGCAGAATTCGCCAAGCTCAAGATCAAGCTATCGATGTAAGAAATCTCTTCAATATTGACATTAAATAACATCACAATGTGTTTAACTATATAATCTCAACAAAATGTGATTACTGGAAGCTCTGATGGCAGGAAACTGAAGCACAGAGGGATGAGGTGATATGCTCAAAATGACACAGAACTCCTCATACTGAAGCTCAGAAAAGAGTTGAGAGCTCCTCAATCCTCTTGGTGTTTGTCCAGGAGATCATAGTTCCTTTGATATGCACACCATTCATGGGCACTGAAGTTGTATTAGGAGATCACAGAAGGATCCCTACAAGTATTTAGCCTAATTTTAGCCCTGACATCAACTTTCAGAACATCCTTTTAAGAGAAAATGCCTGGCAGTAACGACCCTATGGCAAGCTGGATGGAATGGTGCTGGCTTTACAGCAGGCTCCAAATCAGCTCATAATGTCTGAAAGCATTCATTAAACAAGGCTCACAGATAAAACACACATACGACACAGTTCTTTATAAAAAGAGGCTTTTAGAGGCCAAATGCTGAGAAGCCTCATGAGATTACTAAATAATCCAAAGGGAAGTGCTTGGAAGCCTGTTTCTCGGGACACAGAGAACCAGGCTGGAAAAATGTCATGGAGACAAGACTCTGGGGATGGATCAAGCCTTCCCCCACGTCCTGGTTATGGTTCAAAATGGTTTTTCCATCTTATTTTCTTCCATCAAATATAGCCCTCCCAGATCCAGTGCAAGGAGTGCCAAGGAGCAGGAGGAGAGGTGAAGTGCCACCTGTACTCAATTCCAGTTGTTTCACCAGTTGCTCACAGTCCACTTGCAAGCCAAGGTGACACAAATGAGTTAATTTCCATGGCATACTGAGGCTAATTGGAAACAGTTCTCAGACCCTGTAAAGCATTAAGCTGGGCTGCAAGTGATAATTGCTCACCTGCTGCATAGGCCTGTAAGAGGCAGTGCATTAACCAGCACATGGGGTTTTATCACTTCCCTGGGACAGTGGGGGCTGGACCCTTCCCAGCACCCATTGCATTGAAAGCAAGATACTGGATTAGGCCTGGGGTTTATGGCAACTCAGGCAGGGAGAGCTGGTAATAAGGGGCCAGGTTCCAGCTTTCATTATGTGCTCTCTTTTTTAACTCTAGCATGGCTGCGGTTTCCTCTTCTTTCTAGCATAGCTTGCTTTCTTCTTGAAGAGAGGTTTAGTACTGTTTTGCAGAATAGAAGTACAGATATTTGGAGGTATAAAGAGCCTAAGTATTACTGGAGGGTTTAGACCTCTCTATTGCAGGGATTTGACTGCAGAAGTGTTAGCATCTGAGACTCTTTATTATAAATTCAAGCAGCTCTTATTTTGTAGCTAGTCATAATTATTGTCTGTCTGAGTGGGAAGAGAACTACTCATTCCTGAAGTCTGAAATGGCAGCTTGTCTCAGCAGAGAAATATTAGAAATGTCAGAGCATTGAAGCAGGAGTGCACCAGGGACTGAAAATTATAGACTAGAATAAAATTATTACAGTTATCCATCAGGGGGATCCTGGTACCAGGATCATCAACTTGCAGTGTTCAGCAGCAGTTGCAAATCCCATAAGAAGCATCGGGGATTGGTGTGCTGTAAGATACGTGTACCCTGAAGTTTGAGATGAGGCTTAACTTTTCAGAGTAACTATCAAGAGACCCTCAGTATTTGGTACTGCTTGAGACCCTGGGAGTTCCTGTCAGGGACTGGGATCTGAGACCAAGTTTCCCAGATACATTTTTGGGTGACTATAATATAATAGCACTGATTTTAACTTTTACTGAACAGGTAAATGGACGACTTAGGTGTGGGGTAGATTTATCATGGCCTTATGACATCAGCTTAATGTGACATCTGAGTGCTTTCTGAAGAATTATTCATCTCAGTGACCTCAGAAATAAAGTTAAAACTGGTGTGGCTTTTCAAAATGACTGAGTATCTACACCTTCATATTAACGAAAATGATGCAAGGGAAAGAATTTAAATGTCTACAGGTAATTAACTCCATCAAAAGTGCCAGGAAGTCAGGGTTGTTTTTTTTTTTTTTCCATGAAGTTCTTACCACTTCTATTTCTGATCCTGGTATTGAAACATAAAGATAAAAATAAGCTCACTTCCAGCCTTTTCCACTGGTGCCTTGACACTCTGGAGCTGAGCCAAAATCCAGAAGCTCAGAGGCCAGCAGAAATGTAGCCATGAGTATGTGCCAGAGGCTTGAGACTCTTATTAGATTAGTGTGAGGAAAGGGGAAAGAGTTCTGAGCTGTTCTGTTAAGTTGAAATGGAGCACCCTTTTCCCTGGGATCTGTCATATCCTGGTAGTTCCTCATTAATAGTATGTTCCCATCAGGGAATCCTGGCAGGAATGTGGCTCTTGGGAAAAGCCAGATACCAGTTCCTAGCTGGTGGGAGCTGAGAAGGTCCTCTTATCTGGGAAAACCAGTACAAAGTGGAAAGTGTTTCCTTCTAGTGAAGATGTTGAAGCATTTCCTAATGAAAGCATTGCTGTAGAGAGAAAAAGGAGTGTCCTGTGCTGGTTCACAAGTAAGAAACATTTTATGGCCCGTGAACCTCTCAGGAATGACACATTTTTCAGGTGGTCTGACTGTCAGATGCCTGATTTTGATGGATGATGCTAAGCATGGACATAATCACCATCTTGGTCTCAAAACCAGCCAGTAGGATATGTTAAGATTTTCCAAATGTTTCTCCAACAATAAAAGGAAATGTAAAGTTAATCAAATTGTCATGAGAGATCAGAGCCCAGCAAGGAAGGACTAAGACTGACATTTGAAGTAGAAGCACTAATAAAACAGACGGCTGCTTGCTGATCCTGTCCATGCTTGTGTTTAATTTAAACAAGTTAACAATGAATGGAGTTTGCAGAGGCGGGGCAGGGGTGCTGTCGAAATCGATGTATGTACCAGCCATTTAAAGAAAGCAGAGAAGTGGGAAATCTCTAGCTGCGTGAGTATCATGCCTCACCAGAGAGGTTCTGCAAATATCTCTGTTGGCAGGTTTGGGGCAAGAGGCCATTCTGCTCCCAGCTCTACCTTACCTATGGCTTCTGGCTGCCCAGAAATAAGCTGGACAAAGTTAATCCCTGATGCTTTTAGACTGATTTACGGCATTGTGCTCAGACAAATTAATTCTAGCACCTAAACACCAACAAGATAATTTCGGAAAAATAGGGTGAGCTCACCTCATTTTCCAGCTTTCCAGTAGTCAGTCTCTGATATTCCATACACACATGTGTGTGGCTTCAGTGGCCATTTCTCTCTGAAGATCTCCCCCACTGTAAATCTGCTGGACACAAAGACCTTGGGTTGCTCTTTAGAGAAGATACTGAACAATGAAGTGGAACATCATGGCCTTGCCTGCTCTCAGTGGTAGACATGACACCTTGTCAGGTGTCTTTCCCACTGAGCTGGATTGTTATGGGTCAGTGTGCTTTTTCCACAGGCTGGTGTTGCTAGAAGAGTTGGAGGGAAGTGGCTTTGTGTGTGGCAAAGCCATGAACGGCAGCTTTGCTCTCTTTGGGGTACTCGTCACCACACACTGCTCCCTTACCCCAACAACCATTTTGTCCACAGAAGGTACTTTTTATCTTGAAATCCAAGTGTTCATTTCCTACAGAAACCCTTCAACCACCATCAGGTGGCAATGAATTCATCAGAGCTGCCCTCCAGGCACCAGCCAGACAAGGGGCCTGGACATGAGAAGCTGCTCTGTTATCCATTACTCATCCCCCTAGCCAGCCTACATTTTGTTTTGTTCTGGATAAATATGATCAGGAGGCAGAAGCGCTCCTTCTGTTCCCTGATGCCTTTCATTAGATCCCACCTTGCAAGTGCTGCTTGTGCTGCAGGGCAGTGGGGAGGTCAGGACGGGCAGCCAGGGTAGCCGGCAGTTCAGCCCAGCCCATGGGCCAAACAGATGAAGTGCCTCAACGTGCTGCTTCCCTCCGTGCCCTGCAGCGGCTCCCCGGCCACAAAGCCCTCTCTCTGTGCCACGCCGGGTGACCCCTGCTCGCCTGCCTCTTTGCTCTTATTCTTCTCCGCAGTTCCTCCCTTTATCAGATTAACTTCAATTAGTGAAATCAGAATCACATGGAGTGGGGAGGAAATGCTCCAAACACGGCAGATTTATTTTCAGCCAAGGAAAAATCAAGGTGTGTCCAGGCTCTCGGAAGGACTTGGATGAGGTTTTGTCTAGAAAACTAACTGTGGTTCTGAAAGCACTGGGGGGCTGTGATTGTGTGACAGGGCAAGGAAAAAACACTTTGCCCTTCGTGAGATGTATGTGCAAAGGAACTGCACCTACACATGAAGTGTGTAGAGCTACCAGCATGTGCCCACTAAGACTTACATGAGGGAGGCAGAAATGTAACACGTGGCCTCTGGTTCATTCGGTGATAGATGTTTTTGAATTTTGGGAATCTCGGGAGGCAGAAATGTAACATGTGGCCTCTGGTTGATTCGGTGATAGATGTTTTTGAATTTTGGGAATCTCTCTGACTAAAGAAATTCTCAATTGCTAATGGCCAAACTGATTCTGACTGAAGCCTCTGCATACGACACCTTCACTACACTTCTACATTACACCAATCCTGGTCTCCCAGCCCGGCTTTACCTGCACTTTTCCCTGGACTAACTGGCTGCCCCAGAATGCGTATCAAAGATATTAAAAGATGCAGTACCATATCTTTGCTGTCACTAAAGGCAGGCACATCTTCCAGGGAATCCACGTTCCCAGGTGCTGACCCTCTTCTCCTGGGCACCGGAGCAACTGCACAGCTGCAGCCACAGTGGCTTCCAGAAAGTGACATGAGGTGCTCAGCACAGGAGATCTCATCCGAAAAAACTTACAGAAGTGTTGCCAGGACTGGGCCTGCTGGCTGCACTGCTACCTCCCCCAGTTAGGAGTCCTGAACGGGACCCAGTCAGTGAGAGCATATTAGGATAAGGGGAAGCAAAAACAGATGAGCAGCACTTCATAGTAAAGATTGGGAGGAGTGTGGAAGTGAAGCCTCCCTGAATCTGCTTGAGCCATGTAGCATCTCCTGAGAGGAACTGAACTGGATAGAAACACCTTCCAGTGATAATGTGTAGTGGCAATCAAAGACAGTGAGAAAATTAGACTCTCTGAATCTTTTTCAGTTCATTCTCATGCCTCTGCATAGATATACAATATTTCATGTACCTACTATTCAGATGATATCAACATTGTTCAGCTAATGCACTGAAAAAAGAAGAGTAGCTTAATCTCCCCCTCCTTCTCATTCCTTTCTCAGTCTGTTTTGCTAATTGGTTGTTCCCTTTGGAGTTTTGCAGCACAAACTTTGCGCACAAAATATGCTGCTGCTCACTCCCCCACATGAAGCTCCTGACTGGGACCACTCCTCCACAGCTGGTCAGCATTCTCCCCACCTCAGGCACACCTCTGCTAGGCTGCAGCCACGGCATGGGGCTGGAAGGAACAAAAAGATCAGTGGCTTGGAAGGAAGATTTCTTTGGTGGCGTGGGTAAGACAGTAAGGGTGAAGAAAATCAGGGCCCTATTCAAAATCCAGTAAATGAAGGACTCCGTGAGTAGATGTTGGCGGCAGCTGTTCTTCACAAGGGTTAAAATAACTTGTGAAACCTCTAGTGGCTCTGGCCGATGTCCCCAACTCAGCCCTCTCCTGGTCTAATGGAGGATGAACCTGAGGCATACAAACTCCCCCTGCCTGTTAAAGGCCCTCTCTCTCCCCAGCTTCCGTAGGTGCAGAAGAAGACAGTGGCCCATAATGTGAAACAAGCTTTGCTGATGAATAGTTGTGGCTTCCCTCAGCCACATAGTACCATCAAAACCCTCTCAGGCAGTCACAGGGCTCACACACCAGCCAAGCTGTCTGGCTGCCCCAAACACACAGCACACCTGGGGAGGTCCCCAGGGCTTGAGCTGCCGGCAGGGAGAGCGAGTGAGCACATACCGCCTCAGCTGAGAGGTGGCTGAGGGCACATGCTGGATCAGGAGGGCTCAGCTGATGTACAGTAACACCATCATGCATCTGAGCCCTCCACATGAGTTCCCCACTGCATAAGCCCATGACCCTTTTTATGCTCACTTTTATTAAGGTGATTCATGGGCCTCTCACAGGTGCATCTCATATGGGAGTGCAGCAAACTGCCTCTGGCTTCTCCTAGAAATCAGTTCCAGATGTACCGGAGTAGAGTTCTTCAGAGAAAATACATGTTTCAGGTATGGCCCAGTCTATGAAAGCTCAGAATACTTCCTACACTGATGAATAAAAGCCTTTATTGCATCTACTCTCCTTTCTGACCTTCCTGTTTCCCTTCAATCTTTGTGTAACATGCTAACACAAGCAGTTGTAGTTTCTTCTTATCAGCCTTGTTCACATAACACTCAAAATTTCATTTGTTGCTGAGAACAGCTTCCCTCAGTGTCTCTCTGTTTGTGTACTTTGAAGCCTTTCTTCTTTCCATCCCTGCCGAGACACGCCCTCCATACCTTTCTCCTGCCACACGGTCCTGATGACTGAAATGGTCCTTCACTTCTTGTGGAAACTAGATGATTCTCCCGCTCCATTCAGACCTCTCCTTGACACATTACTGACAATAATATCAAAAAGCATAGATTTATTTTTATGATCTGTGTGAATTTGATATTGAAACTTGATCATGTATCATAAGCAATGCTCAAGGTCCCCACCACTGAGTTTTGAGCACATTTTTCCAGCTGTTAATGCCATGCCAAAGCTGTAAGGAAAGGCTTTAAAATCCACCCCTGGCTTTGAAGATGAGACCTAAAATCTGTGGCTTTTGCTTCACAGTAGAAAGACTTCCTCCCTTTAAAGTTTAACTTGGCCACCCTGTGGACCTCTGCAGAGCAAAGCACTGATGCTCATGGACATCTTGGTGGGAGACCGGGGCTGAGAGGTGCATCTCGCCTTGTTCATCCTGGTGAAAAAGCAGGATGAACACTTTTGTCTGTAGACTTTCAGTTACCATTGTTAATTGACATGAGGTCATCATTTTATCAGAAAAAGCCAAGGAATTTGTTTATTGGCGTCCCACACTGCCTTCCACACGACACTAAATATCAAACGTTCTGGTTTCTTGTAGCTGGATGGCTTAACTTTTCTATTTTTCACCCTAACCACTTCCACAGTACGACAGCTATGTTAATGCAAGAATCTGTAAGTGTAAGGGCAAAGTGAAAGGAATGTAGCTTAATATCCTAGCAATTAGCACAAGGGTTATTGTGCTGAAGGCATTATTCATTTTTAATTATCTGAAGCTGCTGAAAAATTCCTAGGACTGCCTCCAGTGGGATGCATGAATCAAAGCCCACACACAGAATGGTAGCATGTTGCAAAGGCAAGAGGAGAAGCAGTTGGCCCACTCACACACAGTTTCTCAGCCCTGGCCTGGGACTCCTTGCAGCAGTAGAGAGCCAGCTGCTCGCAGCTGAGACCTGTTTATTTCTGGTGGGCATATTTCTGAGCTCACAAAGTAAGATAACGAGGAGGAAGGAAACAGGAAACATATCTGCATGTTCAGTCACATTGGTTAATTTGGGCCATGTTTCCTCTGATTTAAAAAAAAAAAAAAAGATAATATAATAACAATAATAACTTCTGGGACAGGTTTTGGATATGAGTTGGAATATGGATGGGGTTGGATTTTTCAAGTAGAAGTGCCACCCACGAGTTAAATATACTTAGTAGGCATATTTTCAGGGTGTTTAATTTAATATGTATATTGATTCACCACACTTGAAAGAAAAATATACATTAGACATGACATCTTCCTGCAGAGAACACAATAAATTCTACATAATTCAATAAAATATAATCAAAAGATGAATTACAAATCTACTTTCTCCTCTCAAGAGCAAGTCAAAGATGGCAATGTACTGAAACAAGGAAATAATCTCCTCCAGGGTTTGCTTTTCTAAATTTATTGAAATTTAGTTTTCTACTTCCTCAGATTTTACTCTTTTGGCCTAAGAGTGGAAAGACTGCACAGGACTGCACTAAACTCATGAATGCTGTGCGTACAGCACAGCAGTGTCAGGACCATTTTCTGCCCCAGCCGGAGCCAGGGCTCTGCCTGAACCCCACAAGCACAGCTCCTGGGGTGACGGCGTGTGGGAACAGTGGGACTGGAGGCTGCTCCAGAAGCCCCACTTCCACATGTGTCGCCCTCTCAGAAACTACTGTGAAATACAAACAGTACTGGGTTTGGGAAGCAGGTGGCAGCTCTTACTCCATTTAACAGTGGATAATGACTGGTTAGAACTTACATTTTTTCTAAACAGAATTTTGAACAGGGTGTTGTTATTCCAAATGCCCTCTTAATCTCTGTTTACAAGAAAAACATGTATCTCAGCGCTGAATTTTAGAAAGTGTCATATTTTTTAATGGAATAATTTTGGGCTTCTTTTTCAGTAAAAAGAAAAAGTTCTTATGGGAAAAAAAAGAGTTGGTATTAGGATGGTGAGGAAGGCAATATTATCTTAAGCTACATATTCCAACCAGCTTTTATAAGAAAACTTGCTTTTCTGAACTCTTCGATGGGATACATCTTTCTAGCATAGCAAGCCAAAAAATAGATATAGGAGAGGCACTTTTACTATGAAAGGAAAAAACCCCTCTTCACCATTCCACATTGTTATTGACAATGAGCAACAGACTGTGAACTTAAAATTCCTTGCATTTGAAATGGTTTGATTTTTTTTTTTTATGTTTTACTTCCAGATCTGACCACCCACATGGGACAGGAAAAGTGGAGAAGAGCGTACAGCTTGCACAAAAGGATTCCTGCAAAAAAAGGATTCTTTATTAGCCATACTGATTATAAGGTATCTCTCTCATGACAATTTCCAGGATATGTTCAGCAGTGCAGCTTGCCAATCAGAAGATCAGATCAACATTACAAGTTCTGAGAGCAAATTTTCAACATCACTGACTAGAACTGAAGAGTCAAAACCAAAAGATACCAAATCTAAAAGGCTACAGTTTGGTGATTTTTTTGTCTTCTAACACAGGAAACACAAACTATTGAAGCTTCCTCAAAACAGGAAACACAGACTATTGAAGTTTTTAATCTAGAAAAACATGGCATTCTGGTGCCACCATACTGATATACTGGAGTTCCTAAATCACACTCCATTGTATTCATGAGCATCCTGCACAGAAGAGATGTCGTTTTCATTTGAGAAACAAGTAGATTTGCAGAAGTCTAGTGGGGTTGTCCTCTAACCTGTAAAAAAAACCCATTATCTCTGCATTTCTAGATGAAGAAAAGCAAGTCGTTGATTTGCTAATGCCACTAAACTTTAATGAAAAACAATGAAAATACATGTATGAATGTTTAAAGGGGCACCTAAAGTAATAGTTGTTATTTTGAAAGAGTGGTTTCTATCCAAGGCTTTGCAAATCACTATCCACTTTGGATGCCCTCATCCTGCAGTTTCTGACTTGTGCCCCTCTAGCAGGGGATTGACATCTCACAGCTAAAGTGGCCTGGACATTTTAAAAAGCAGACCAAGTAATAAAGCGGGGATGAGAAGAACCTTGTACCCATCTACTAATTCTGCTGTCTTCATCAAAGACATCTTTTCAGTAAAACTTAAGCTGTGATACTTTCTCCTGTTTCTCTCATATCATCTGAGCATTTTTTACTAAAAGCTTATTATCAAGCTTGTGGATATTCCCATCCTGCAAGGGATGAGGTGTCTGAGCTGCTGCTGTCTGGAGCTGGCCCATCCCAACATCCATGCAGCACTGAGGGCATGTTTGCAGCATAAACCTTGAAAGCAGTCCAGCCTTGTTTAGAAGGGCATGTGCTTCAATTTATAACCCTCTTCTCTCAAGCAGAGCACACCATCAGCTCTCCCAGACCACTTCTATTCCCAAGGCAGCCTCAGTGTGGGCCCTCTGGTGTTCTCCACTGAGTTGCAAGGACAAGGTAGCTCAATCTGCTTGAGCAACACCTGAGCAACACTTTGTTCAAGCCTGCACCACTGGGGCCAGCAGGCCCTGCCTGCAGGCACAGCTTTAGCAACAGCACAGCCCACCTGCTCTGCTGATACTGGGCAAGCAGGTGCGTTCCCATGTTGGGGGTTGAGGTTCACTTCCACTCTTGCTTTACTGGCTGGAAGCCAATTCATCAACTACCCTCAAAGTGACCACATGCAAATTACCAGCACCAAGGGCTCAGCACTTAGCTTATCTTTGCTTCCCCTTCTCTCAACAGTGTCAGTCTAGGGACTGTGTCATACTCAGCAGTGTGTTACATCTGTGCGGAGGAACCCTGAGTCTCTCTCCTTTCTGAAAGGGGTAGGCCTGAAGGAATAAAATTGCCATGGCTTTTTGAGCAAGATTGCTTGATAAAGGGTGTCAGCTCTGCAGTGCCTGTGCCTTGTTCTGCCAAAAATGCAAGGTTACAGCCGGCAGAGGAAAAGCTTCCATTTGTGGTGGCAAGGTATCCTCATAGCAACCTGAGAGAGGCAGAGCAGAAGTTCCCCACACCAGTGACTCCTGATGATGCTTCTACACATACAAATGGAAGAATCTGGGAGTGAGGGTATCTGGTAAATATTAGTATTTTCTCTCTTTTCCTCACTTTCAAACTGATCAATCTAAACAAGGCTCTCAAGGAACAAGAGATCCCATCACAAATGAGAAAATGTAAGATAGAAGTCCAAGTCTCTTCCTTTTTCCAGCAACACCTTTCATGGTTCTCCATGTGTAACTGAGAAGTATCTGTATTGTAAAAGTAAACTCCTGTGGAAAATGAATGGTAGGAACATTTGTCCTCTGCAATGGAAAAATTAGGTAGTGAGGGAGTTCTTGTGCCTGGTTTGTATCACTGAAAAAAAACCCCAGTGACAGCTTCACTCCTCTGGCATGGGTAAAAGGAGTCTAGTTTGATATGTGATACTGAGGGATATTTCCTTGTAGCTTCCAAACCAGAGAAGTTCTTGTTAAGCTCTTGGAGATGATCCACTACAGAGCAGTCGGAAATCCTGCCTCAGAACCTAGAAAATTTGAGGTTGAAAGTTTCATCTTTTTCCTGTGCTTAATAAGATGAGCTGTACTGGTTTCTAGGTTTTGCAATATGCCAAGCACATTCTCTTTCCTTTGTTATATATCCCAGCAAAAGACAAATGATGAGGGTGAAATTAGGAATATTCCTCTCAGGTAATGAGAAGTCTGGACACATGAGTGATACCCCTGGTATAAGAACAAGAGAAACTAAAGAGAAATCTAATTTTTTTCTGGAATGGGCAAACAATTCATGTTATTCTAATTGAATTATTGCACTAAAGGACAACTTGAATTGAAGCCTAAGTACAAATGATTCTTGTTTTTCTCTCCACAAATAGCGTTGCTGGTTTTAAATATTATGTCCCATTTGCACTGTTAAATTTGTAGGACTCTGCTATTCAATGTTATTATTCTCCTCAATCCCTGCCAGAAGTTTTGGGTTTTGGATTCAGCGGAGCCCATCTGAAAATCCGCAGCTCCTCGTTGCTGCTCAGCTGGCCTGACTTCATTGCCTTTGGTCCTGCCTGACACTCAGCCTTAAGAGCTGGCAAGCCGAGAAATCAGACCAAGAAGATTTTGAAGCTGCAGCAGGGCAAATAGTTGCAGTCACTGTGAATTTAAAATGAAGAAAAAGAAGGTAAATAATGCTAGGTCCTAGGAGCATCTGAGTTATGGAATCCGTGTCACCCAAACAAGAAATCCTGGCACAATGGCGCACTGTCCCACAGTACCATGACCCATGGGGCACGAGTCAAGACCAAAGATCTACTGCCCCTCTTTATCACAACACTTGCATCCCAGCATGTTCTACTGAGAGTTAAACCAGGAAAGTCCTGTGTCTGCTGTTAGACAAGCAGGTCATGCAAGGCAAGCATAGATCCCTCTGGACCAACTTAGGACTCTCACTGTCCCACATTTAGTACGCAGCAACTGAGATAGTAATACCTCTCCACCTCTGGAGTTTCAACTGCAATTTTTTAATCCAAGTTCTCAGTGTTGGTAAGGATGGAGACTTGAATTAAAAATTTAAAAATTACTCCTTGCACTCATAATTAAATGTTAGTTATTGTTCAGTGGAAACTTGCTTAGTGGCATGGCTTCTTCAGCTCTATTATGGGGAGATGGTCTGTATCAGAAATTTAATTTACCCAGCTTCAACAACCATTAAAACAGTCTTGCAGGGTCTAGCCACTATCTGATATCTGACAGTGCCCCAAAGTGCATGTAGAGCAAAGACAAATCCACAGCAATGCTGCAGGAGGGCACTCTCTAGCAGGGACTGCCCAAGGCAGAGAAGCTGCCTTTTTAATCTGCTCAGGGACAGATTTTTTTCCTTTCTTTTTCTTAAACTTGCTGCAGACTGGGCTGCCTAAGTACTGCAAGGCACCTGGACATGGCAATAACCAAGTAGTGATAACACAAGAGTGTCTATGGGCATCAGGTTCCTGTGACTGGCTGCACCTCCTCTCTTGTCCATCTGCCATTCCCATCCATGAATGCAAGGAAAAATTCCACCTTCCTAAATCTCTGCTGAACATTTCATGTCAGGAACACAAATTTATCATCCTGAAATGTTTGGTCTGCTGTATTTAATAAGGCCTTAATCTTTATCACCAGTGGCAAAATGTGCTTGGGATTCATATTATTTGGCAATCACTTCATCTTGCTTCACCTTCACTTTGCACTTCACCTTGATGTAACCTGTTCTGTGACAAGGATATCAGACACCTTTTCCTTTCCAGAGCCTGTGAACTGCAATGCCATGGCTTCTTTCACTGCCACAGGCGCAGTGGGGTCCTGCTCTGCAAGTCTGTCTTTCACTACCTTCTGTACCTCATTTTGCTCTATGCCGGTGGTTCCTTTCACATAAAAGAAGCGTTTTGGTCCATATAACACCTGGTTTAAGTAGGCTGACGGCAGGCAAGTTTGTGAATGTGTGTTCAGGTAGGTGCACAGCACAGAAACACGTCTGTGTAACCACTGCAGGTAAGGTGCATTTTAACACGACATGAGTTTTGCCCACTCCTGAGTTCACCACCCCTTGTTGGCCACACTCAGCACGTGCTATTCTTCCCTTTCCCATCTGCCACAACTTCTACTGCATGTTTCCCATCTGCCCCACATACCCTGTGCTGCAGTGAGCGTGCAAGAATCAGACTCAGTATGGGGTGACAGCACAGAGGGGCAGACTTTGCAACTTTCACCCCGTCTAGCCCAATCTTGTTCATGCAACCACGCGTTACTCATTCTCCTGCAGCCCCAAATGGCTTGGCACTGGCAGCACCTTCCGTGCCCGGTGCCCCAGCAACCCCTCGCATACAACTATCCTGATTGCCTAGCATGAACACTGATGCAGGGCAGTGTTCCTCCAGCCCCACCCAGAGCAAGAGCTGATAAAAGCCCTCTCCCAACTGCTGGCTGCCCAGTCCCAGGGCTGGGGAACTCCAGGGATCCACAAGTGTTCAGCACCTGCTGCCTACCCCAGCTCCCAGCTGCTGCCTGGCCAGCCCTGTTCTCCCTCTTGGCTGCGGGAAGCAGCCGCTGAAAGGCGATCTGCCTGACCTGATGTGAAAGGGATTTCACTGGTGTTAGGACACTTGATGACAGGGGGAGGGAGGATTGAAATGAACTCCTTCCATCTTTCTGATGCAAAATGAGTGCAGACACATTGCTTTAATATCTTCTTTGTAATTCATTTCCTCCAGCAAAGACTGAAGACTTGATGCTTTATGTGTCTCTGGGTTTACGCCAGCAAACTACTTGCAAACTGACCCATCTGGAATAGACAGGGGTCATTAGTAGTTCTGATCCAGCTCTTTGTATCCTCTCCAAGATGGGCATTAGCCCTCTATAAGTACTGAGAGCTAATCTGCTCCCTTAAAGAGGTGATTTAACTGCTTAATACAACAGCCTTTACCTTTTCTCATCATTAAGACCTTATCTTTCTCAGACTGTGTCCTGATGTTTTGCCTGCCACCAGTAAGGAGCCACGGTTGAGTCCGTGAATAGGAATGGTTTCAGCACAACCCCACAGTGACAAACTTCAGCTGCTGCTCCCAGTAGGCAGCATCAATGCCTGTAGTTTCAGGTTCACCAAAGATCTCTGCATGGAGGGACAAAACTCCTTGGGCTGGAAGAAGGGTCAATTCTGCTTGAAAAGTGCCAACCACCTCTCACCTCCGGAAGGAAACCCAAAGACCTAGGCTCAGGTCTTCTTTGCAGAGCCTCCTTCCCAGACATCTTATGAGACTGGGATCACACCCAAGCCTGAAAAATCCTTGGGGCCAGCATATGTCTTAAAGGGACTGAGCAACAAGTCACAACACTCTCTAAGGGATTGCCCACAGAGCAAAGAACCTGATTGCAGCTTGCTCCTTGTTGCTAGCATTGTCCCTGCTGGGAGAATTCCTACCTGTCACGAGCAGAAGGAACAGGAGACAAGGCTACTGCATCTTTCTTTCTCTTGCTATTGGCACTGATCATTGCAGATGGGTGATCAAAACATGCCAAGTTTTCTCCCAAACATTGTTCCTGTTATGTGAGCCAGTCAAGCATATTGCTTGTTTAATGTAAATTATGTTTGGAGTTTATTTGTGTTCAGGAGCTTGGAGGCCTTTGGGCAAGGTCATCCTGTAGATGAAAGTCTGTTATTAGTGTTTGTTATATTGAATAACACCTGTAAGCATTATGTAGTGTCAGCACATTTGTCCCTGCAGGGAAAGGAGACTTGGTTGTTCCATCCTAGAGCCAGTGCCATCTGGTTTGGTACTTATTCAGCACAGAAAGTACAAAGACTGCACGTTTTCCATTAGAAGGCTTACTGACACTAGGCTCCATTTATGAGCCAGTCTTAGTAAATTGAATTTGAATCAGCTCTGAATCAGCTCAAACTGTCTTTTAACTTTATCTGTCTGTGCTGTGTATGTTGATGGAAACGTTTAACCCATTTAATTTGGAGTGCTTTCTCCAAGTCCTGCTGAAGTTGCAGATCCAAATGTTTGTTCATCAGTGCAGATACAGCATGCCCAGGGCTGACAGCCAGCCTTTCCTAAAGAAGCTACTTCTGAAATAAAACTTGGGCTAAGAAAGAAATGCTTTGGACCAGATAAGGTCTCCAATTGTCAAAGAGCAGTGAATACTTTGCAAGGTAGTATTGCCAAATATTATGACTCTGTGTATTCCTTACATTTTCTTGCAGTATTTCAACCTTTTTTTCTTTTTTGTTTTTTTTTGTTTTCTGAGAGGGTGGGTAGAAAGGGTTATCTTGACTTGAAGAAACTATTTTTAAGCCAGTTACGAAGACTCCACACAGGTCTTTAATATCACTGTTCTGAATTTCAGTATTCAGCTCTGTTCCCTACCAGGTGGATGAGCATCATTACCTCTATTTTACCAACACCTTGTCAGATCATCCCAAAGCCTGGTGGTTAGCACATGGTGAAGCCCAGAACACAACAGTGAAGTTCTCATTTTCAGACCTGCTTGTGACTTACAAGACTAAGAAACGGCCTTTTAGTTAGTGCACCCACTATGCCTTTGTACAGCCTAGAAATTGCTCAGAAATCATGTGGTTGGCTGGATTTTTCTATTTTGCTCTTGGCAATATGAACAGTTGTTTCCGATTGTGCTGCAGTGAGATATGGTTCTGTTTTCATCTACCTGTTAAGTTCTAACTCACGCTCTGGAGTTTTTAATTTTTCTCCTAGATCCAGTAGTGGAATCATAAGCTGCTCCACTAGACTTGAATGCTGCCTTCTAACACTATCCTCATGCAAGGTTGTTGAAGAATAAATGGAAGCTGCCAGTCTTGGCATATCTAAAAACAAAACAGGCTTCTCTTCACATGAAAAATATCCTTGTCAATAACTTTGCCTCATAACTGCTGCAACTCTTCCCTTTAAGGCATAAACCAAGTTCAGCCACAGTAGAAGACTACTGAAGTCAATTCCTGTCAGTGAATTCACACCTTTTTGCAAAATTGGTGACATGTTTTCTCTTTATCTACTCAGTGTTTCCCTTTGTAAAAAAGGCAAATTTTCCGACAACCAATCGGTCCTAAGAGGTGGGCAACACGACCCACTTGTAGCTATTTCCTGAGACACAGCAAGGACTTCCCTTCTTTCACCATACAGACTCCTTCAGTGGGTTGTTGAGACACCGTAATGAGCTGATGAACCTGGTTATCTATGATCTAATACATCACAGAATGTCCAATTAAATCCGTCCCAAAACATCAGATTTCTCAATCAAATTGTTATTCTGGTACATGTTATTAAAGCACCTCACTGTTTGAATGTCAGCATTGCTACACAATTATCTCTGCTGCAATTTAAAAATTTATTCTAATGAAGACTTTTCTTGTACTGGAGGTAGAAGTTAAGGATACCAAAGGCTTTTTGTGCCATGGCTTAGATGGGGTACAGCAATCTGTAGGCTGTCAGCTCTAATCCTGCAAAAGTTACCTGTTGATCTGTACAAGGAGATGCTTGGTAGCACTAGTAGCCTCATTTCCAGCCATGTCACAGAAATCAGAGATTTTGGTCGAAAAACTTAAATCTCTTCCTGTATTCTGATTTATCCACCAAGTGGATGGAATAGGTGACCCTTTAAAAATTAATCTTCTTTTAAGAAGAAGAGTTGTAAGAGAATTCTTCTCTTAAGAGAAGAAGAGTTTGCTGCCCAGGATGATCTTTCCCGTGGACTTACATACAGCTTTCATTTTCATAAATGGTGACACACATAGCAGTGATGCAAGGGGGGAGGGATTCTGTTTCCTATACATGTCCTTTTCATGTCTTTTGCTTTGTAGAGAGACACTCCCAAAAAAACCCCCCAAAAAACCAGCAGATCTTTCACTGGCCTTTCTTAAAAGACAGAGGAGTGAAAGATTTAATGAAACACCAGATTAGACTGCTGGTGTTCATTAATAGATTCAGTGGCAACCACTACCTTTTCTTTCTAAAGGAAGCTTAAACATCACACAAAACACCTGTCTGATTGTGCAGTAATGCACAGAAATTAGCTGTGGTGGAAATTTCTTTCTGTTCCCTCACATGTTTGGCATTGTGCCATGGAGCATCAGATTTGCTTATCCTAAATATAACCAAATGCTAGTCATAAATGTATTTAACTGGGATTTTTTCTTTAATTTACTGCCTTGGACTTGCAACTTTCTGTGGTTGAGATTTCCACAGTCTGACTGTAAATGAAGGTTTTTGTAAATCTCAGTTTAGATATAGAATGTGTGCCTAAGATGTCAAGACATTAAGAAGCCAAATAGATTGTAGAATCTGTGCATGTATGTGTGTGGATTTACTTGTTTTAAAATGGAACAGAGGAAAATTTTGCAAATTTCAGACCTGGAGGAAGCATGGTGCCAACCTTGGGCTCTCGTCTGAGCCAGCAGTGGTCCATAGAGTGGTACACATTCTGTGAGATGCATATCCAAAAACTTTGGCCCCATGAGTTCCCCTCCACCAGCTGCAGGAGCCACAGCTCAAGTGCAGGGATACACCCAAACAGGACATGCTGCGAACAATACAGTCTCACTCTAACTTGTAACAAACTAAATTCTGCAAAATTAAGGTATATTTGGTTGTCAGGAGAAGCTACCTCCTATAAGCCAGAGGATACTCAAAACTATAGGTAGATCTGCATTGTTGGAAAAGCCCATGGCCTTGGGTGTAACGCAGGGTGATACTAACACCTCTGAAATATTCCTCAGAAGTCGGTTTCTTTCTCTTCAGATCTCCGTTATGGCAGTGCTAGGGACCCCAGCCAACTCTGTATTTGTGAAGCAGGCACTCTCCCTGCACCAAGCACATTTTTTAAATAAGCCTGAATAAAAAAGCTGAGTGGGAAAAGGGAAAAGGAACACTATGTATCCTATTCCATTCAATTATAGCCAGGGGAAAGCAGAGGGAAAGACGACCTTAAGAAGCCATCTAGCCTGTCCTCCCACCTGAAGGCAGTGGGTACAATCTCTTAATTTGATACACAATGAACAGAAATTAAATGGCTTGAAAGAGTGGTTTTTTTCCTGACAGGACTTACCAAAAAACCCTTAGTTTTCACTTCATGTAGTTTAAAGCTGATTTAGGCCTCTTCATTGCAAGTGGTTGATGCATTTTGTTGATCAAAATCACCAGTCATTTTCATTTTAAAATAACGGCATATCAAAAACCAATTTTTTCTCCTCAAAAGACAAATTAAAAATATCAATCTTCATTCACTTTCATAAAAAGTATTCTATCAATAAAGTGAAAGATAGTTACTCTGCCTTTTTTCTGTATATTAGATTTAAGCTCAGCCCTTTCCTGTTTCTGTTTACAATTGCCCTTAGCTGGGTTTTTGGAAAGATTTTTGTTTTTCTGTTATAAAATTATCTCTTGCTATTTTATCCTTGTACAGTGGTATTTTTCTACATAGTTCACTTGTGCCTTTTATGCATCTGAATTTCTTTGCATTTTCATGTCTTTCTTTTCTATTTGCATTTAAACTAGCCCAAAGTTTCTGCCCTCTTTAATTCCTTAACTTGTGCCATTTTATTGCCATGATTAAGTAGCTGTCCCTAGGCAGCAGCAATGAAAATGCAAGCTTTCCCATCACATTCACTTACCTGGTACTTGCTGGAATTAAGATTAATTATAGTTGTCAGCACATAACTAAAATCACAAATGTCAATTTCCTCTTTTCACGTTTTTCGCTGTCAGAATAAATTGCATAATCATCACTTAATACCAAGCTCTTGTTTCCCTAATAATATGCTGCAGCCAAACGTTTACCAAGGGGAGCCCAAGGAAAACACACGAAACCTGAGAGGGTAAATATGACATGGGAAAGCACAACCGCGATAAAGCTGGTGCCACAGCTGGAGAGAAACCTTCACAGGGACTCCAGAACTTATCCTTGCTGGCAGTACTTCCATGGGCCACAGCGGCGGGCTTTGCTCCGTTGGGCATGACTGCTTAGCGAATGAACACCTTGAGAGATGGCCTGTGGTGCATCTCTTCCCAGGAAAATGGCCAGCAATCAGCCAGAACTTTTCACAGGTCTTTGCCCGGGAGGAGTTCTGCAGGTCCGGCAAGAGATCTGGGTTGGACATGCCTGACAGCAGCCCACATCTTCGGTGAGCAGTTTGTGAGAGCCCTCCTGTGAATACTTGCTCTCACCATCTCCCCAACATCTCAGTGTGCCTGCCACCAGATTTGGTCTCCTGCAGGGTTGTGTCACTTTGGATTTGATAAAATTAGAACATATCTGTTAAAACATATCTGTAACAGACTGCCCTGTCAACATGTCCTGTTCATGTGGCTCATGTTCTTGCTATACAAACTCACCTTCTAAGCATGTAGCTACATCATGGCCCAAGGACGTAAATGGGGAAGCTTATTTCCAAGTTAGGATCCCAAAAAGGACATCAACACACAATCTCCTTTGCTGCCCTAAACCCCTACCCGATCCCATCCTACATACTGATGTCAACAATGAGAATCACATACTTGCTGTCCCCACAATCTATCTTTGTGCTGGTTTTTAGACCCTACTTCTCTGTGTTTTCTGTCTTAGTGATGTTAGACAAAATCTACTAAAATCTGTGTTCCTATGGCCTTTAATAGAGGGCAACTGGGGAAGCAATAGCCCTTTGTATCTTTACTCTGTATCCTGCTCAGGTATCAACTTGCCCTCAGAAGAATTCCTCTCTTTCCTCTGACCTTCCAGGAAGGACTCTCAGAAAAATCATCTGCAGTTGTGGGTACCTGCACCTGGATGATGTTTGTCTCAGCTTTTGACAAACTGAAACCCAGTCTTCTCTTTTTATCTTCCTTAAAAAAAAAAAAAAACAACCAAACAAAACTTCAGAGATTTACCAATAAAAGAAATAAAAATCTATCTTTCAAAGAGAAAACTCAGAATCTCTTTTATGAAAATTCTGTATTTTAGCTTTCAGCTCTTAAGCTGGAGAGTATATTCAAATCTTGACTCATATTTGTTAGTCCTTTCATTTTCCTAATGCTTTCTAAGTGAATTTCCCATTTAAAAAAAATAATTCTTGTATCAAATTCATTCAGAGAGTTCAGCACTACAAAGTTAGAGAAATATATGACTTCTGACCTGGTATATCAATAGTAGGCTTGTGTGCAAACCAGAATGAAAATACCGCTATAGTCAAGGCCCTTTGGTAAAGTTACTGTTGCCTTTCCAGTTCCTTGGTTAAAGTGGATTTTTAAAGATCAATTGCCATTATTCTTCTTTATTTTTAGGTTGGGTTGTTTGGGTTTTTTATTGTTGTCCACTGTCTTGAGAAGCTCAAGGTGCCTATTTTCAGGAACTATATGCAGGAATTTAAAGGTGTGCTTACAGACGCCAGTTGTTTGAAAAACTGGCCCTATGAAGGGACTTTACTCAGCTTCTGACATTGGCAAAGACCTTTGACATCCAAAATACAGAAAACCTCCAAACCTCACTGTCCTCAGAAGAACCTGTTCTCCAGAGCAGACACGCAGGGTGAGGAATCAGATCAGAGGAGCTGGTGGGGGATTGCAGAAGGGAACAAGATGCTCTGGAGGCACTGCAGCAACAGGAATGTCTGGGTCTGGCTCATGCCCCTCACCTGGCAGCAGAAAGGCATCCTGCAGCCCTTCAGCTTGCAGGGTGACCACCCTGAAAATGTGTGGCTAAATTGCTGCACATTACATTGCACACAGGAAAAAAAAAAAAACCACACCTTGTAAAATCAGATACTTAAGACTCTTGAATGCAGTTCACTCTCATCCTTGGCTCCTGCAGGTGTGAGAGGTCTTCTTCAGAGACACAGGGCAAGGGAGATCTTAGCAGAGGTACTGGGTGCCAGATGCCTTGTTTTCTTTCTGATTTGGCTGCTTTGGCTTTGTCGCAGATCCTTGTGAAGTGCTCTGGGAAGCTGGTATATGAAAGGAGAGAGGGAGGAGAGCTAGGATGACATTTCGCAGTGCATGTGTTAACTTCAACTGCCAGCTTTGACTACGTTCCCACAGACAGCACTCTTCCAAACCCTTCTCCCCAACCTCCTAATCCTCCAGCCCTCTCTGAGGGCTGTGGTGTAGCCGAGGCACCAGCAGTGGCGAGACTAGGGAGCCAAGTATTTCCATGCCACTTTCCAACAAGTAGAGCTGCTCCCCTCCTGGCCTGCCATGTGCCCCACAGCCCATCAAACATACCCTTGTGACTAATGGAAACGGTCAGAGATAAATAGCTGACTGACTCCAGCGCTGGAGGAGCAGATCATGGAATTATTTGAATAGAGGCAGCATATCAAACAATGTAATAATTTGGCTTGATGTATTTCCTATGGCTTCTTTTCTTCACAGAAAGCTGTATGCATGCTTTTGGGCATATGCCTACTGGCTGCAGTGCCAGGATAGAGGGGGAACACAGAAAGGATGCACTTTCTCTTCTGCATTGTGTCAGAAGTAACAGGCTGCCAAGATGAAAAGGGGCCACATGAGATCTTGCTGCCCCTTTTGGGGGCTTGACTGGGGCTCAGAGGCAGCAAAAGCCCAATGTTACTTCACCCCTTTAAAAATGCAGAGTGGATTTGGGACAAGAGAGGTACCAGTAAAGGGAGCAAGCAGCAGAAAGTGGGTTATTTTTACTCTCCTATTGAACTACTTCACCAGGCAGGCTTGTCTAAGGGAATCACAGCTCCCTGAAGACAAACCTCCCTCCATCATTCTCTTACATGGGTCACATACTTGAATAATAGAATTTGTAGTTTGGTTTATTTTCTTTTTTTAAAAAGCTTTTCTTTTTTAATGCTGTCAATCCAAAGCCTTTCATAACAATGGAATCTGTCAATAGCCTCCAGATCTTGTCACACTTCCCACCAAAAGCTCTTTAAACATTTGTAATATCCAAAACTGTGATAATTAGCATTTTGCCCCTTCTTGGATGATGTCATGTTCACTGACTGATACAGTAAGAGTGGCTCAGCAGGCTAGTTCTCCAACTAGTCAGGAATACTCTTCTGTCTATAGGAATAATAATGTGTACTATCATCCTCTGCACTGCAAGACAGATCAAGGCTGGGGGCAGAGACGCTGTTTCCTGGCTGGAGAGCTTTCTTTTGTGGCAGTAGGGTAATCACTGGCCAAAAAATGCTGCTACTAATTTTTCAGTGTTTCATGCGTGCTGTTAAAATCTGTGAAGTGCTGGAGACTTGCTTGTTTCTTTGTGTATCTCATCCTAATCTGAATTTTGATAGCAAGCAAGCAAAACAACACGACATCAGTGCTTTAATTTGCAAAATCACTTGCAAACCAGTTCTAGTATTTGTGACCAGCTGTTGATTAAAGTATGAACCCCAATCCTGTTCCTACTCAATACAGAAGTGGTTTGTTTTCTCGTACAGAACATCAGTGGCACTATGGAGGTTCCAGTACTGCCAGCTCGTGTGGACAGTTTTATGTGCTGTTTCTCTGCCTCCTGATTCACAGGCGGGATAAACAGTGTGTGAAAGGAGCCAAGAACACATTTTATATGAACATCATGTACTATAGGAAATGTGTCTCTGCCATCTTCCAGCCTTGGTTCCTTGTATAAAAAGTTAGCCACTCGAGAAAATTCCCTTTCTTCCTGGTCTGTATTTTCTAAGTGTGTCAAGACCCATATGAAGAGGTCATTAACAGATTAAAGGAGCACAGTGTCCGCAGCACATATTCAGGGGGGAGGCAGATGGCTTCAGAGAGATGTGAGCTGATGTCACCCCAGTGGATCTGTGGGGGTTTTTCTAAGACAGAGGCGGCTGGGCTGGTGTGTCCTGGGCCCAGGTGTGTCCCCATGGCTATTCACTCACTTTATAGGCAGGTAGCTCTCTCCTCCTCTGCAGCTGAGACTGTTCTGGCTCTGTCTTTCCTAGGGCATGCGACCCTCCGCCCCATCTTTTTTGGCTGCACATTTTGGTGGCTGCAGATGCACTTACAAGATGGAAGCTTACATGCTTTCTAAGCAGTGAAGTTCTATGTTACCCCTCACTCCTGGGCCTTCTGTTATATGAATAAACTCCTTATTCAGGGAAAATGGCCTCCTATGCTGAGCACACTTTTTTTGGTGAAAGTGAGGGTCTTTTCTTGTACAGGTGGGCTAAACATATGTAATTTTTTCAGTTCAAAGTCAAAGTTTTCTCTTTAGGAACAAGGGCTTTTAACAGTGTGTACTGATGTATACATCTTCATTCAATGTGGGTACTAGAAAAAACTGTCCTGTTTTGTCTGAGGAGATACCAGGGAGATACTAAAGGTTGAATTAGCTTTCTTTTTTTTTTTGCTCGGAGTTAAATCAATTCCAGACTCTATTAATCTGAGCAAATGCCCTTGGTCCCATTGCCTGGCTATCCAGAGCTATTGTATAACAACTAATTGGTCTATATGTCCCCTTCAATAAGGTGAGGCTGCCACAGATACGGGGCTCATGGAGCCCGTAAGAGACGCCTGGCTGGGGGGAGCTGCAACACGAGGGGGATTCAGCGCAGCGCCGCCGTGTTGTGTTAACCTCTGCGGGCGGGGGCCTGCAGCAGCCCCCGGGGTGCGCGCGCAGCTCCTCGGGAAGGGGACTGGGGTGAGGGGAGGCAGAAGGGTGAACAGTTCAGAGAGATTATGAACCAAAAGACAAATAAACACCACTCCCAACTCCAAGCTCTGAGGATGGTGAAGGTTTAGCTGTGCGTGTTGGGATGGCAGAAGAGGGAAAGTGGGACTTAGGGTTCCGAGCAGGGCTGGGCTGGGCTGGAAGCAGCCTGGTAGCCATTGCCTGGCAGCAGAGGCATGGAGGGAAGGAGCCAGTGAGGAGCCAGGAGAGCTGCTGAGTTGCAGGTGTGGAGGAGAGGGGTGTCTGGCCAGCCAAACCCAGCCCAAGGGCTTTGCTGTCACTCCCACAGACGGAACTGCCTTGGCTCTGAGAGTGAGCAGCAAGCGGCCTCTGCTCACGTGGGGATAGTGCTGAAAACTTATTTGCCACCTCAGTGAGGGGAAACGTCCCCTCCACATGTGGTGACGGGTCAACAGCAAGGAAGCTGCTGCCAGTCTGGTGGCATGGAATGTGTCTGCCAAAGCCACTCCTTGGGGCTGATCCCAGTCCCTGGGTCAAGGAACATGCATAAGAATGTTAGGTGTGGGGGCTGCAAAGGGGGATCCTATGAATGAACAGGCCGATTCAGCTCTTAACCTAAACAGGATTCCATGTTAGAAAAGAGATTCTTGTGGAAGACTCTGTGGCTGTCCTGGCCCCTCAGAGGACAGCCCTTCTCTACCAGAAGGACTGTGTCCTGTGAGGGCTTCAGCCTACTCTCAGGAGACACCGATGAGAGAACCAGGACAAACATTTCGCCTGCAGGAGGGTTTCGTGTTGGGGCACTGGGGCCAGACTTTGGCTCACAGGTTTAATAATTGACACCAGGGGTAATTTTGGCTTCCTCAGGGCTTCATTCCCCTATGAGCCTCCCTACCCACCCTCCAACACACTGTGGACTTGGGCCAAAGCTGGACTTGGGCCCAGCTCTAGAAGTGGCCCCAGGGCACAGAGCAGGGCTTGCCAGCTGACTCCACCTCTGCACAGGGCTGATACAGTGTCCCCATGTCCTTGTGCTGCAACATGATGAGAAGATGAATCCGGCACAGCTTTCAGCCCTTCGGTGTCGCCATTTCTTTTTCCTCAAGCAAAAAACAAAGAGAAGAGATCTGCTGCCACTAACACAGGGATGGAATGATGCTTTGCCCACCACAATGCTTGAAAGCAGCCCCTGCTTTCTCCCACATTTGAATCTACCCCGCCATGGATGTCCTTCATCAGATGTGATAAATCTGCAATTAATAAATATCGGGCAGAGGAATAAAGATGTTATTAATCGGGGGGGAAAATTTAAGCTCCCTCATCAAGAACAGTGGGGAGAGGAAGGCTGAGGGGAGAAAGGGGAGGAAGTGGGTATGCCAAGAGCACAGGAAAAGGGAGAGCAGGAAAGGACAGAGAAACGGGACAGGCAGTGTGAATAGGAGAAGGAGGAGGTGGGAAGGGGCAGTGGGAGAGGATGAGACAGACACAAAGGAACGGATACCAAGGAGAACAAAGAGTGGTGTGGGGTAGATGGAGGGAACGGCATGAATGTGTTTGCAGAAGAATACACACTAATTCTTGGAATATGCCCGTCCCTTAAATCACCACTGCAGGAGGGGAGCCATCCAAGGCTGGGGAGCCCCACGGACTCTGGGTGACAGGCCCATGGTCTTTCCTCAATAAGAGACTGAGCAGAGACAGGAAAGCTTGAATCGCTGCGCCTCCTCTGAGGGCTAACATTTCTCTCCCTCTTTCTTTTCTTTCTTGTCTTAAACTTGAGAAAATCAAAAAAGAAAGCAAGTAAAACAAAAGCTCCTTTGCCTTAATTAAATTACTCAGCCGCCCTCTGGGGTTGACACTGGGGATACATGAGGCTTTTGTGTAATATCTGGAGGAATTCTCCCGCCGCCCCCTGCCTCCCCCTGCCCCGTCCCGGGGACAGGCGGGAGGATTTCAAAGGGGAAGGGAAAGGAAGGGGGAGGGAGGTAAGCTAATAGGGATGGGAATTATTCTGTGATGGCTGGAGGGATAAGAGAAAAAAGGGAAGGAAAGTCGCTGCTGAAATTGAAAGCGGATTCCCTGCGCTGGCTCGAGGCAGTGCTCTGACCTGAGGTAACTGCCCTTTTGCCAGAGACACAGGCAAAGTTCAGGGCACAGGGAAAGCTGCATAAATATGAAGTCTTTATCAGGGGGATGATCCACTGCCTAAGGACGTTCCTGCCCGCTTTGGACACAGTGTGAAGAGGCAAGGCCAGCTCTCCACGGCCACCAGCACTGGGCAGGGCTCGAGGCAGCCTGACCCCATTGCTGTGCAGCTATGCAGGGGCAGCTGTGGGGCTGTGCCTGAGCAAGGATGCTGCTCGCGGCCGAGCCAGGCAATCCTGCAACCTCCCGAGAGCATCCCTAGAGACCCAGGCAGCAAGATCATCATTCCACATCTGCTGCAGCAAGCTCCCTGGGTCCCACCAGAAGGTTAGCAGTGGGAAAACCAGCTTCCACAAGCAGTAGGATTCATTCAGAGAGGGTACTGATGTTTTTTATCAATATGTTCCCCCAACCTTGTGCAGAGCATGTCCTGGAAATGCTGTGGCAAATGCATGCTCTGCCAGGATTGCTTTGACACTGCTGCCACTGGTGGACTTGTTTGAGAGCTGTGGTTTTCTTAATCTCCCATTGGCAAGATTGTACATCTTCCCCTCTAAAACCTGGATGAAGGGAGCTTTGTTTTGCACCTTCAGTTTGGCCTGAAAAAAACCCCCATACCTGTGCTTGAAAGAGAAAGGCACCCTTCGCATTAGGAGTAGTCTGCAATGGTAGTTGAGTCCGTGAGGGACTTTCTGGATCCTTTCCACCATCTCCCCGCACTGCCCAGGTCCCAGAGTCCCAACATCAGGTGTGATCAGTGGCTTTTGGGGAGGTAACTGTGCTATCTGGAACTGGGGGTGTAACCCGCAAACAAGCGACGCAAACAGAAGGAGCGGAGACTGCATACCAGCACCAGTTCCCTTTTACTTACTGTTGGGAAGGAATATTTCTGGGAACAAAGAACATCTGGGCTGTAGGCTGAACTGGGCTTTATATGATGAAGCTTGTAATACTGTCCCATCTGGAGAGCAGCTCCAGTGAGCTCTGTGGGGAGATAAGAGACAGAGTCAACCATAAATCCATTCCTTTAAGCATGACAAGTGTGTGCCTCATATTCCAAAGAGAGGAGGGGGAAAAGTAAGTGGAAACATTTTTCTCTGTGCTGAACACACGCAGAGCTCAAAAAAGGCCTGTCCCTCCATAGTGTGATGGGAGGTTGGTAAGCATGGAGCACCCCCAGGGTGCCAACAAGAACAGTCAAAGGCTTTTCCTGCAGTGACAGCTTCATTCCCGAGTGACAGTCAGGCCTGGCAGGGACAAGCAGGAGCTGGGGGATGCTGCCACACACACAAAGCCCCTGTGCAGTTGGAACTGGAGGCAAGTACCACGAGGGCAAGAGAAGGAACAAAAACTTTGGGGCTTCCACCTTGGTGGGGAAATTGGCCTCCCACTTCTCAGAGCTTCTCTGCTGTTTATTACTAACCATGATTTATGGCATTAATAACAAAAGCCTTGCAGATGTGGAAGGCCCAGGTGAGGAATCAGTCTGTGGGCGTGGGGGAATAGTATCACTGTTAGGGAAAAAAATAAAAAGGTGTATTATTTCCCCAAGTGAGCTATCACGGCTGAAATGAGCTCTTGCAGTTTGTACCCGATGGACGGGCAGCACATTTCAAATACACACCTTGCAGATGGCATGCGATGCTCCCTGCAGTAGTCTGCCTCCCCTGCAGCAGTGTAGCCCCACAATCAGCCCACCCAGGTAACCCATGTCTGGAGAGCACCTGTGTCAGCCAGCTCGGAGGAAGGTATAAATACACCCTTGTGTTTATCTAGGATTTCCCGCTTACAGCTTTCGGCTTTTAAATAGCCACCCACTTGAGAGAGACAAGCAGGCAGCATCCTTGCTTCTATCCTCCAAATTCCTCCTGCAATTCCTTTTTCCCTCTTGCTTCCTGTGATTTTCCAGATTGGATTGATTGATTACAATATTACAAATCAATATTACAATTGATTACAAAGTCTCTCTCCAAGTTATTTTTTGGTGTGTTTAAAGAAATAGATGATTTTAATCCACATCCAGATCTTTTGCGGACCGTCTGCCACTGTTCGTAAAGAAAAATCATTTGCAGGGCTGCAAAACAGCACATTGCATGGCCCAGTGCCTAGTGCTAAACTGCCTTGCTCCCTGCTCCAAGAAGCTTCCAATCAGAAAGCACTGGAGACAGGACTGACTGGGCTGGTGGAAGCCAAACCAAGGAGAGAAGTGAAGCAGGAGGAGGAATGCTTGGGGTTGGGGTAGGCACTAATGCACTGTTCCTTCTACAGCCCGTGTCAGGATGGATCAGTCCTTTTTCATCCAGGGGCTGGTTGTGCCACATGGGGAGCAAGATGAGTTGCCAGCATTTGAATAAGAAAATATCACAAGGAAGGGGCTTTGAGGGAGGACTATCCTTGAAAAGTTAGTCAGAGGTGGGATGTGGGGCAAAGACGTGAATGATGTCATGGGGACTGTATCATGATCACACCTTTTGTGCCTTTGTGCACACTGTCTCTGTGCCATTTATTAACGTCATCTTGCTATGCCTGGACCTGAAGGAGTGGAAAACTCTCAGCTTGCATATCTGTCTGAAGTGAAAGCCCTCATTTATTTATGTCCCAGAACGTGCTGTCTGGATCTTGCACCCCAGGTTGATAATAACTCAAGCACCACTTATCTTGGCTATTAGTTGCTACAAAGCAGGGTTTAGCATAAAATAAGATTTGTGCTGGCCCATGATGGAGGTGTTATTTTCATTCACTATTCCCTAAACTATATTTTCCTATAGAAAAACAGGGGAAACAAAGGACAGGTAAGGGGAAAATTCTTCCTTGTAGAATGCTGTCCTCATGTGATCCATACCCCACCCTAGTTCTTCCGTCTGCCATCTCCCCCCAGTGCATGGCAAAAACATCAAAGATGTTCCTAGGAGCTGGCTTGTGTATGTGTATCTGTGTCAAAGGGAGAGAGGGAGACCATTTCAGACACAGGTTATTTATTAGAGGTTTAATATTGCTCCATTTAGAAATTAAATGGAACAGCATTCAGACGTGCCATTAAAATTTACTGCTTCTTGCTATTTAAAACCCACATAATCATTTCAAGTAACACTGATTAAGGTCTTGCAAGAAATGAAAAAAAAACCAACCAGCTCAACTCAGGCATCACCACAATGTCTCCACCTAATAGCAGCTTTATTAACACAAGTCTGGAAGCAGGACTGCCTTATGTTAAATTTATTTATTTTCCATTTACGCATCACTTTTCTGTTGGGTTTCTTTTCTAAACCATTTGCATGATGACCACTTCCTTCTTGACAGACTGCCTGACTGTATGGTATTTAATGTTTCACTGATATAAATATGTTCATTTCCTCAAAAGTGTGATTTTTTTTTTTTAATAAATCTTACCTTTATATTTTCTTCTTAACTTGCTCTTTCTGGAGTGAATATGCCTGAATGCACATATGTTCAAATGCATGCACATGAAACACAGGGTCTGTCTCCTTCTTCCCTTTCTATTTCTTTTATTTACACGCATATATATATATCTCCTCCCAGCACTTTATTTTATATGCATTCCTAGACATATGTTCATATATACAAGTGCATGTTTTCAAACCAAGCTGGACTCTTTTCACTGTCCATGCCTTGAAACCCAGGAAAATTCTTACAAACTACCTAAGGTTTGGATTTTGGGGTTGTTTAAGGTTTGGATTTTGTGTTTTTGCAGACGAATTAATAAGAAGGCAGGAAATCTATACTGGGCTATGCAGTCAATGCGTATTTGCTTCAATTATTGATCCTGGAGTTCAAATTACAACAGATTGCTTTGGATCAGCATTCAGTCTTCTTACCTGGAGTCCTTTGGTAGTGCCAAGTGCAAAGGCCGTGTTTGTGTAATGGGTTTAGCCCTGAAACTCATGAAAAGGTAGAGATGGTGGTAACTTTGGAAAACATACTGGAGGCCAGCTGCTGGAGGTCATTCACATAACTATTATGTCATATGTGGGTCCTTATGGAGATCATCATATGGTGATCTGGAGATTGCAGGTGTGATAAGGTAGATACATAAAGGCTGCATCTTACAATATCTGGTTTACTGGCATTGCACCAGTCAGGAAAATGTTGTAATGTACTCTCGCCAGAGAAACACTAGGATTTTTTTCACATGCGTTCCGTCAGTATTAAGGCAAACACTCCTGGATTCACTGCCACCACATAAGACTGGAAGAGGGAAAAAAAGAGACTGCCCAGAAGTGTAAGCCATAAAAAAGCAGCCTAGAGGAGGCTGTGAAGCATTATCCAATCCAGCTTCCTATGCCAGGGGAAGGCAGGCTATTTCTGTGTCATTCCTAACAAACAGTTGTCCAACTGTTTCCATAGAAGTTGCAGCAGTAGAAGTTCTGCAGCTTCCTCAAGCAGTTTGTGGCTATGCTTTGCTACCCTCACTTCTAGAAAGCTTTAATCCCAACATCTGTCTCAAAATCATCACCACAGTTCTGCTCATTTTGGTATTTATGTTCCTGTTGGACAGAAGAATTGGGAAAAGCATTTGGAGACAGACAGGAACTGAGAAATCAGAGAGTTTCATCTTGGCTGAAGGGCAAGAGAGGTAGCCCTGAGGACGTCTGCCCGGAGCAAGCTTTTCCTGCAGTAGGGATAGGTGAAGTGTTGACAAGGTTAACAGTTCCCCCAAAATTACCTTTAAAAATCATCACTGAAAGGAAGATAGGATGGATTGTTAACATGGTCTTCTAGCTTTCATGCATAAATAAAGCTTCAAGGAGGCTGATACAGGAAGGTAATAAGTAAGTGTCTTCCAAATGACTCCTGTTCCTCTACAGCTGGCATGCCTTTCTTGAGAGCTAGAAAAAGGGATAAGGAGGAGGCAGGTTACTAGTCAACATTTCATTGCTTTCACTTGGGTTTTTTGCTGGGGTTTTTCGGGTAGCTTTTTGTAACTTTGTTTCCAAGTTTATAACCAACAAATGAAACCCTTACTTTGCCAGAAGTTGTCTTCTTTATACATAGGCTTGTTTGTTATTTAACTGAACTGCGAATGCATAGTAAGAGCATTTTCTACTTCCTCAGCCGTGGTCAGACAAGCAGTTGATGCTGTCAGAAGAAGCTCTGGCTGCCTGAAGCCTCAAGAGGTTTTGGAGTCATAGTAGGTTGGGAAGCATATACTTGCAGGATACACAAATGATTCTGATGGCTGGTTTATCCTGCCAGGTGTAACCTGAGGCCCTTTCAACAGGAGCGTCTGTGAGACAGCCCACGGGCTGATGCACCCCACACCTTGCACAAGGTAGGTCACCTCTGACTGCCCTTTGAATGAGTCAAACCAGTCGTGAAGAAGCTCAGTCAAGCTCACTGTCTTGTTCTCCTGAGTTTCTCTCTAGCCTGGTCTTTGCCTTTCCTCAAACATGGATTGTATTGACTCACTCCTGACCTAAGTAAAAACACGTGCTTTATCCAGCATATTGATCTGGTTTACAGAAAAAAATCTTTAACAAAATATGGAAGCCTTAAATGCTGGTGTCCTCTGCACTTCCCCATTGAATGAGTGACCTCCTGCCTTGGTTTCCCTAGTGACTAACAAAACAGAAGGTGCAGGCTGGGGACAAGCCAGCTGCTCAGGACTGACTGGTGCTAGTCCAAGATGTGTTATTCATCTCAACCTCCTTTCATTTGTCTGCACTCAGTAGAGCAAAGTAGCAGCACTACAGCTTGTATCCTGGTAGGTATTTACAACATGATGGCTCAGCACAACAGCTGTAACCACACCAGGTAATTTGGTGATTAATTTGTCCTGCTGAATGGCACCATCATGCAACGATGTTGCATTATGACTGCTCATTTTTAGCCCACAGCCTCCTCTATAGCCTCAGCTTCTCAAGTATAACTCAGGTGAAGCTCCATGAATGATGGGATGGATGGCAACACTGATGGAAGATTATCTGCTGGGCCAACAGTGTGCCAACACCTTCACGAGGCTTTCCTTACAGGGAATTCCGATCACCACATCTCTATAGTAGCATATGCAAAAATACTTCGGTAACATCTTCACCTGTTAGGAAAAAACTGCCCCTCCTCTCACCAACTCTTCCTCAGAGATCATTTCGTTTAATGAAATAGAATTTTCAAACATACGTATTTGAAAGTGCATGTTCAATACATTTCTCTTCTCTTTTTTTTCTCTGAAGCTTTACACATGGGAATGCTGTATTGATCCATGGATTAAACTTAGTTACCTTGGCTAGCAATTGGGCCTTGAGTGCCAAGATAACCAGGTCAAAGAGGGAAAAGCATGAATATTAAAAAAAACAATGTTTGACTGAAAAAAGCAGTTTTGAAGAGATGTGCAGGGTAAAGGAAAGTGAGGAGGAGAGACCCAGTTTACACTGAAAAGATCTGTTATATAACTTAAACATTTAAACTGCTGGTTTTGCTTCACCACCCACTGTTTTGCCCAGATGGAGTAGCCTGAGGAGGGTATTTAATACTTTGAGTCACTGGAGACGCTGATGGGAGCAGACTTCTGTCTGCTGCTGAGTCCCCACCGCCACCCAGCATGCAAGACACAGGAGCTGGTGCCATGAGAGGACTGTTTTGCCCCAAGAGCCAAAGGAAGGGCAGCAGCAGCTCTTCTTTCTGTACCTTCCTCAGCTTTCTTTATCTAACAGCTGCCTTCCTGAGGAAGAGCTCTGGGGACATTTTCTGAAGAAACTCATACACACCGATACACCCCTTAGAAAGCTCCGGTTTTGTCAGAACAATTTCAATTCCAGGAAAGGGCTAATTTCAAAGCCTCTTCTGATCTGAAGACCAGAACTCTGAGGAGAAACAATAGTCATCCTATCCTCTTTTTGGCATCCCCAGCAGGAAAAGGTTGGAGTTCTCCCACAGTTCATTGACACAAAACCAAAGTGAAAATCCAAGAAAAACATTTTGGTTGACCAAATCTCTGTTTGGTTTTCCTGTGGATTGTAGGCATGCAGAGATATCAGAGAGCTTCCTCACCTCAGGACAGAAAGGCAGAGCCTGTCCATGGCTGGTGCCCAGACATCCCTCTCCAGAGGTCCAGGAAACCTTGGCAGAAGCAATCCTTTTCTCTGGAGCATTCCTGGTGCTGAGTTTTCAAGGGCATCTGCAGAACCATTGTTTCACCAGAATATGAAGCCAAAGCTATTACCAGACTGGAGGGCCTTGTATTATTTCACCTTCAGGAATGCTTTAGCCTTTGCTGTGAGCTCTTCATCAGTTTCCCTTTGACTTCCTGCACATGCATATAAGAACCTGCTGCAGAATCACAGGCCAAGGAAAGAAGCGTGATACTACCTTGAAGCAGTAGAAGCCAGCCCACTGTTTTGTTCACAGGGTTGAAATAGGACTTAAGTGATGCTTTTGTTTTTCCTGAGTTTTATTGTACAGGCAGGGTGTTCATGATTGGAACATGGTACGGGTACTTGGCTCTGTGTGTATTGTGTGTACATACATACTCTTCCTGGGATACTTCTCAGTTGGGGGCAGGCAGTGAATGGGAGCTGGATTAACTGTTTTCAGTCTCTAGATTGCCACAGCCCCACAGGAGTCTAGGAGTCTATTAAGAAATCTTGCAGTATTGGATAACCAGCAGCTCTAACGCAGCAATTTCCAAGCACTTACAAGAAAAATAACAGAGTAGCCAGGCATGGCCAGCCTGAAACTCTGCCAGCCCAGCATCCTGTCAATGTATAGACACAATGCAAGAACGAGGAAACCTACAGTAATGGTTATAAGTATTAATGGCATGGTGACGAGCTGACATTTTGTAAACACACAGAGAAATCTGTATCTTAATCCCACTAACCCGGTCAGCTAAATCAGCATCATTTGGAATTCCTAATTCTCTCCTGCAAGAGAGGCAAGAGTTATCCTCCTGACTACATTACTGGTGTAGTAAAAAGGCACAACAACATTGAGGCAAAATAGTACAGGGAAAGCTAGAGACCAAGATATATGTTTCTGTGAGCACAAGTAATTATTACAGTACGTTTTAAGAAGCTAAGAAGGTTTGCCTTAATAAAGGTGGAGTAGACTTGATGCAGTGAATTTTAAAAAAAAATACTGATTTTGACAAGGGTTTTCCACATCCTACACATCTCCATCTTACCTTTTCATTTACTGAAATCATGAGATTTTCTTTTTTTCCCTCAATAGGATTGTGGAACTTCCTCAGTAATGTTGAGATAGGATCAAGGCATTTGCAGCTTCACCAACATCAAATCTTGACCTCTGTCTTTCACAGGTGCATCAGGCAGCAAAATGAAACTTTAAAAAGTTGTCATAACACAACACAAAGAAGTTTGCAAAGTAGTCACTCTATGAGCTCTGATAACCCTTGGTGATGCAGAAAGACCTCCAGGCATTCCAGGACTGCAGCTTTTTGTACACTAAAATGACAATTGCCATTGAGCTTGGCAATAACCATGGCTGAATAACTCAGACCTCATTTCAACCCACAGATCTTGGATCTCCAAATGACCGCTTGCCAGATTTACATCTGTTTCCTCTATGGGGAATGTGGAGTCCTTTTCAAACCCTTTGAGCTTAGTTTTTCTTCTCCTCTTGGCTTTGCTGCCAGATGATAAAGATTTAATTCTTTTATTACCGTTACAATCCATCTGGTTTTGAGCACAGAAGCAAGCTGAGCTTTCAGAGTAGCTTCTGTTTCTAAGAGAAAATGAAGTGTTTTCACCTATCCTAGTCTGCTTCTCTCTTGGGCACAAAATACGCTTAATAGTGGGGGTTACCCTTGCTCTCCCCATGTCCTGTATCTCACCTGTATTGTAGTATGGACTTGAAAATACAGAAGGATGGCTCCTCTTCCCTTTATTCTTCAGCCCAGGGAACTCTAACTTGGAAAGTTTCCATTTTATCTTCAGTCTGAGTTTATGCTTGGTTTGGCTTAGAGTGGTGTGGGGATAGAGAGCAGTCCCGAGTACCAATGTTCAACTGCCCAGAGAAAACAGTGCTGCCATTCCCTCTGGTGGCCTCAGTTTCTTGCTAACCTCCTCTACAGTCTAGTGACAATATATTGACTTGGAGGCTAAACCTGTGCTTGCTACAGATATAGCGGGGTCTTTTTCATGAGAACGAGGGTATTATCTGCGAAATTTCTTCTGCAGTGCAGGCAAATCACAGGCTGTTATTTACTCCCATTGTGCATTGTTAGAAAAAATATTACATCCCAAAGCTGGCTTCTTTCCACTGATGTCTGAAATAGCTGAAGCTTTTCCCTTGCCCCCTTTTTCTAAGAGCTCTGTGATCTCTGGATGAAAGCTCCTAGATATATGTGAGTTAATTAATCTTACCAAACCAAGTTCTTCAGTCATCAAAAAGTTCTCACTCATCAGTTACCCACCTCTCTGTGGAATATCAAACTTCACTTTCTAGTACGGCTCCAGGGGCAGTATTTCTCTAGAATAAGTGCACACAACATTTTAAGGATTTACAGTGAGTTTTCTCTGGTATTTGCTATGCCCAGTATTAGAGGCCTGTGTAACCAATGACAGGACTATCAGAGACTTCAGTGAGCTTATTCTATAGTAATCAGGCATAACAGAGATCTAGAAATTCTGATATTAATATTGAGCTAAGTGTGTGGAAAAAACCATAGTCAGATATTGAGCTATTAATGCTTCACAAGTACAGCCAAGCAGTCTGTGTTCTTTTCTTTCAGTCCATATGCCCATTTTACCCATAGCTGTAGAACTTTCTGCAAGCAGAGTTGATATTGAGGGTTAAAGGTCAGAACTAAAAATCCAGACACATCTCTGACCAGGCTGCAAAAGCAATAAAGAGTCAAAACATGAGAAAAACCTTCTCAGTTCATAGCTTACCTGCTCCAGGGGTTTGCTAGGAGTTGGATTGAGGGGATAAAAGAGAGTGGAAGAGACCCAGGACTGGGGCTCAGAGCTGGAAAAAGAAACAACAGTGAAAAGGTCAATGTTCAGATGATGGTATCACATCCTCCTTTCATCCCTGCAGTTCACACGAAGGCCGGGATCCTTGCTTTGCTTTACTTTGGGGAAAACTCTTGCTTTATTTGTTCATGTTGAGCTCCTATCAGAGCTCAATGTCTCAGTGTTGTGTTTTAATAACATCAGTTTCCCTGGACCAGATACATATGAAGTCGGTTAGACGATTCTATAAACAATGGATCCAAGTCACGCAATGCAACATTTCTGATTGCAAGATAACCTTTCCAAGGGCGAAGTTAGTGAGGTGAAGGGTTGGATTCCTCAGCCAGGCATGAAGGGAGACCTTCAGTGTTCAGAGTTGCTCCAGTGGGACAAGGTTCGTCTACTCTTCTTCTGGGGGAGCAGCTCCCTGGTTTGTTTTTCTACTCCCCAGTCAGCACACTGGGTGACTTTACTGAATTCTGGCTGCCCGGAGCATACTTTGTTGACAGTTCATTTAAGGAGATCTGCACAGAATATTTTCTTTGAAATCAGTTGAGAAGAGGAGTTACACTGAAGTTTTAGCAAGTGGTTCATTTTTATTTTGGAGTTTAGAAAAAAAGCAACACTTGTGGGAAGATGTTTCCAAACCAAGAAACGGAAGGGTTCATTGAACATAGTATGGGAAAGGTCAGAAAAGAAGAGACAAGGATGGAATCAGCCAGATGGAGATTTTGGAAAAGCTTCTCTCAATTTCTAGCATTTATAGTTATTTGTTGATGAAGATACTAGTTTCCAACATCTATTTTAATCCAATATGAAATGTATGTGAAGTTTTCATTTTCTTTTTTCCTTTCTTTAGTACCTGACACAAGGGAAAACCTCAAATGGTGAACCTGTAGTTTTACTTTCACCAGCTGATGAGCGTGGTTACCACCACTTGTGAAGGAATCTGGCCTTCACATTTATAAATAACACCAGTTTGACACCAACGAATACTCTAACTGTATGTCCCAGCATAAGACCCATTCCTACACTTTTCTTGGGAGAATTCTGCTCTGGAAGTTTTCGTGTTCTTTTTACTGTATAGCCACACATGAGCTGAGTACAGAGACATGCAGGCTTTATTCTTTTCTTCCTGTAGCAAAGTTTGTCTGCAAAGCTGCATAGATCATGAGATCCTGATGTGGTTTTGCTTATGATTCAAGTCCTCGTCTGATGGTGTTAACTTCAGATACATTTGTTGAGTGTAAAGCACAGTGAAAACAACCCTTCACTGCAGCTCAGTGAGTGATTCCCAAAGTGAACATGGATTTTCTTCTTTTAGTGCCGGGAACAGTCTTGATGTTATGGAATAGGGCTTCATCCTTCCTGTGGACTGATTTGCTCTCTCTTCATGAGTTCATAGGAGAGTAGATAGGGGAATTTGATCCAGTTCATAAAATCTGAGATTTAGGTCTTCAACTTAATCCTGAAGTGTAAATGTTCAGACCAGAGATTACGGTTGTTATCCATTTTTTTATTGGTTATAACCCATAAATAATTTAAGTAGATCTTTAACCCAACCTGCATCTCCATAACTCTCATCGTTTGTAACAATGGTGGTATCCAAGTTTCATTCAGGGAGAAACTTCTTTCATCTAAAGGAATGGGGCATCAAGGGGTGGCTAGACAGCAAATTCAAGTTGTTAGTCTCTCCCAACACTCAGTAAAACAAACTCATTCACTTTCATAACAAGAAGATCCTGGAATAAACACCTGGAATGGTTTCCCAATTCAAGGGATGGTCTAGAGTAGGATTACAACCATGGGGTATTCCAGACCCTGTCTAGGTTACCAATGACATGTTTTTCTGACAGATCTGGCCATGGAGCAACCAGCTGATTCTGCCAGGCGTGGTGACAGTTGCAAAATTCCTTTGCAGACAAGGTGCCAGTTGGCTGCAAGTGGCAAATGGATGCACGTAACTGCCTGCTGCATTTTATCAGCTTCTACTTTATGCTGTAGAGAAACAGCTCACACTGCTCAATAGTCAGGATCTTCTATAACTACCCAGGCTACATTGGATTATCAAGCAGTCCCATGCATAGGGAGTCAAAAGAGGACACAGTTCTAGCTGCACAGACTGCCCTTGTGAACTGGGCAGCTGTATTTTAGATCAGTTATTAACGCTGCTAAAGTCAATCGCCAGCCCATCCCTCTGTGCAAAAAGCTGTCTGTCTGCTTTACAGAAAAGGAGCTAACATCTCACACATGTCTGTGGAAAATTTGTTTAATTAAGCAAAAATTAATTGACATAATAAAAGTTCATTTACAGTTTACAGTGGCTTATGCATATACATATAAAGCTGGGTTTTAGAAAAGGCTCTGGCTGAGTATCCTGGGGGTCTGGATTGAATTCTCAGCTTTGCCATAAGCTTCCTGTTTAAACCTAGGCCAATCACACAAGGACAGATCAGTGAGGGATCAAGGTATTTGATTCCTAAATGTTTATTGATTTCTTCTGTAATCAGGGCTATGGTGCCTTTTTGCCTCATTTTATCCACCTGTAAAAGGGAGAGAATTTTGTGTCCCTTCACACACAGTGGCTGGAGCATTTGTTTCAAGCAAAGGATGCTTCTGACTGTGCCTCTGTACAGCAGCAAGAGAAATTGAATCTTGATCTCACTGATGATCATTTGAGTTCTACTGTGCTGTGAATAAAAATAACCCTTAGCGCAGAGACAGTGACATACACACTGACACTTAAACTAACACTCACTCTGTTTGTTTGTTTGTTACTTAATTTCGTGAGTGGATTGCTTTTTCTTGGAATGCTTGTTGTATATTCCCCCCAGCTATGATACTGTGCTCCAACTGCAATGTTTAACAATGGGAAGATCCCTGACCTTTTGTCCTGACCTAATACTAACTGACTGGATTATTTTAACAAGAGGAAAAGTAAATTTTCCCACTTCCTTCTCAGTTGAAGCCTTGTGTAAGAGTCACGGTCTCTGCTGAACTCTTCCTTTTTCTGTCTCTCCCTTTTTCTCCTCCCAGCTTTTTCTTGAGCCAAATAGTCTTTTCCACATGACATTATGCTCCAATGGTTTATAGTTTTTTTGTATAAACCAGTATCCAGCATTGCCAGTGAGCATTAATTCTTGCCTCAATTATGACACACAATGGTTTTTTGGGTAAAATGAAAGCCACAATCATCAAGAATTCATGACCAGCCCTCTCAGCAAGGACCAGTAATCTATGGGGTACACATTTGGGAAAGATACTTAAATCCATAAGTGATTGTATTGATTAAAAGCAAAAGGGGGCTAGCTTTGTTTTCCAAGTTAATTATTCAACCACAGAGGCATTCTACCACCCAAAAACTGCACTCACTTTCTTCTTGAATTCTAAAGGAAATGTCTTTTCAGTCCCTTTGCGCTGGCCATCTCCCGAGCCAGAGCGGCCAAGATGAACTACAAAAGCTCAGTAAAAAACACCTTGCCTAGGAGGACCCTCATTGCCACCCATTGTTTCCCATTTCTTTGCAAAGACATGTGGGGCGATCCACCATTCTCTGGTACTCAGCACATCAATCTTGGTGTGGGAATTCCCAGGTTGCTTCCCCATGTCAGGAAATGCCTCTATCCTAGTTTTGTGCTGAAGCCCCTGACCAGGCTGACCTGCTCCACCCTGTTTCGTCCCTGACCTCCTTAAGCCTATAGGAAGAAGAAAAAAGCAGGTGCCACAGCAGGTTCAGGTTTTTCTTCCTGCTTCTTTTATCCCCAAAGGATTCTAAAGAAGTTGCCGAGCTGTTCCTCCGCGGGGACCTGGCCTGCTGTTCAGTCCTGCTGGATTTTAAGCTCTTCTTGCCAGGCTGCCCTGGTGCTGGTTCAAACACATGTCATCACATGCAATATGGACACAATACCCTCATTCCTACGGGCTCCAGGACCCAGCAGAAGAAAGCGCAGGCAGAAGATCAAACATGGAAGGAACAGAAGACAGAGGAGCTGCTGTTGTCGTCTGTGTCTGGAACAGAAAAATGAACACAAGGGAAGAGACAGAGTAGGGGGATAATTACTTTCATCCCAATTTTATTCCCACAATTCCCAACCACTTTTGAAGCCAATTTTCCTTTAATAAAATATACTATTAATGACTCAAGTAGAAGCCTTTTGTGCAAGACAATACTCAGTGCTCCAGATGGAAATATTTTGTGTTCTGCACAGTATACATGTATGTATATTTATATACATAAACTGAGCTGTGAGCATAGCCTGTATTACCGTATTTTTCAAATTGAATAAGTTATTTCAAAATATGTTTAACATACTTCCTTTCTTTGAAACTAATTCTTTCATAGCCCTTCCTCCTCTTCTAGCTCTCCTTATCCCTTAAAGAGAAACACAAGTCAAACAGTAAAAAGAACTATATCCCATCATTTCTGGAAGCCGTTCATTTGCTATTTCTGTTCATCACAGCTTCAGAATGGAGGAATTTAAAGAGCTACTGATGCCTTTTGTTGGCATATATATCCAATATTGTCTTTCGAGCAGTTTAGACACATCCTTCTTCTCTTTCTTCTTTAACAGCCTGTCGAAGAAACAGGCCTAATTAGTTTATTGTGGGTTTGTGTGTGAAGAAGTTATTGAGGGAGCGCCAAGTCAAAAAGTCAAACACAAACTGATTAATTTTCACAATGCACCCCTCTGAGGTGGGGAAGTTCTGACAAATCCACTGGGTGTTCACAGTTATCCTGTGCTCTGCTCACAGAGGCTGGGAGCCATATGGAGAGCAGAGCGCTGGCCCCACACTTCCCACTTCCCAAAGCTCACACTCCAGGTGCTGGGGCTGATGCTAAACTTTGATGCCCACTGGGAGCTCAGCCCATCAGACCTGTCACTTCCTCTTCTCCCAGTATCAAATAGAGACACCTCATGACAGCCCTTCCTTGAGGTCAACTTTCTGGGCACAGCAGAGTACGCACAGCTCAGGAGTGTGACACAATCATTTATCAGCTCACAGAATAGATATCTGGGGTTTGATAATCCATTAGGGTAAGCATCAGTGTGCTCATCACCCTAATAGGGCACCCAGAGTCCTGTCTGACCAGGCAGGCACCAGTCAGGAGCGGCTGGATTGGCCTCTGCAGCTCCTGGGAACTAATTCCTCTCATTGCTCCATTGTCACCTTCCCCTGGCTTCACTGGCAGCAACGACACCGACTTTTCCACACAGGGACACTGCAATTCCTCACAAGCCTCCACAGGGTTTAATTTTCTTTGCTGGTTTGTTGGTTTTGGGTTTGTATTTTTGTGCTTTACAGTTTTCTGTGTTTCCTGGTAGTGCTTTCCCTATTGAATCCTTGAGCTACGTATGAACCCATCTCAGCAGTGGGACCTTCTCTGTCAGTAATTTTACTTTTCCTGTCTCTCTACAGACTTTCTCACATCTCTTACTCAGCAGCCTGAATCAAAGTTATGAAGCTGTGTCATATCAGAGCAGGGCTCTGCTCCTTGGTTCACAGGCAGCTGAATCCAGAGAGGGTTTACAGAGGGGAGCTACAACAGTTACTTGGGAAGGTCAAAAGGAAATGACTGGGTGGGCTGGTGTTAAAGTCTGGCAAGAGACGGGGCTAGATTGGTGGCTCTTAGCTCAATGAAACTCCCAGAAAAAAGTTCATGAGCCACAGTGGTTCCCATTTCCAACCAAATACAAATTAGACTGACCTTTAAGAGTTTGCTTAATGATTTGTTATGCTGCCCAATGCATTTGCTTGCTTTCTCAGATGCCAGAGAATATCAGGAAGAAGGAAGGTTTATTTCCCCCAACGGTTTTGTGAAACTCCTTGTAATGCCTTTCAGATCAGCAGTTGTTTGCCTGATCCTGAGCTAAGAAACACTGTCCTGAATGATTTCCTAAGGTCCCTTCCAGCACTATTTTGTTTAATTTTGGAAACTCAGAATCTCTTGAATTTCTATCACTATTCTATTGCCATTAGCTACGTGTCTTCAGGCTCTCAGGACTATCTTTTGTCCCCTATTATGCTAGCCAAATAGTTTCAGTGCAACAGAATACTTGTCCAGAAGGGAATTATTGTTCCTGCCGCAAAAGGTTATTTGAAGTCACAGCTGCCACAGGGATGAGTTTGATGGCGCTGCAACCCTTCAAAGACTTGAATTTATCTCACTTGGAGTTGTTTCCAGGTTACAAGTTCCATGAACTTGTGCAGGTTGCAAGACTAGATCTCCACCCACTCAAAAAAGACCCACTTCAAACCCTGATTCTGTGAACTTTAGATTGTTGATGTTTAGATTTCAGTAAAGCTATTCACCCCTCTGTCTTTATCTCTGCTTTAACAATTTTCTCCAGTGAGGCGTTTTTTACAGTTGTGTGCTTAAAACAGCATAAAACCAGACACTGAAGCAATATTAAGAAGTGATCACAGCACATCCAATTCTACCAACAGCTTCTCTGAGCCAAAGTCTCACCTTTCTTTGGTATAGAATACATAAATATATATTCAAACAAATGACTAGGAGGTGAGAGGAGAAGTTATTTCTATGTTCAAGGAGCTGACAACTGACAACTGACTTTGAGGTCACCTACCTGAAGCTGTGGACCCCAGCCCATGTTGCCTTAGGGGGCCCATCAACACGCTGGTCTGGCATTGACCATAGGATCATTCAAGCCTCTGCACTGGTGTAGCTTTAAACCTCTATATGCTGGGTCAGATTTGCAAGAGTTGGTTTTTGTGGTAGGGCACTGTGCCGCAGCCATCAGCCTCATTTGGATTCAAACAACATTATGAGACTCGAGGGGTTTATCTGAAATATGAAAACACCATAAATATTCATTTTGAGAAAATCCTGCTCAGACAGGGAGCATGGAGCAGACTGATTTGTGCCCTGCTAATACCATCCGGCTGTGAGTGGGCAGGGAGAGCCCAATACTGCCTGTTCATCAGACCCATATCAGATCCATGTGGCTGGCTTGACATCCTCCTGCTGTCGGCAACCTCACAGTCCCCCAGGGAGCCGTGGGCTTCCACTGAGCAGCTCAACAGTGACTTGCCATTCAGCTTACAGCGGGAAAGACAGTTCCCATGCCTTTCACGTATGCTGACTGGAATGTGTTGCACATGGGTGCAAGGCAGGCACAATAGAGATATATAACGTTGGTCTGATTTAGTGGAAATGAAAATAACTAGACATATGTTAAGCACATTAAAAGTACTGGTGCATACTGTGCCCTGATTACTGCTACTTCTTGTGGGGTTGGTGTTTTTTTTAGGACAATTCTTGCAGATCCTCCCTTCATGCCAACATGTAGCTTCATGGGGTAGAAGGGCAAATTTTAGAAAAATACTGCAAATCTACTCTATGGTCAAGATAATGTCCCCAGTGATAGGAAGCCACGTCCTGAGTCAAAGGAGATCATTTGGTGGAGTATTCATTGAGTGCAGTGCTGGATCAGATCCCACTTGTCTGTGCCCCAGCATCAGCAACCCAGAGTCCCTCACCAGTCCCAGACATCTTCAGAGGAAAAGGACAGGCAACAGCCACCTTAATCCAATTTTATCTAAGTATGTAATTAGGGCTGTACATCTGGGATCACTTTTTCTCCCCTTCAAAAGTTAAAAAGCTTTATGAACTAGAGGCAGGAAGAAGGGTTTGATCCAACTTCGGGTGTTGAAAAATTCCTCTCATCTCAGCTCAGCCATACAAGGCTCCAGAGGCTCGCACTCACCATTTGATGGCCCTGAGGGAAGCCAAAACTTGTGCAGTCATCCCAGGCCTGTCTCATTATAACCATTTCTCTGCTGTGTGTGCACAGGGTTTCTGTTTCTCCCCAGTATAATCTTCTGGGCTTCGTTTGCCAAGGTGAGACACCACGGCAGTGAGCAGCTGCTCACCTGAGCATCCCACCAGGCGCTGGGGTTGTGCCTTTCCCAGACACTGGTGTTTGGAGACACATGCTTTATGGGGGACGTTCCCACTCAATGTTTTGTACAAAAAGGGGCATCTCTGCCATCAACATATGTCCCTGTTCACTCTCCACATATGACAAGGTTCAAAAGAGGCTGGATATTTTCAGAGACAGCAAAATTACTCAAAATATAATATCTAATGTGAATGCGTTTCAGTAAGTTTGTCCAGCCCCTGCTTCAGGAGACAACTTTTTGGCCTGGTATTCACAGCCAGCTTGCGATCTGGAGAAAAATATTTAACATTTCTGCTTCTTTGTTAAAATTCATACAGCTAAACAGTTATCTGAAGGTATGAAAATTTTGGAATGGAGGGAAGAGGCAAAGAGGAAGAACTGGGGAACACCATGCTGTGAATGTACTGTTGAAGAAACTCTCCAGGCACTGTATGTGATCCAAGAGGTTTACCACTCTTCTCCTCTCCTTTCATAGGAGGATCTTTTGCCCCTTCCAGTGTGACAACACTAAGTTTGTGTGGCCAAGTGTCAGCTGAGAGCCTGGAAACTCCTCAGGCAAAACACATGTGGGTGAGGACACCGTCAGATATGTGGAAGCAGTAGACACTTACGAATGGATTTCAGGGCTTAAACACACCATTTACTACCAATAAGTAGGAGAGCACAGAGAGAAGGCAGAGGCTGTTCCATGTGGGCTCACAGGTGTCTCCTCCTTGAGAGCACAGAGGGCTGTCAGGGCACAAAAGGCTGTGTGGGAGCTGAGATGGAGCTGATCATCTGTGGGCAGTCTTGCTCTGAGACCTGGCATGTGTGCCAGGCCCCACAGGCAGGATGGTATGACCATTTGCCCGACATCTCCACCACCACTGGCTCATCCTAGGTTCACCATGGGCTCCAAATAAGCTGCAAAGATCAGAACAGGGTGATTTTAAAAGATTACCAAGAAGAAAAACAACTGATTTTGACCCCCCTCTTAGGCCTTGCTTCATCAGATTGGCTGGGCCAGTCTCAGCCTTTATGGAGGCAAAAATGCACTCCTCTAACTGCAGCTTTTGAGCCAAACCCTCAGCTGGTGTGACACTATTTTCAATGGAGCTGTGCTAATTTACGGCAGTCTTGTGTCTGACCTTCTTCTGGGGAACAATTCAATGTGAAGAGAATGAGGATTATAGGGGAGTAACCTCAGCCTTTCTTCTAATATAAATCACAGAGGAGCAAAGTTGGCAACTGACACTGGTCAGAGAAAGCTGATGGAATTGCACTCTACGAGAATATGCCCTTCCACCAAGATAAAACAGATACTGCTGTTGTTATGTGAAGAAGAAACCTGGGGGAAGGGAAGGAATTTCAACAATGCCAGCAAAAAACTCAAGATATTTTAATATTCTGGAACCGAGAAGTCGCCCTTTCTTTTTTGATACAAAGTTTTGCTAATATTTTCTTTTTCTAATTCATGCTATATTTAGTATGACAAGACAACAGTTAAAAAATTAGTAATCCAAAATCAATCATAAGTATTTCAGTGGATCCCAAATATATTTTTCTGTAGAATTTTGTGTCATAGAGATCTTAACCTAGAGAGGGTTGATCAGATTTGGAGCAGAACCAAATTCCCAAATCTTGAACTATTTCTTGAAGCCAGCATTTCATCCACTTCACTGAACAAATCAGAAAGCTTGGGCTTGTTGTAGGAAAAGGTGAATGCTTCCTGCTACTTCCTAACTTCTTTTTTAGCCTTCCCAAACACTAAAGATGTCTGGTTTTGTTTGAGACTCAACGACCTCAGTCCCAGAGAAGTTACACAGAAGCTTGTCTGAGCAACTTACATTTACCCACTTAAAAAATAAATAAATTCAAATGCACTAAGCAGAGGATTACAAAGTCAGATTTAGAGATAGACCCTGAAGAAACTTATTTGTAGATGGGCTTAAAGTGTGGGTAGTAGTACTGACTCATCATTATGAACTGCTTTGAGGTATAGGGATAAAAGGGTTTATGTTAGTACTAGGTATTATTACATTTTATTGTTAATTTCAAAAGCTAGAAAATTATTAACAAGCAGAAAAAAAAAATCAGTGAAATTAAGGACTTAACCTGATCAGAGTTCCGAAATGCCAACAATCTGGCATTATGACTGCTCCTCCAGCCCTTCTTACCTTGCTGGCCCTTTTTAAACCTCATCAGTGTGGAATGGGTCAAAAAACTGCAGGCACTTGGACTTGAAAATTCATAGGGTTTTTCATAACCTCTTTCTTCTGCTGTAGGTGTTGTCATGTATGATTTGGTTGCTTGTCATGCTGTCAGAGAGAGTCCCTACACACACTCTCAAACACACGTTTTTCCTCCCATACACACTCTATCCTTAACAGGTAGCACATACGGCACAAAAGGGAGAGAAACAAGAAAGTATTGGGAAATCAACATCTGGTTTGAATAATTCCCCTATTTAAATTTTTACTTAGAGAGCTCCCATTGGTATCAAATAATTGAACTAGGTTATTTACAGCTGAAAATCCTGGTAGCACTGTTCCTCTCTGGTTTCATGTTGTGGAACATCACACCTTGGCTCCTAAAGCCTCACTGGGGATTTGTGTTGCAGGTACTGCACAGCAAAAGGTAGATCCATGTTCCTCCCTTCCTCCTCCTCCCACTGGCAGACATTAAAATATGTTGCTTTGCTTTCTCCCACTTCTCTCCTTTATTAGAAGACATTGAACTTATAACAAATACATTTCACTTTGCAAAAAAGCAGTGTAATTAGCCTTGCTTTTTTTGGCCTGCATGTGTGTGGTAAAATGTCTAGTAATAGTTGGCAAGGCTTCTGCAGGGAATGAGATTCCCATGGTTAGATCTAAAGCTCAAATACTTGGAACAAATTAACACCAGCCAAGAAAGTGAGGTTAATTACTGGAACACTTGGAAGAGGAGGTCTCCTCAGCCTGGAATACTGCAATACGCTATCTGCATGTATGGTATGTGGCCAACCAGGATCTCTCCCTCTCTTTCTCTCTCTTACTTGCTCTCTTTCCTTCTTTCATTTTATGTCCCAACTGCAGACAAATGTCAGAGCCACTGAGAGCAAAGACTTCATTTTCCTCTGACCCACTCCTCCATCAGGCCAGTGCCATCGATGGCCCTGGAAGCTACTCAAAGCTGAGAAACACTGCCATCAGGGGCTGGCTCTCCTTCTGTCTATGTTTTCTCATTAGTGGTTTTGCGTTGTTGAAAGGCATCTTCATTGGAGGCCCAGTATTCCAGCAACATGCTGCTTTAATCTGGGGTGGGCACTGAGGCTTTCAAAAACACAGCCTACGACCCAACAGGAGAGCAGTCATCTTCCCTAATATGCTCTTTGGAAAGCAAATCTGTAAATCCTGTAGGCCCCTAAACATCTGCCTTTGGTAACGTTTTAATGGGGAAAATTTGCCTAGTAACCACATTGCCGCTGACCTTTGATGCGTGAGGAATGTATATATGCACATGTCTGGGGGGAGCTGAGTATGGGCGAAAACCTGTGAAATCAAGGTTGCAAAACGATGGAGGTGGAAGCTACGTAGTCCAGTTCAGTTACCTGTGCACCTTTAGGAGGGCTCCCTCATGTGTTTGCTTTATTCATGACACGGCCTTCTGTGGCATGAGGACAAGGATTTTCCATGGGATGGCTGCCTCACTCTGTGCTCAGGAGGGATACTGCTCATTACAGGAACAGCTATTCAAGATTTTGTTTTTTCTTCATTGTTCAGCTTGTGACCTCAAGCCTTACTGACTGCGCACTATTCAAATCCTCCTCCGAAAACAACATCATTTTGTTTTCTCATGGGCTTTTCTATAGCACTCATGACAATAGTATCAAAGTGTCTCGTAAAGATTAATTCATCTATTTTTGCTACAGCCCCAGGAAGCAAGTTGGTATTTTCTTCATTCTCCAAATGTTGAACTGAAAGCATAAACCCTGTCTATACAATCATGGGTACAGTTTACTGAGCAGCTAAACCCGTGGTGTCCTCTGAGGCCCCATGACTGTTTCAAACAGTGCCTGCATGGTCCGTCAGGCTACATCTGGCTTCAGCATGTGCACTGCCTGACCCCCTGGCCACGCTTGCAAACTTACAAAATTGAATCTAGTCTTGAAGGCAGCCTCAGGGCCTTTGACAGTATAGACATAGCCATATGGTCAACAGCGTGTCTACAAGATCTGTGGTAAGCATTAATTTTAAATCCTGTCATTGAGATGCCTAGGTCCTGATTTTTCCTCTTGCTTGTCATTAGCCAGCACTGCAGATATCCATAGCAGAGCTCCTGCCAACCTCAGTCCTAGCTGAGACCCCAGGGTCTCGGGCTGGGTCCCCAGAAAATGAGAACCTACATGTAGGAACCCTCAGTGAACATTCACTGTAGGCAGCATGGCCAAGCCTCTGCGAGGCCAGACGCTCTGCTGTCACAGCTCCCAGGTACAGCACTGGCCCTCCCACTGCTCATCCTGCTTCAGCCACCTCTCACTTGCTGTCACCTGCAGGAGTCCAGGGGCTGGTAGCCTCCCGTCTTTGCTGGAGCATGGCAGGTGACCTGTGGGAAAGAGGCTTCAAGAATGTAACACATGATCTGCCCAAAAGGGTGGGATTACCAGTGTGCATGAAGACCTAATCCAAGTATTTCCTGACTTTTGAGTGATCAAATAGAAAACCTTGGTAATGTTCCCTTAGGACTGGGATGCCTTGTTTCCTATGTTTTAAAGTAAGCTAGGGGACAGCATAGGCATGTCAAAGTAGCCATACCGTGGACATCTACAGGGTTTGCCATGAAGATAGCAGCTTTCTAGCGCATGCTGCTGTACCAGGACTTAAGCTGGCAGAAGTAACAGATCCTCTCCACGTGGTTTTTCTAAGTATTATAACTTGGCCAAATGTGAGTAGTTTTTCACAGGGACAGACAAAGCCCATCCCCAACACAAAAGCCACCTCTTCTGCCAAGTGTCCGATTGCACTTCCAAAGCACAGGGGTTCTAGGGCTTTCCAAATAAAAGGTTGCAAAAAAAAAAAAGAAAAAAGCAACAAGGCAAACAATGTCTTTTTCCAGGCTTCTTCTCAGAAACACTATGTCATTTTGGCTGAAATTTCTGTAAATAATTCAGTTTGAGGCAAACACCCTGTACCTAAAATTTAAGACCAAACAGTTGAAGCTGTCAAAGTTATAAATAAGTTTTATAAGAAAGACCTTAAAACTAAAAATGTTAGTCAAACTTACTAGTACGCAGTTTTACAGCTATATATGATGTACTATGTGGGTATTTGCACATATTCAATATGGGCTGATACATCAGCCTGACTTTTAAAGTTGTTCTGAGAGTCCTGCCCTGAGAAAAAGACCCACACTGACTTCTTGCTGTGCCATTTAGAAAAGAATATTGGAAAATGGACAGAGAGAGGAGACAAAATACATTGTAGTGACAAGAAATTAATCAATGCAGTCTATATAGCCCAGAAGAGCTCTCTTCTTCTGCCAACCCAGCCTCTGGGGCTTTCCAGATTCTTAAGACTAAGGGGTCCAGCAAAACATGGAAATTCAGGGCTGAAAGCAAGGAATTCATCTAGCCCAGCCCTCATATCTAAACTAGGATTAAAACAATTTATTCTTGACCAACTGACATCTAACTTTTTCTTCCAGCACTTCAGGAAGAGGATCCTCAGTACCCCCAGCCTCTCCCAGTGCTGAACTGAAAGTGCTTAGAATAGCTTCATTCAATTTCAAACAGCCTATTCACTGCAAACTGAACGCATTCTTTCTACCTCTGCCCAGTGTAACAGGGAGCATGAAAGATCACTGTTCATTCCAGAAGCAGCTTTACATACCAGGGGACTTTTGTATTTCCCCCACTATTCTCTCTTTTCTGAACATACATGGAATTCCTTTGCTCTTTCCCGGAAGCTGTGTCTTCTAACCCTTATTATTCTGGGCTGTCTTCACTACACCTTTCCTGAAGTGCAAGACCTAATACAAGAGAGTCTTCCCTTTGGCTGTAAAGTAAAAGTCATATCTAAGCAGCCCATCTGCTTACAGCTCATCTGTGTCTGTGTAAGCAAACTGCTTGGCATGTATAGAAGAACCCCAATTGAAGAGTAGTCAGGAGACTAATTTTACAGCTAATTTAATGCAGTCCAGCATTCAGGATGGCCCAGAATAATGCCTATAAGCCTTATATAGGGTTGCCTGGTACCCTGGCCACAAAGTCAGGGTACAACAGTGTAATTACCTTGCATAAAGTATTCATTTTGCCACATAGCAAAATAAAGTTGGTGGGAGGTTTTTTTGCTATGTAACTGCATCATGTTGTTGGCTAATCATCTTGGGGATTTTTTAACCAGTTTGGTGCTGTCTTTGACCTGGTCATGCTTTTCTGTTCCCATGGAAGGATAGCTGAGAGCTTTCTTGATCCCAAGGTATAACAAAGACACAGGGGTTTTTTGAATACACCAGAGCAGCTATCATTTTCAAGAGAGAATTCTATTTTATGTTTCTTTGTCTGAAACACCTTGTAGAAAATTAGGACTTAATATGTTTCTCAAGCCAACATATCATGGAGTAAAGGCCTCCAGTAATCAGAAATATGTCCACAGGAGTATCTGGGTACCTGACATTCCTACCACAGCTCACAAAATACACCTGTGGTGCCAGAAACAGCCTACTAGTAATGAGATGTACTACTTTACATTCCAGTTTAGCCAGGCTCCCAGGTGGATGGGGTAGCTACCTCTGCTCAGCAAAGCACATATTCCTCATTAAATCCAGGCTTGCGTACTGTCCTAGAACCTTAAATCATTTCCCTACTAAGATCTGTCTGTATGCCTGTTACATTTCCCTGGGAAATGGTATGATCCTCCCAAGAGACCCCCACAAGCTGTAACTATGTTAGCCTGACCCTTCCTTCCTTTCTGTATCCCACTGGCCCAGGGCCAAGAACCCACACCTACCAAACCCCAGACAAAACCCTGCTCCACCATTGTTCTTCCTCTTTTTTCTCCTTCATCCCTGAGAATAAACATAAGGAAACTGAGCCTCTGTGGATCTCTCGCCTGGTTTCTGAAACATCTCCCCTCTGAAGCCCCCCAAGACTGGGCTAGCCTGACGAGTTGGGGGCGCCCAGGGGGGAGAGAGTTTCATATGCCCCCTTTGCTCTCATGACTACTTTAAAACCACATTTATCTTGCTTGCATTTGCAGAGCACATAAGCAGAATCATGTGCCCAGAGGATGCTCTGTGCCCTCTGTGATAATCCAGAATCTCCTAGCTATGCAGATGCGTATATGGACATATGACCATGCAGTCTCCTGTTAGAGAAAAATAATTGTTTCTGAGCCCTGTCGGGTTTACTGAACCCATCACACAGTACAGGACTTTTGAAAGGTCACAGAACAGCAAAGATCACCATGTTTATGCATGGAACACAGGGAAAGGGAGGCAGGTACAACACTAATGTAGATGTGGCCATTTATCAGCTTGTTTTCATACCCCTGTAATGAGGTGCTGAGGAAGATGTGGGTCTCACAACAGAAATCAGCATCTGCATGTATTCTCTGCATGATAATCTCCCTTCTGTTAAGGCTCCATAGGAAAAAGAAGAGTGGTATGAATGTGCTCAGACTTGCAATTGCTACCCATGGAGGCAGCCATCCCAGGGTCTGGGCATTCCAGAGACCTCAGGTTTGGGCACATCCCAGCAAGAGGGGGGGAAATGTTTCCTTCCTAGCCTTTGAATTCTATATCAGCAGTCATCATGGATCATCTGTACAGCTTGTGCATGCTCATGGAATGTCTTGCACTTGGGAGGGGTGAAAAACCTCTGGCCAGTCTGCGAGTGTGATCTCCCCCTGGCAAAGTGAGGGCAGGAGTAGGAGCTGTGAGCTGGGACTGTGGAGGTAAGCTCACTGAGGCACACAGAGGAAATCACTGTAAGAATACAAAGCTCTCTGATACTATTACTTCATACCACTTAGTGGAAGGTAGTGTGTACAATAAATGCATATTGCAAAATAGGGTTTATTTCCTTAAAAAAATCATTTCACTCCATTCTCCAAGGTGTTGCTCAAAGCAAACATAATTTTATTGCTGACAGTTTAGAGGAACTGAGGCTGTTATTCAGGGCTGGTGGGAGGCAGCTGTATTTGGCTCATTTCATCACTTGCATATGGAGAAAATTTTGTTATTAGAGTCTCTCAAAGTCAAAATTTATTTCCCTGAACCCCGACTTCCAGCTGTGACAAACAGACTTTTAGCACTGGTGGTATATGAGGACTAGGACATGTATCCTTTGCTCAAGCACATGAAGGTCTTGACAGCTGTTCTTGGATTGAATTTGTGTTTTCCTGCATAAAGGCACAAAAACTGTTTCTTGTGTGTGCTTAATGATTGACTTGTATTAGGGAAGGGTGAGAAACCCCCTGGCCATGAGTGTGAGCTCTAGTTGAGCTCCTTTTCTGTAAGATAGGAAGTGCCCTGGCTCTGTTTGGAATCCACTGTCCACATGTTCTTTTCTTCGTAAGATCTGGCAAACTCAAAAAAAGCTTAACTCAGCCTTTGGTACACCTGTGAGTGACCCTTCTTTAGATAATTTTCCTTAGGATTTCCACAACCCTTCTGAGAGCCTGCAAACATCTTTTCTTAATAACTGCATTGCATCATGAAGAGCAATATGCGTTATTACCAATTTGCTCTTCATCCAAGATGTCAGACATAGCTTTTCAAAGATGCTTTAGTTAAGCCCCATAATCTCTCCAACAGAGCAGTTGGTACTGTTATCCTCTGATGACGATGGACCCAAGGTGCAGAAAGAGGAGGTAACTTGCCCACAGCTGCACGATATATCAGTCACAAAGCTGCAGAGTCCAAGAAACCCAGCTCCCAATCTTAAGTGTTAACCACTAGACTATGATCTGCACAATACCAAGAAGAGCAGGAAGGACCAAGAGGCAGCTACATAACATGAGGAATTAATTCCACTGGAGGGATATGGGAGAGGCAGAGGAGCAATTCTTAGTCAGCACGGGCTCTGCTATGCTTGCTGCCTTACTGTTCATGGGCAGCAGAATCTTTCATTCCCACATCTGCCCTGGGTCTCACTGATCTTCTCTCTCGTTTCCATTTTTCCTGTCTCTCCTTGTCTTCCCACAACCTCCCCAGATGTTCGTCTTTTCACTTCTTTAAAAAGAGAATCTTGTCTTTTACCCAGTTCTTTTTCTTGAAACTCATTTGGAAGAGCTCTAAAATGCCTGTGGGTGTCCAGAGTCTTAAGGCAACACAGCTCATCTGGAAATGTCACAGTCTCTGGGAAGCCCAGCTCTTAACCACTGTGGGTTTAAATCCCAGCTTGAGCCTCCATAGAATTTATCATGTAGTACCATAAAATAAAACTGCACAGTATCTTGGACCTATCAGCTGTTTTGTACAGATAATTTTCAGCAGAAATTAATTTCTCTTTATATTCCTAATCCAAAGAAATTTAGGTTCTGGTATCAGTTTTTCTACTCTGCAGAAATCTCTGGAGGATTTCATTGTATATATCTATAAGCTTATGGAAATTCTTGTGGAGCCGTATGGCAAAGGGGAGCAACCTCTATGATGTGGCACCAGCAGAAGGACACATTCTACAGGCTTTTCAAGAGAAGTTTCCAAGATACATTTCCAGGATGTGAAGCCAGACTGCCTCTAAGCAAGTGAAATTTGAATGCGAGAGAGATGGCCAGTAAAAGTGGCAAGTGTGTTGCAAACTGTGAATCTGAATGACCAAACCTCTGCAGCCCTGAATGAACCCTGAATTTCAGAATCAGTCCTTTTCAAGATAGACATTATTGCCAGGAAAAGTAAGCAAAAGGCTCAGAATGGGTCTCTAGTCCGTATTTTGAGTGAAAAATTCTATGTGAAGTCTACCAACCTTTTTTTTTTTTTTTTTGCAAACAGAATTCTGATATAAAGCATTAACTTATGAAAATAGGACTTTTCAAAGTCATAGGAAAAAAGGTCTCCCTTTAGAAGGAACAACCATATTTTGGCAGGAAAAACCCCACAACTTAATCTCATTACAAATAATACTAATAATAGTAAACTGTATCGTAACAGAGAACAGTGCATAGAACTCATAACCAACACTTCTCCTGAAAAACAGGACTGTCAGAAGCATACAAAATGGTTAGAGAATTTGACAAAAAGCCATACTAATGTATTTATTGCCCTTTTTGGACCTAGAGTGGTGACAAAAAGCCATGCTAATGTATTTATTGCCCCTTTTGGACCTAGAGTGGTGAGGTTTGCAGGTCACCCCTTGAAGCGCTGGTGATCCCATGGAGTCAACATTCCTGGTCTGTTGCTTCCAGGAGCAAAACAATGCAGTGAGCCAGCAATTACAGAGTTAACTGACAGTGGTACCTCTGGTGACTCCAGGATGCTTAGGGGATTGAGCTCCAGGACTGAGGAGATTTGATGGTGCTCTTTCTGATGGAGCTACTACAGAGATGCCATTTATTAATGGTTTTTATTTCTCAGGAGAGGAGGTATAAATTGAATAGGGCTACAAACTGCCCATGCACTTCCATACAGATTCAGGTGGTCAGAAATCCTGCTGCCTGCTGAGTTAAATGGAGTTTTTGACAATAGGAAAGTGAAGTGTGGCCACCTGGCATTCATCAATCCTCTTACCATTTGACGAGTGTCCATTAGAAACCTATATGCATGATCCCTGCATTTCGATTGTTAGAAAAAGTAGCTGTTAACCACCAGGAAATGACCTGTTTCCCCAGCACAGTCACTCAGACCCATTATAGGCCTTGTTCTAAGTCCTCTTCTTATTGAGCACAATTTACAAGAGGTTCACCATAATCTCTTTAAAATTACATTTTTGTTCTTTTTCTAAATCATTCAGATTGTTACTTAAATAAAATCTTTTTGTCTGGTTGCAGAGAGAATGAGAAGCCGACACCAGGGTGGGTGATGTGGTATTGTGCATGGCTCCGGGAGAGTTGGCTCACAATTTGGGATGCAAAATAGTTTTTCATAAGAAGCAGCTGATTTACAAAGAACATTTCTCACATGTGGGGCGTCATGTCTGGTGACAGCTGGGAAGAGACAGGAAGAAGTTCAAGGCTATTCACCATAGCCCCAACCATGGTAAATATTCAGAGTCTCTTTGGCCTCCTTTGGATGGAGTGGAATGGGACCCCTTTCTGTACATGTGGGACATGTGGCTACCGCCCCTGCTGCCAGCCTGCCTGCAGTCTCTCCTGGCAAAGCTGTTAGATGTCAAAGAAATCCTCATTAGAAAAGTGAGAGATGGAGTTGCTGCCTCATGATTAAGCAAGTATTTAAATCCACAATATGTGAGCGCTTTGCCACCAGGCTTACTGAAAATGTTTGGTTGTTTTTCTCTGTTTCTGAGAGGGAGAACAAAAGGGAAGAGGGGGACAAGGGTTTGGGGAAAAAATATTTATGTGGCTTGCTTTCCATTTGGCTGTGCTGTAGCAAAGCACATTTTTAAAGCTCTGAAACACTTTGGTTTCAAGAAATGCTCTCAGTTTAAAGTTTTTGATTCCTGCCTAGCTCTCACCTGAGGGAGATTGTCCATGGAAGGTATTCTGTCTCCAGGTACCCCTGTCCAAAACTGCATGATCCAGTTGCCCTAGGGAAATTGGAGACTTCAGTCGTGCAGTCCCATTACAGGATATACATCCCACACAGGGGTGCTTATCATCAGTCTTTAAGAAGCACTCATTGACTGGTCTTGGGCCCCTTCCCAAACACCATGAGGAGAGTGGACTAACTGATTTCAGGAAGCTGAGACGGAGCTCTGCATAGAAACCAGGACTGAGTCTGGGCAGTGTGTGTGCAGAAGGAAGAAAAGGGCAACCAGAAAACTTGAGCACTTCAGGGGTGTCAGAAAGATACAGTTGAGGTCCAAGACAAGTGTAGACACTGAGCTCCCGTCCTCATAACTGTTCATAACTCAGAAGAGTACAATGCCCATGAGACTTTGTTGCAGAGGAACAGTTGGCATTTCAAAGGAAACACTGAAAAACCCTAAGCAGTAATGTGTCTGTTTAGAGCAAAAGCTGGTTTTCCACCTGTCTGTATCTAGTCATTGCCCTTCTGAAACTCCTTTGCTATGAATTACTCCAGAAAACATTGTCCCAGCAGCAGACCAGTAGAAGTTAGGGTGGAAAAAAAAGCTTAATTTCAAACTGTAATTAGAGGATGCTGAAGGCAACACTTCAACAGTCAGATGTATCAAGTACTGGGAAGTCTCTCAGGAGAAGCAGTGGAAAGAATATTTCTTCAATTGTAGCGACAAAGCTCTGGGAAACGCACACTAGGCAGAAATTTTGCCTTAGCTGGTTGATTATCAAAAGACAGGAAGCCGCTTCTCATGCTAGCAAAAGCACACAGCCTGTGGCGGGGGGAGACCCGCTTCCCACAGAAATCCAAACCTCAGTTTGGGCTCACATACTGCAGGTGGAGATAAGAACTCGTTACTCGGGGAGAGCTGTGGGTGATGCTGTCATGATGCTCAGCTGCCCCAGCGCTGGACACCCACTGGCTGCTCAGCCCATGCTGCCTTACACAGGTCTGGCCTCCCACCTTCAGTGGTACTTTCTTTTTTTTCCAAGCAAATTTAATCAGAAGTTTACTTGCATCTTTAACTCACTTCATGTGAACTTAATTTCTAGCTCTGATAGTTATTTTTAAAAAGGAATTTTTTAAAATGCAGTGGGGTTTGTGGACGAAAGAAAGAGGAGGGAAAATTCAATTAACATCATTTCCAGTGTTTCCATATTTCTCGAGTGTATGAGCAAAGCCATTTCAGGCATTAGAGAAGTTATTTAGATTTGGACTGTATGCCTGACAGATCATGTAACCAGGCTTTTCGATTTTTGGACTTTATCCAAAGTCCAAGGATGGTAGGATGGTTTCTGCACTCCACCAGTGCAGAGCAATGCCCATGGGAGCCCCCGACAGCAGGGATGGTTTTGTAACATTGCCAGGGCTAACACGCGTGAGAAGGTGTTACAGCCTGGGATTGTTAGTAGGTATTTAAGAAAACAGAGAAACAAGGAGGTATGGACTAAGCCTATTTAAAAATGGAAAAGAACTATGGAAGATCAATAGACCTCATGGAAAATGAGCTTTTCTCCTTTAATCTACAGAGCAAGATTGCCCTTCAAGGATTTTGGGGTGGGGTATTTTTTTGTTGCTTTTTACATCAGAAAGCACAGCTACTTTTAACCTACCTGCTCAATGGTAAGGAATAGGAAGCATCAGTAGGGATAACAGAAGGCCTTAAAGTAAAAATCTATAGGGTCTTTTAATTTACTTTTAAAATCTTTTCATTTTAAAAACTTAGAGTCAAATAAACTAATTCTCAAATTAAACTGTTATATTCTGATTTTAATTGAAGTTCTAGTTACAATTTGCAACAAAGTAAAAAATACTCCTTTTATAGTCTTTTTGTTTTTAAATGGAACAAAAAAGTGAACTAAATGGGTTTTTGTAAGTGTTCTTGAAGGAGTGCATTAATTTTCATCCAGTTATTTAGCCAACCAAGGGCCTGAGTTCCTAATGAGTATATTTCATGATCATCAATTTAATCAATCCTTTCTTTGGCAGAGAGAAACTTCTATGGGTGTGGCCCAGGAGACAGGAGTCAGAGAATAACCTATTCCATTGGATTTGCTTAATTAATCCTGAGCAGTTTCTGATGTGTTTTCCATTCATCAACATATCCAAATTTTTTCCCTAACAAGAAATCAAAAATGAAAATGTGATGAATGCCCAACAGATAAACCAGACTGATCAGACATACATCAATGTTTTGGTGGCCATCCCAAGAAAATCTATGTAAAGCCCCACTACTACCTACTTTATACTATGAAGTCTAATATGTGGGAGTTTATACTTTTTCTAATTTTCTGTCTTTCAGAAAGATACTCAGTGCTTCCTGATGATCCAAACTTCAATCCTTAAAAAAAAAGCATAATTGTTTGATCAATGACAATTTCAAAACCATGGCTCTTGCTCTCCTCACTACTTGCTGGTGGATAGGAAACCAGGTGCAACTTCTCAAGACCTCTCTGTCTTCAGGTCACAAAATGAGATTTTTCTCAAAGAACATCTTTTTGTTTGTTTGTTTGTTTTCCCCAGATTTTCTGTATGGGTTACCAATTCAGTAAAACTGACGAATATTCAAAAAAACCCCACCATTTGATGCATTTCATTCATGCAAAAGAGACTTGTTTTGTACATCTCTACTTCTGGACTTGAAATATGTGAATTCTTGTCTCCCATTATTTGTTTTTTTCTTTTCAGTCCGTACATGCTCAGGAGAAATAAGAGATTGCCTTTCTCTCCATGTCTGGAGATCTCGTAGTTAGACACTGGGCTGGAGATGCCTGAGCTATGATGGGTTTGGATGCAATTTTCAAATTAGTCCAAATCATTACTATCCTCTGAGATAGCAGAGAGCTATCATCAAGCATGCATTTTTGGGGGGAAGGCCACAATGCATTCCCCAGTAGTGCTACTTGTCATAGCACAAACCAGCCTGTTCCTTTCCT
>WEIT01003909.1:0-34464 GCA_013389985.1 Dryoscopus gambensis
ATACTGAATACTTTCAGCTGTATTATGTAGTCTGCAGCAAATGAAAGATCCTATGGGTTGTTAGCTGATACATATAGATATAGATGATACAGATATAGGTATAAATAGATAGAGGCATCAACTGAATCCAGTGGTCAAGATGGCATGTGAAAACATCCCATGGAATGGGATGGATGGAAAGTGCACTCTATGTTGTACATGGTGAGTCTCACAATAAAGAATGTCCAAGGGAAATATCTAACCTATCAGACCAGCAGCAGCAGTGCTTTGCAAACATCAGAGGAAATATGGTGTTCCACAACGTTCCTATGATAATAAGCACAGCAGTCAGGGATAATAAATGTCTCCCTAAGAAATGTAGGGTGAAAAGGTGATACAGTATGAAGTAACCATTCGTCTAAGAATTTATGTTTTCTACTTGAAAAGATCTTTTAGTACTCCTAGAAAATGTCCACTTGCCAGGTATACCTTGTAGATTTAACCAAGTAATCCCTTTTGTACTTCCAAGGTGTCTATCTTTTGGATTTTAAGAGAGAAAAACTTGTAAGTAACTTAAATCCATGGTAAAACAAAGAAAAACAATTTACAGTTTTTCCACTTTGATTACTACTATCATAAATAGCTCTAAGGAAACTATTATGCATCATGTTTCATTATTAAAAAAATTTTTTTTTCCATCCAGATAATGATCAAAATAATCCTGGATATCTTCCTGATCTACAGGGTCTACCTGAGTTGAGATGAAGAAGTGTCTGCTCTGCATGCTGTAGTGCTTGATGCACACAGACAGAATTGCAGGTCAACATTTGAAATTGCCAGTCTTTAGTATCTGGTTTCTCGATACAAGCTCAGAATAACTCAGTCTCAGTATTCTTCGTGTAGACTTTGCACTCTGTAGCTTTTCCTATCAAAAAACTAACTTGAAATCAAAGTTCTCAGGTCCTCTAGATAGACAATAAAGTGTGGTGCAGAGAAAAGCTAGAGTGTCATGAAATACATTTAAACATGACTAGTGGAAAAAAGGGAATTCCAAACTCTTTTCTTCTTCAATCGGATGACATTTCAGCCAGTGGCATGATCCTTCAGAGCCTGGCTCTGCTTTGAGTAAAAGTGTGGAGTGGTTTACCTTTTTTAATTGTGCATGTTCATTCTCATGGCCATCAATATCAAATAACTGGAAGCTCACTTGGAGGCAGGGTGTTAAGCAGAGTATAAATTTCTCATATGGAGAAGAAACCATGATCATCACTGATATTCTCTTATTCCATTCAGCTTCTTTGATTTGAGTGTTGGTATCAAAAGGAAGTGACCTGAACATATTAAAGATGATGCAAGTTTGACTATTCCCAGTTGCATATAATTTAAAAATTAACAGTTCATTAATATCCAAACAGATCTGCTTTGGGGAGACCTGACCAGAATCCAACAGTAGATTCACAAGCATCTGAGAGTACTGCCTATGTGTTTTTAAAAAGGCCCAGAAGCAGCTCGTATTCTACATTATTTCCACTGCTTTCACCTGCAAAAGTGGTATCTCTGCTTCAGTAACTGAATAACTAGATAGAAATTTAATTGTTTTTTCTCCACTTCTCAAAGGGACTATATTTTGCACCAATATAAGAAAAAATCAGCTTATTTTATCTAATTCATGACATACTACTCACTGGTAAGAAGAGAAAGATGGCAGTTCCTATCTCCTTCATGCTTTGATAGAGAGTCAACAGAGAAGTAATACAAACTGACAGGTTTTTATGACTGACCTCCTGATACCTAGTGGTGCATAAACATGCAGTTGTTAGAACTTATCACTAGGGCCAGGGTTATCCCCTCTTGACTAGGAGTCTGCCAAGTTGTAAATAAATAAGCTAAAAATAGAGTTCCAAAATAATGTGTTCNCAAAATAATGTGTTCTATTTAGTGGATTCTGCCCCTAAAGTACAATGTCCCAGAAAATCTCCAAACAGGAAAGCTGAGATTTCACCATTTCTTGTCTTTAGTTTCCAGATGTTTCACAAAGCTCTGTAGGTAGGAAGGCCATCTAAATGTCTCTCCAGTGCTGAGTAGCGTCCCGGAGGGGTCCATACTGGGACCAGTACTGTTTAATACCTTCACCAGTGACAGTGGTATTAAGTGCACCTGCAGCAAATTTGCAGACAGCTNTCCAATGCCCACAATATATGGATTTTGGAGGGCAAAGGAGGAGGAAGGAGTGGTTAAATTTCAATGGTCTAAAGACCAATCTCATGGGCTAAATTCTGAGGAGCAGAGACCTTAAAGTCCAGTTCACAGATGCCAAGACTGCTTTGCAACATGACCCAACATCCAGTAAGTCAAGATATTCACATAATTTGCTTCTAATATGGCAATCCAAGTACAAATTAAAATATTAGCAGTGGTGAAGAAGCATCCCCTCTTACCTTTCCCAGACAAAATTAAGAGGAAAAACAGAGCTCATTTCTGTGCCTGTTTTTTGAGAAGAAAATTTTAGGTTCCTACCCTCAGGGAGGGAATAGTAGGCAGCTGTGTCTGGGTGAATTCCAGCTCTGATATGATGCTGAGCTTCCACAAAAAACCAGAAAATAATCCCCCTTTCTAAAGACCACCCCATCAAGAGCTCAGCGCTCAGCTTGCCAAACAGCTAGTTTGAAACTCTGCTCTGAGGTGCCTGGCTTTCACACTACACTTTACATAGAACCAGCCTGTTCCATTTCATTCTGGGTGCCACACAGCTAGCTGTGAGATTACTAAATCTTACTTTTTCCCCACTTAACTGATTTTACCTAACATCTAGGTGCCTCTACACATGAGAAATAATCACCAAAATAAGCAAGAGCTTTTGAGTTTACGAGAAAGGAATACTCCAAATATACTATATACCTACTCCTAAGAGAGATCTGTGGCTGATCTGAGGACAATTACACTAAAGAAAACCCCTCTGACTTCGGAGAATCCCTTCATTTTCTGTGACAGAATCTGTGTGACAGAAATCAGAATTTGGTACTTAGGGCAAATTTGGAACTGACACAGCTCAGAAATGCTTGACAGGTGCTGCCTATGAGAGGGTCTTCCTATTAGTTCCTTCCAGAGGGAGAGCAAGAAAACCTCTCTGATGGCTTAGCTCTAGAAGTCGCCTTGCCAGGTACCTGCCATGTGCCTAAAGGCATTAGAGAAACATGGTTACATTTATTATCAGGCGACTAGTTGGCTTTGTTAGAATATCTAAAACAACACCCACATTTTTTAATGGCCTGATTTGTTTTTGCAAAAGGCTGAATCTTGGTATATGAGCTGTCATATCAGATTCTATTTTATTCTTTTATGTTTACAAAGTATTGCATAAACAGGAACAGCTGCTGTTGATTTATAAACACCAGAGTTGTCTTGAGAGTTTAGGTATTATTTTGCCAACATTTAAGACTAATCATTTGCAGCAATTGTTCTGTACCATAGTGGACAGTGGTTCTTCTACTGCCTAAAGACAAAGATATTTTCTAACAATACTAATAATGTGATTCTGAATTAGACTTATAAGAAGGATCTTCTGTGCATAGGTCTATCTATTTATGTATATGTGAGCGTGTCTTCATTCATCCAGAATTTCTTAGAGAATGCCACTACATTCAGTGTTCCAGCTTTTTGTAAAATTACTGTAGCCTTTTGTAAATAGCCAGGCAAAGGCCTTGGCCTCTATGACAACCTGTGCAGTTATTTGCACATGTGAGTACCTTGAAGTAAGATGTGGAAGTGCAACCAGTTGTTGAACTTAATGTTTAACCACATTAACCAGGGGACATTTTCCTCCATTTCATTCACAGTACAGTTGCCAAGTTCTGAAACAAATATTCTCCTGACAACAGTCTCTTCCTTTATGTTATCCTGATTTGCTACCATTACCAAGGCATGCTGTGCACTGAAGAAAGCAGGAATCACATGATCTAATACCATAAGATCAGTTAATTAAAGAATTTATTATAAACTAACAGATGCCCAATAAAGTTTCATAGGCAAATTGAATTCCTGCACCTCAAGTGATGGAATTGAATTTTTTTAGTGAAACTCAGACTGTTTTTATCTAATTCTAAGTTTTAATAAAGGGAAACCTAAGACTTGGTTAATAAATCATAAAGAGATAGCAAACGAAGGGTAGAAATAACAGGCGAGCTTTCACAACAGAAGAAAGCTACCAGCCCAACTCCCAAGGACCTGAGATGTTACGTAGAGTCTTGTAGGTCTTTGAAAGAAGATGGTTAACAACACAAAAAACTTTACCAGGCATGGAGAGTCACTCTGACTAGCTGATCTGAATGCAAAGAATTGTAGGAAGCTTAAAATACTAAACAACAATAAAACAGCAGAGGGTACTGATGAATGCAAAGCAATGCATACAAGGGAAAACAATCCTAATTAGATCTAAACCACAACGGACCCTAGCTATTATCACGTGGCACAAAAATCTCTGAACCATTATGGATAATTCCATGGAAATGTTGGTTTAATGATATGTAGTAATAAAAAAGGCCAACATGCTTTCAGATTGGAAAAAAGGTAACTGGGGATGGGTACAACAGAGGTTTGCAAGTCATAAAAGTTCTGGACTTTTTTTCTGTGATTAAAGAATGATTATTCAGTCTAGAAATCATCACTGCAATAAATAAATTGCAAAAAAAAACCAATCTGAGGACACTTAATAAAATTAGCTCACAGTTTTAAACTCAGTAAGAGGAAGCAATTTTTCATACAATGCACAAGCTGTAGAACTCATTGCTGCCGGGCTTCAAGTCACAAGCATATTTTAAAACACAAACAAATTTTAAAACATATAAGGTGTATTAGCAGACGCAGAATACATTGGCAATTCCTGAATGCAGTGCTCCAGGCACAACCTCCCATTTTGGATGAGCTGATATATCAGTGAAAAATGTTTGGTCATTTCCCAGTTTTGCTCACTTATTCTTTCCCAATCCATCTGCTGCTGGTGGCAGGATAGCTGACATCTGACCCTTCTTCCCACAAATCTTTCCTTCTACAAAGGCTGATTCCAAAGCCTGATCTTCTGTGTAGCAAACACTAAATCTTGCAACTCTCTTTGATTTCCAGTTTCACATCAGTGTCTTATCCTCAATTAGCTGTTCCTCTGCTCATATCCCTTTTCCCCTTGTTTCCCACCAATACTTCCAGAGATAGAAATATTTCTTTTCTCAGCTGATTTCACTCTCCCACCTGCCTTCATTACATTTTCTCAAAGACTTTTAACTTCACCCAGTATGATGCTTTCCATAACAATTTTATAAGACAAAGAGCACTCTCCTGCCAAGTTTCAAATCCTTATTCCCAAACAATGGGATGGGCAGCAGAGTGAGGGAGGGAAAGCTACGGCTACTCAGAGCAAGGTTTGCCAGGACTTTTCAGTGGGTCAAAAAAAAAAAAAATATGTTCCCATTGCCTAATGCCTGGAAATGTTTGAATAATTTTTTCTGAAATTTTCCAAAACAGATTCAATTAAGAAGAAAACCAGTGCAGAAAGCTTCACCTCACAGAGATGCCAAAAAGTTAAAGTCTGGCAAAGCTATCAGCAACTGCCAACTGGGAGCTATCGTGGAGTACATTAGGCAACCTTAGTAAAACCTTATCTACTGCAGCACCAAAGAAAACAAAATGTAGTACAAAACGTGATTACTGATGCATTTGATATAATGAAAGCACAGATTTCAGTGATAGGTTTTGGTATTCATTTCATTGCGCATTATTTTAAGAGTGCATTATTGTATTTTGCAAGATATTATCAAATTTAAAAAATCCTTTCTGTCATGGGCCAAGAGGACTTTTAAAACTAGAAGTAATGGTAACACCAGCCCTGGCAATGACTGAAATGAATAATGCCCTGGAATCTTCTTTGTTTGCAAGTATCCACAATTGTTTTTAATGACTGCATTATGACTGATTTTCAAAAATGGGAAACTAGCCATTTTTAAAATGTGCCCTACTAACTTAAGAAAAGCCAGTTTTAAATGCAGATAAATAAGAGGATTCACAGCTAAGCCTGAGGGCGGAGGCAATAATTTACCCCACTGAGCGCAGTGAAGCCCAATTCACCCCTTGGTGATGGCCAGCAAACACCAGCTTTCAGCCTCATGTGCCAGGCCACCACATCACTCGGCGCTGGCACTGTGGAGGCAAAGCAGGGCACACAATACTGAGGACTGGATTCAGCAGCTCCTCTAAACCAGGCAGGACATGAGATCACATCCGAGGGGAATCAGCTGCAAGGACTTGTACAAAGTCCCTCCCTTTTCTCTGGCCTATCATACATGATTATCAAGACATGCTGTATAGACATAACCAAAATAATAAAAGATAGATTTGCATATGTGACTTCTGATTTTCCTGGCTTTTCCAGGCTTTTTTAAAAAATAGGGGTCCATTGAGATTGATCTTTATTAATTATATCTAAGGCAATAAATACACTCCCAAAGTAATAATGGCCAAGCTCTTAGTTCCTTGGAAAGAGGTTAAAATCTCTTGTTTATGGCTCTGTAAACCAGAAGAACTCTTATTTTTCACTGATCAAGAAGGCTTGACTGAGCTCACTTGTTTGTTTTCTGAATGTAAAGAGAAACAGTTTCCAGCTGAGAGAAAGGCTACCACCAGTTTACAAGATCTCACCATTAACAAATCTACTGGTTTTGATCCAGAGTTCTTGCAGGTCATGTTCACATCAGGGCCTATGATGTACCTCCCCATATTTATGACACAGGGACCCTTACAGAACTTCTCTGTCCCTAGCCTAAAGGTAAAGGCAAGCTACGTACCATGTGCATCTTCTCCCAATAAAAGCTTCCAAAGAAAATTCTACCATAAACTTCACTGAATGTTACAGAGATAAAATATTTAAATCTTCATGGGTTCACTCCAGCTGGACTAATATAGGGGTGATTTGGGCTACTGTAAGAGGACGCAGTGGACAACTGGTCTGTGACTTGCATTTGAAACAGGAGAAGTTATTCTGCAGGCTGAATAAATGACATTGGAAAAGAGGCGACAAAAATATTGCTCAGAGGAAACCCCAACTCCTGCCCCACTGTTTATAGTCCTGTTTTCCCTATGAACCAGCCAATATACTAGCATTTAAAAATAACCTTGGGCTGTGAATTTGCTGTCAAGTAGCTTCAGTTTTTAAGCTGAAAAGAAAATTTTAAGTTCAAACACAGCAGAGCCATTCTCAGCCAGGTTTGATTCCTTTCAGCAGAAGAGATTCCAATTCTCAGACTGAGAAGAGAGAATTCAGGTTGTCTGCTCAAAGAAGGAGTCTGCTGGACAGGTAATCAGAAATTTTATCTCTTTTTTTGTTGCTTTTTTCCTTCCCCTTTTGTAACAGATCAAGTTTCATACAGAGAATCATGGAGAAACAATAAACATGGAAGCCTAGAATAGCATTTTTGCAGAAACAAGTTTCAGGATAGAATAATGCTTTAATTTTTTCCAGGCTTCCCACAGTATTGCTGGCAAGCCTTGAAAGCTGTAGAAGAGCAAGCAAATGGATTCCAAATCTCTACCATAGATCAGATTGTATTCAGCCCTGCATGGGACTGCAAGAAGCGAGCCCAAGGGGAGAGAAAACAAAGAACCTCCTCCTGTGCTGAGGCATAAAACAGCAGGGAAACATGAGCACTGTCTCATGCAAAGATGAATCATGACATCAGTTTCTCCCAAAAAGGGCTGGGAAGAGTTCAGGAGTGACTGGCAATTGTCCCTCCTTGGCAGTGGCCATCAGAGCTGTTCAAACATCAGAATACATCTTTGCAAAGGACTGACTGCTGCATTTCACCTGCCAAATATCTTTACAACTCCTGAGAGGACCTCAGCCAAAATGTACACTGCAACATCTTTAAAAGCAAGCCCTTCCTCTTTTAAGCTGTGTCCAGCACAGGGCCCAGTATCAGTCAGCTTACCGAAAGGATGTCTGTATCCCATGAAATATGAAATTCCCAGGAACAAACATAAAATGTGTGGACTGACTACACAAATTAGGCTTCGAAGAGATTTTTGGTGGTGTTTTTTTTTGTTTTGTTTTCTTTTTGTTGTTGGTTTTTTTTTTTTTTTAAAGAATTTTACATCTAGTATCCTAGAAGCTGAGGAAATATTATTTCTACGAGAAAAAAAAGCTTTAAATTTTTTAGAACCCTACCATCATATACTTGGAAAGAAGTAAAATATTCTGTCATTCCCACTGTACAAGGCACAAAATGAAGAATGGGTGGTTTGGTTTTGTCACAAAACAGTGGAAGGTAAAACCAAAATGTGCTTGTTGCTCCCCCATTTAGAAGACTGGTTTGCTTTCATATCTTATCCTTAATTCAGGTAAACATTTATACAGCATTGTCAGGACTTCTGAATTCGGTGTCTCTACTAGCAGATTTACAAACTAACTAAAGCAATTGAAAGCCTTTCTATTGAAATATAGCCTCTTTTTGACAAAACACTGCTACTTATTTAGCACACACGCTTTATCACTGTTTTTGTAAAACGACTAAACAATTAAAGCAAAGACAATGGGTCACACTGGAGAGTGGGAATAAAACCATCTTCCTGACCACCAAACAAATCCTTGCCTCTGAAATCCTCTCTCTTGCTTCTTCCCATTTGTTTATTTGTTCATTCAAACTTCTAACTTTGCTCCTAACCCAAATTGTCAACTACAGAGGATAGCTGACAGGATAAGGATAATAAGGAAAAATAATTTCCTGAAGAGACCTCATGGTCATGCAGAAAATCATGTTCCATATAATAATTTATCAATCTACTCATATGAAAACAGTTTCCTTTTTAATTATACGAGCACAAGACCCCTTAATTTTCAGCAGCATTAAAAATTAACAGTATTTTTACTAATGTGCTTTTAAGTTATAGGACTCTTCCTTTTAAAAATAAATACATTGGAAATTAGTTCATCAGCATTAAATTAAAATAGCCACAAAATTATTCAAACAGTAGAAATGATCTTTTTGCAATCATCAACTAAAATTTGTAATTCACTCTCTTAAATGATATTAATATTTTAAACTGCTAAAACATCAAAACAACATGGTAACACACTTTTATCCTGTACAGCTTAGTTCATAAGTGTTTGACTCTCATTGATATATTGTGACTTTTAAAAGTTCTTCACATGCAACAACAGAGGTGCATAGGTGCACAGGGTACATGGTAGCCTATAACAAAAACACCACCAAGCAATCTTCCTCCCTCAGCTGCATATATGGAGTTTCATTCATATATACCAGCTGTGGACACAGTAGCATGATCACTTGTTATAGCCAAAGAAATGCCAAAATTCTTACATGATAAAAAAACCATGCAGCCCTTACAATTTTTAAAGTAGGATACATTGATGCATCCTTCATAAACAAACAGTCAAACAACTAATCCTGGCGACACATAACTGTTGACAGTTTTTAGCTTATGTCTCTCAATGAATACTCCTCTCTTTCCCTTACACTGGCCCCTGGCATGCTTTATATGAGGATATTTAATAGACCCCATCAGCTCATAGTACACAAGGCTCAGAATTGGTTGCCTTTACCGAATAGGCTGGGAAAGCTGCCTCAACAAATCTGTTCATGCTTAAGGTCTGGTCGCTGCCAAGTGACGTGCTCAAGACGGCTGCCTTTCCATCCTCTGCTGTTAGTTTAACTGCACATTCACAGCAGAAAGGACAAAAGATATGCTCTACAGCTATGCCAAAATGAGAAGCAAAACTGCTCTTAGGCCCAAAATTCAACCCTGCTAGTGCAGAGCTGGTGTCTAATTTTCTCTGGCTCAAGAGATTTGAAACAAAACAAACAAAAAAAGAGTCCTGAATTTCATCAGTCTTCAGGAGTCTGAGATACTTGAGAAAGCTCAAGCTTACTTAGAGATCCTCCTTATATTAGTCACACTAAATACATTTAAGCAATAAATACATGTGAGCAGAGAAGAAAAAAAGACATAAAATAATAATACATGCAAGGTTGACAGTGGGGCAAAACGGAAGAAATTGCTGGAGCATTCTGTCTTTATATAAAGACCCAGTCATGCTGCCAAGGTCAGCTGGAGCTTGGGTTATCTCTTGCCCGAGGCTACTCTACCTTGTTTTTCATTCAGGGATCATTGTTCTTCGGTTGTTTACGTGGATTTCATTCCACCCTTTTCTTCATACTGTCTTCCCTTTTCAGCTTGCAGTCCCTGCAGCACATACCAGAAGCCCATCCTGGTTGTGCACCAAGAAATCTAGTCTACTCCAATGGGAAAGAGCAGCATTAAGTGAGAACAGTTTTCCTCTTAAACGAAGAGAAAGAGACAGAGAGAAGGTATTTAACAAATCCTTTGTGAAAAGTGAAAAATTCACTAATTACTTTTAAGGATGGTTCATTTATCTAACTGGTGAGGGGATATTTTCTAAATATCTTTATCACCATAAACAAGGTAGCTAAACAAAACAGAGTTTTTCCTGTATTTTAATGCCATTTAATACATTAGATTCATCTGCACTTCAGAGATTCATCAGAGGGAACAAGAAAAAGGAGAAATGATGGAGGGGAGGAAAATAAAGGGCAGAAAGAAAGCAAGATAATAAGGTTTACATTATATCATACACAGAGTAGAATAATTGAGATTTCAGAGAGGTTTTAGGTAAGATTTTTACAGTGAAATGTTCTATAGAGTTGGGCAGGAAAAGACCAAGAGACCCGAATCTCCCATCATGAGCGTTAACACTTATTTTTTGCATCACTTAAAACCACTGCAACATAAGCCAAAGCTTCCCTATTCCTTCTTTAGGGTCAGTTTCTGTAGAACACTTTACAGGAAACACATTCAATACACTGAGCTTTCACAGGAAAAATTACACCATAGGGCAGAACCAAACCCTGCCATTAGCAGTGCCAGCTCCTGTTGACTGAACAGGGAATTGGATTTACTTCTACCAAAGCTGACTTTGGCAGAGGTAGTCCCAAAAAGCCATGTATCAGGCTTCCTTATCCTTTCCTCTCTGTGGAATTTGAGATGATTTTTTAGCTGCTGCATGACTTACATGCCCCTGAATGCAAGATACAGAAGTAATTTAATATTTTGCCTACTTTGCAATGCAAACTGTTAATTTGTTGTGCAAGAAAGGGGAAAAAGATTCAAATTTAAAAGAATGACAATTAGTGCCATTAATGTAGCCATAATTTTCTGTTTAAGTTTTGTTTCAGCTATGTTTCTGTATTTTAGGGACTTTTTTTTTTTTTTAACATTGGTTCCAAAAGTTTTTACATCCTCCAGGACAATTAGAACTTGCTGATGAAATAAGTTATGTATAAAACTTCAGGATAAAACTACTACATACACTGGAGGACAGTAGGCATAGAAGAAATCACTATAAAAAGATAAATAATCTTACTTAGACATGAAAGATAATCACTACTGGCAGCCTAAGGAGCCTAGATTTTTAAAAGATTGCTTGACACTTGAAATCAGATAGGAGCAGTTCAAAGTTCCTCAAACACTTTAGAATAACCAACTAAAAAAATGGTTCTTCTCTGCCTAAACTGTACGCCTTCCATTACAAATGTATGTGTTAAACATTTTTCATAATGCAATAAGGTTTGTATAGCAGGATAAGTGTACAGCACAGTCTTTGGCGATGACTCTTCTGTTGTAGAAAATAATTTAGTGACAGAAACATCTGGCAATTTTTTATCAGAGAAGAAACTTATTTTTTTTTGAGAAAAAAAAAGTGCCTAACATGTTCTGTGTGTGCACAAAGTTCATTCACTTTTCAGGAAAAAAAAAAATCAGTAAAAGCTTTGAAAAGCACTTTCCAAACAGTGACCTTCATCAGGAATGATTGTATGTCCCCTGTGTGGGATTTACAAAATTCTTTGTGTGAAAAGCATTAATCAGAGTCACTATTTGATTCAAGATCTGTCCCTGTGCCATGTCAGTTGTACACCTCTGGGAAAAGATCTTTAAACCTCTGTAGAAAAGACTACATGGAAATAGATGATAAACTGGTATTGATTTTCACATATCGCCCTTGTCAAAAGGATTTATCGATGTGTCAATGCATGTTGTGGCAAGGATCATAGCAGGATAGCTTTAAAGGATTTATGGTGAATCTACAGGCTTTAATACACCCTGTGGTAAATAACTAACAAGTACTGTGTATATTGATTCTTGTCGTGTGGTCAATGGAATCTTTACCCCACTAATTGTTCGTATTGACAAAAGGTTCATGATCTAAATGAGCAACAGAACATCACTCCTAACCGACATTGCTTGAAAGATGCTTTTCTTCACCATTCACCCCCACCGTTTAAATAATAATGGAATTATTTTAAATAATGGAATAATATTTAAATACAGAAGTATTTATCAGGATGCTGCCTTACTTACTAACTTAGCTTAGCTGCAGCCTGGTTAGTGTTTAGATCCCTGTTCTCCACCCTGCAGTGGTTCCTTGCACTTTTAAGCATTTGTTACTCAATTTAAAAGTTGCAGGACAGATAACTGGGGTTACAACTTTCATCTGAATTATTCGTCATTAGGACTTCTAAGTGGGCACCTTACTTCAAATTCAGACAATTGGATTCAGAACTATTAGTGGTTTATTATTTTCAACATTTTAAAAATTCAATATTTAAATATATCTGGGTACAAAGATCAGACGACAGTTTGATATCTGCAAAGATTTTTCTGAGAAAAGTGTCATTTTTGTGTTTGTATAGGTGTGCGCTCATTATTGGCAGCTCAATGTCTCAGCTGCAATTTTTAATTTTATTATCTACAAACAAAGAAATAAACAATTAAATAGTTGTAAAAAGATTTATCAAATTTACTGCTAGTGTAAAATCAATATCCAGAACTAATATGGCTAGTAATATAATTATTAGTTAAACAATAAGTAAAATTTCCATTCCGAAATACACTTAGGTAAATACAGCGTGCGTATGCAGAGCATTATCAATTCATTCCATTAGCCTTGTGTCTTCCACTGAGTAATAAATACAGATCACAATGTTTTTGAATGTCTGTCAGGTCAGCCTGTCTCTCAGTATCACACAGGAAAAAAAAAAAAAAACACTCATCAGAAACACAGCACTTGAAGACAAAACAAACAAAAAAGTAGGCAAGCATTAATGCTTTCTCTCTATAGACCCGAAAACTGGTTTGTACCCCTCTTTCTCCACAACTGCTTGAAAAAAAATACAACATTAAGTTTATCAGAGTTGGATTAATTTTTGCCAAAGACAGAAGAATAAATTAAAAACTGAAGATTCCTAAGAGTAGAATCAGGTTTTTTTCTTCTACAAATTCTTGTAGAATTCAAGGTAGGGATGGGATTTCAAACTTAAGTTTAAATACTGATAGATCAGATTGAAATTTAATATTACCTTCTTTGTCTGGCTTTTAAAAAATATTTATTTGAAGTTTTAATTGTGTTTGTGCATTTCTGCAGCAATGTTTGCAAGCACACTTAAAAAGTGCTTTTGCCTGAGCAGTGCAGATTATTATTGCCTTAAGTTTGCTTTGCTTTCCTAAAAGGGCAATTTGTGGCTTGTGGTAAAACAGGCGGTCTCGGTGTCTAGTCTACTTTAAGGAGGCTTGACTTGAGACAGCACTTCTCTCCACATCACATCTATACTAGCCAGTCATCAGCTTGGTATCTACAGAAAAAAACCAACAACTTCCTAAGTAAATATTTACCAGTTCAAAGCATGCAGCCAACCTGATACTCATACATACATCAAATGTACGGGCAGAGAAATTGTTTCTAGCACATAGCAACAAATGCTACATTGAGTAATTTTCAGTAAAATGCCCTAAAGTTAAATCTATAAATGTATTTAGTATTTGTGCTGTCTTGAGAACTCGAACCAGTCTGTGTTATTGAACTCCCTTGGACCTTTTATTCCCAAAAACTTTTAGGTAAAATGATGTTGTTGAAAACACAGTGTTACTGAATCCACAAGGAAAATGTGCTCATACATTTTATCTTGGCTCAATTAAAAACCTCAATAAACTTTCTGATCCTGATTAATAAAACTGGAGTGTGTGTTTATGTATATGCCTAAATGCCATTTACTTTAGCAGATCTTAACAGCTCTGCTGTACAGGGATCCTTTCCTCAAAGAGAACCTTCATTATAGGGTAGCTACTGGCCTCATTTCTTTTTTTTTTCTTATGAGTTATTACCATTATATTTTAAAATTATCTTTTTGCCACATTTGGGTCATGTGTCTTAGAAGCAGCGGATATGAATATAACATACAACCTGAATACTTTATATCTATATCTTATATACATAGGGTAACAACATCAGCAAAAGGGCAGAAAAGGAAGCTCTTAAATCTTTCCAGCATTTATTAATCCAAGGTTGTCGGATCTGGGGGGTGTTCTGGTGGGGTGCTACCTGTTAAGTCCCAAACCGACTTCAACAGAAAGCTGCTCGGCAGGCACTGCACTCACACAGACACACACAAGCACCAGACAGCTTCTCGACAGGTCGACAGCAAAGAGGCAGGAAGGGTCTTTGCCTGGAATTCCATGGCACAGGTTTATTTGAGCTTCACCATGAACAGCAGCGAGGGACAAAAAGACATCGGGGGATGCAGAGTTCCAGGTTATATATGGGGCCAGGAAAGCCTCAGGGATAGGGGTGGTACATAGATGGGACCTTGACATATAAGGGAAAAAGGGGCAGGGAAATCAACGGGCCAGTCAGGGAAACAGAGCTCGGGTACACTGGCATGGTAGAACAAAGCATCCTGGGAGGCTTCACCCTAACCTGGGGAGATCTCTCAGGTTCTGTCCCTTTAGGAGACTCTCTCTTTCCCTGATTGGCATATTCACTGGCTCCCACACAAGGTCTCATTTCTGAAACAAAAAGCTACCTTTTCAATCACACACACTAACGTACCAAGCACTGATTCAGTTATGAATAAATAAACTTTAACCTGTTCGGTCAAATTGTATTATTTAATTCATATACCTTCATTAATATCCAGCAATCCTTCTTACATCATAATACATAAGTAAAATAGGAAGTTATTAATGAAGTACACTATGAAGGGTGATATGACCAATATGACCTAGTTTGCCGGGTTAGAAGGTATGACTAATTATTGGTATTGTTCTTTACAACCTCCTGATGAGATTAGTAATAAAATACCACATGGGACTTCAGCTTCTATTGCTTAATTCAATATTTAGCTGGCAATTTAGCTTCATCTGAATATAAGTTTCAGCAGCTCCTAAGACAGCCAATTGTTACAACTAAGTAAAACAGGCATCCATTGCAGGCAGTGTTGGGCATGCTTTGCAAGAAGCAGGACAGGGACTAGTTAAAAGTGCTAAAAAGGCAGCACAGAGCAAGGAGATAAGCATTCAAACATGTAAAATGCAGTAAAAAATTCCCAGTTCTTATAAGTTATTTGACAGACAGAAGTGTAGTTGGAGAAGTCAGAATGATATATGACCTTTTGCTGGGATTTCTGCAATTACATCATAGTTGTGTACAGTGCCCTACAAAAACCCCCATATTTTCTAAAAAGCACAAGCTAAATAACAAGGAAGTTGCAATAAATGATACTTAAAGGCAATGCAAAAGGAAAGGTTCTCATTAAGAAACTTTGGGAGGCTTTTCGATACGCAGGTTCTCCGAATTGTGATAATTCACTCTTCAAAGAACTAATTTTCTTCTTCATCTTGTTCCACTCCATAAGAGCAACAATGAGTCCTACGGCACAGAATACCAACAGGGTAGCTAAAAGGTGAAGATTAGTAATATAATGCTGATCAAGGGAAGCGAGGTTTGGAAAACAGGTTTACACCTGGTAGATAGCTAATATGCCTGCTTCATTCCAGGCCAGAGCCATCAGAGCCAAAAGCAACCTAGGAAGGATGGGTTTATCCATCCCTATCTTACACTTCTCCAATCTCATTAGTATTTTGTAAATTTTAATATGTACAGTTGTAGCATATGTCAAAGAACAAGAAAGGGATTGAACTGAGTGTGTTTTGATAAAATGCGGTTGGCAATGATGCATATGGTGTTTGCTGGGGACATTGCCTGGGCTGATGTCAGAGAAGACACTGAAGCTCCACCATGAGATATTTCATGTTTTCAGTAACTATCAGCACTGTCACTAAAGGCTGATCTGCAAATGTCTCCTGTGTCCAATTATCACTACCCATTTTGGTAAATGACAAGCTATCAGGACAAATCTGTCTTCCAGACTCCTTCTGGGTATTTAAACATAGCATATTTCCCTGTTACAAGCTAGATCTGTGGGCATAAGCACTATAAATGCAGTTTACCAAATTTATGGCAAGACTGCCGTTCTTCTTTTGAAGAAACCAAAAACCTTTTTATGGTTTGAGTACAGTTTCTCTCTTTTCTTTTTTTAATATAGAGATGGTTTGATTCTTTCTACACCACATCAGGTCAGAGAATGAAAGCAGGACTTCAGAGGAAACAGGTAAATCAACCCACTTTCAAAGTGACTGTAACTTGCAGGAATAAATAGGATTCTACTAAATATGCACTTCCACCTAAATATTCATTTCCCCTGCAAATCAGCCCAACATTATAACCCAGTCTCTTCAAACTACACTGTGTGCCATTCTTTGCTGGCACAATTTGGGCTCAGCTTCAGACTATCTTCTTTGGGCAGGACTATTTGAGCTATTTCTTAGGTCTCATACAAGACAAACAACAGATTTTCCAAAGAATCCCCAAACCTGGATGCTTTCCCCTGGGAATGCTGTCTCCACTGGACAGAGAAGCTTTTCCTCTACCATACAGGAGATTTTCCCTCTTCATCCACTACTATTCTTACCTGGCAGAAAAGGGAAATAATAAGCCTCCTTAAAGACTTCTCTGCTGATGACAAATGTCTGTTTTTAACATTCCCAATGATACAATTTTAACTGTAATCTGTAATGCATTCATAAGTAGAGGTGCCCTTAAAGATACATGTGAAATTCAAGTGTGCAATTAATCTTACTCCAGCCACTGAAACACACTGCCCTGAGGTGGCTGGCAAGAGCTGTAAGGCTGGTTCCAGGAGCACTCTCACTGCTGCTTTCTGCAGTTGCCATGCTGGGGGAAAGATGGGCCAAAGGAAGGAATTTCTATACAAGCCTGACTGTTCTCAGTGTCTTGGTTACATTCTCCTGTGTCATCCAACCAACAGTGTACAGAAGACAAGCTGCATCCTAGAAAGGGTCCCCATTTGTGTCCTCAGGCAAGACTTCTCTGTAAACACTGAGGCAGACATCTCAGCTACATTCTCAGGCTCCTCAAAACCACCAAGGAATGGATTTCTCACTTAGACTTCAGTCACATGACTGCTGTGTAAGGACAGTCGAGAGACTCCAGTCAAAGGCACAGCTCTAGGCAGCATTACAATAAGGAAAAGCTGCAAATGAAGCTACCAAACATACTCAGGAGGCCACAGAATATCCCCAAAAGGTCATAAAAGTAGTTGAAAGCCGTTAATCCCCAGAACCTCTGGGATACCAAGTTCTGTGCCATTCCTGCTTAGCTATCCAAGCAGATTGCAATGTTTATTTTTCTTGAAGTACGTTTCCAACTGTTTTCAACTTGAAAATATTTTCCAAAACCCTCTGGCCCTGCCAGGAGCAAACGTTTTGGTGCCTGTCAGGATTGGGGCTCAGTGCTCAGCTCCTCTCACTTTCTTGTACTTCCCCCGTGAAATGGGGAGTTACTGCTTCTTCCCAGCCCTGTTAACCTTGTTTATTTAGATGGAAAACTTGTTGGGAGAGAAACTGTCTCTCACCATATGTATGTAGACTACTCCAAACAATAAGGCCTTTGCCTTTCCAGGCACTATCAGCATTTAAGTAAGTAAGCCAAGTGATGATAATTCTTAAAGAAAAATGCAGGGAAAATAACCTAAAAATCACCAGAATTGACATAAAACTCTCCAGCAGATGGGGGCCTAGCACTCCCTGAGGGCCCTGCTTATGCGAAGACCAGTTACTTGTAAACATTTATAAATTCTGGCAAATATGTACAGACTTCCACAGAAGCAATTACATTCCCCTTCTCTTGCATCAGGGGCAGCTGGTGCTGCCTGAAATACACCCCATTTTTACGCCGTAACTACATACACGTAGATGTCTGTAAAATGAGTTCCTGTACATGCTGATGTGTTGAGGGCAAGGAAAAACTCCCATGAAAAGTGGGTTCTAAGAATGACTATTTTTGTTTAAAGTATCACCCGTGCAAGACACACAAAGCAAAGGTGTTGGCTTACTCGAGTTACATTAGGTTTCCCAGCTAAGTTAAGTTACACTGTTCATTTACTGGCACGGGCATTTTATCCTAAAGTTTGCCTGACAACATAATGAGAATCTGTTTTCCAAAATACAAAAAGACAAGTTATAATTCCCACTCAAATTTTTCAAGTCATAACTCATTTATATTTATAAAATATAGTGGCTATTGAAAACTGTAATAAAGTAAGAAAAATCAGATTCAAATTAACAGACTGCAATAGAATCAAATAGCAAATATAACCCTGTCATGGTGAAAAACTAAAATATAGGAAGATAATTGTTAAAATTATCTTTACTGATAGCAACAATCACTAAACAAAATCAGTACTTTAACTTCCATATAACAACTATACCAGCAAAAAGGACACCCAACAGGATCACAGCTGCAATACACAAAAGCCAAAGAAATCTAACTGGAATGAGACACCCAGCTGCCATCTGCTGCTCTGAATGGCTCCTGACCTAACACAAACCTGTGGCAATGAGGTTTTCATTAGGGAACAAGCACTGAATAACTACCTGAATAAATATGACTTACCTGTAATGGCATACTTCTAGAGAATATAGATACAAAAAATACAGTGAATACAGATGGTGCACAAAAGTCACCACATAGTCTGAGAATAAAAACTCTGCCTTCAAATATTTGGGAATACACGTAAGGACAGTGGATAAAAGCAATCACGTATTTACCTTACACTGCCTAGTGGTGTCTGTCTGTCTGCAGGCTTTGAATCCCTGTCCCATGGCTCCCAGAAAAGCCCTCAGCAGTTTGCAGAACTCCATCACTGAAGCTGGACTGGGAGCCCCTCAGCTGCAGAGCTGCTGTCAGGGATCGAGCACCTCCTGATCAAGCACACCACCAGCTCAGCCCTTTCTGGCACTGTTAAAAACCAACTTTCCAGCACCCTTTTGGTTTTTTACATTCACCAGCCCTTGCACAGCACGCAACAATCCATCAGAACAACAGGTTTTTATTTCCATATTTGCATTCCCAGTCCTTGCAGTGCACTGAAGGCTGATGAAGATTTCCCAAAGCATTAACTGTGATCTGTCGAGAAGCACCTTGATTAGAGAGGCACTGAAGAGGAGCTACAGAGTCATACAACTCTGTCACTCTGAAGAGTGAGGCCTGATGGCTGTTATCTCTTTTCCCACCAAGATGAAGAGGAAACTCACTTGGTGTTTCTAAAATACAGTTTTGCTTAATTATGCTGTCTGATCACTTTAAAGCCCTATTTGCACACAAACATTGTACAAATGAACTGCAGGAGAACAAGGTGATGATAACTGATTAACTGATAAGGGTGACTATGCAGGTGAGTTTGAATCCCTTTCAAGAAAGGAGTTATTTACATCTATTTTGAAACATTTGAAGCATCTGAAGCTGCACTGTATCCTTGCCTCATGTCTGGATCTAAACTGGATAGCCCAGATTTCAGGCTTTGCATGAAATTCAACTGCACATCAGTGTGCTCAGAGAACAGCCACTCGGTTCCAGAGAGAAAACAGCCCCCTAAAAGCCAGGGAGAGCACGTAGTGCTGTCCTGCTTTGTGTCCATATCAGTCTGGTGGGACCTCCTTAGCAAAAAGTAGCCAATACAGCTGTAAATTCGGTGTGCTAAAATTTGCATGTAACTCTTGGGTGTTACTTAACCTGCCGAGGTGATGAGGTGACTGAGTGGAAAGGCAGCAGGGGAGGGTGAGGAAAGGGAAGCAAAAATCCACGTCCCCCAAGGTACTGTTGGTACCAGGGGCTGTTGCTTTCCTGAAAAAGATGAAGCACATGAAAAATTGAGGTAAGAGTGGGAAGGCCTGGGGAACAGTACAGCTAGGAAGGACGGTATACGAGGCAAGGAAACAGCCATGAAGGCAGGACCAGCCAGAGAAGGGAACACTGCCAGAAATCATGTTGATTACTTATTTTTAAGCAGTCTATAGTTCACAGTTACAAGCTGTGCTTCTACAGACAGGCAGTGATGACTATTGGAAAGTTTGTACTCCAGATACACAGAAAACAGAATCCTTGAATGGATTCATGTATAACTTATGTAATTTGTTTTCTGTGTAACAGTTCTCTCCCGCATGCTAGAATCTATTTCTTCAAATGCAAGTGATTCTTATTTTGCTTTCTGGGCTACAAATACGATCTACTTGGGGTCCAGAGAAGCTCGCTCTCTCCCTTCCCCCCACCTTCACACTTATTCCAAATCAAGCCAGTGTAAGGGATTTTACAAAATGAGGCAGTTATAAAGGAGTCAATTTTACATTACATTTACATTTTAAGGAGTTTTAGGAGAGGTATACAAGAGTATTGTTCATCTCGGCTTGTTCTATTTAGGGAGGCTTAGAATAACATTGCAAATGACATGTCTACTCCGAAAAAACACTAGAGGGCTTGGATGCCATCTCGCACTTCGGCAGAACAGTAAATACAAAGAGCCTTACTATGGGAATATGAATATTCACTAGCAACAGAGAGAGGTGAATTGTTATGCAAGTGGCAATATCCACTGCACACACTGAAATTCCTCTTGCTTCACTCTAATGCACAATGTTCCTCTGCTTTTAGATGGATGTATCTGAATATACTTTGTGCCGTTAGCATTTTTATAAAATCTGACATGAACTGATTTAGTTTTAAAAAACCCTAAACAACTGAATACCACATTATTTGTAATACATTGCATTAATCAGGTTGTTATAAACAGCTCAGAGAAGATTTGTTTTTCAACAGGCTTAAATACTTCCCTCTGCAGAAAGTAATAGATGAGTTAAATACAAATAGGAAAGCTTAGGGAGGTGTAAAGTCTCATATTTGAACTTCAAGTGATGTAATTTTAAACTGACCTAATACTATCTGAAGTCTGATTATTTGAAAGCCTCAATCATAATATTTGTTAAAGTACCTTATGATATTAAGGATCAGAAAATGGGGTTAGAAATTCTCTGAAATGTGTAAGGGAGGTCCAAGGTCCATATCCATCTTCAGCCTCAATACTCAGCACAGCTATTACCAAGCGTCCAGGAAGAATTTCAATAAAACAGCAGTAAAACCTTCCACTAGTAGATCTGCCGGAGAAGTGTCCACCAAAGACATTACTTCATCAGTTGGACATAGCAGGAAAGCCACGTTTGAAGTCAGCCTATAATCACTGGATGGACTTCACAAACAAATAAACCACTGAGAATGGGCTAATGGAATAGAATAATCTGGACAGAGGAAGTAATAAAGAAAAAAACCCCAACCCATTACTAAAACACATTATATTATTAACTGTTACCACATAGTATGACAAGGCAAATAAGGAATAATTTAACTGAAGCATTTAGCCATTTCTCCTGCTTGCAACTGTCTGCAAAAAGGCTCCTATTATTATTATTACTATTACTCTTCAGAAGTGCTCAATGAACAGTGCATTGAACACATCTCAGCATATAATGTTTGCAACTGTTCACAGGGCATATTCCTTAGATAATTCGTTAGATGCAGTTCAACAGTTGCACTGTAGAACAGTCTGTGTAAAGCACAGAATAAAGTTTATGTTCCCTGACTAGCTAATATAAGCTTATAAACAATTTTTACCTGCAACCCACTGCAAAAATAATTTTGTTTAATTTAATCTTGGCTCTATCCTCAAAAATAGAGTTTTACAAACCTTCACTTCAGCAATTCCTTGGCAACAGAATTTTTCATTGAAAACCATCACAATGTCTACAGTTGAAAAAAAAAGCCTGCAGGTGCATTGTGATGGACTTTGGTCTCTTTACATTTCAATCTGCAATAAACATAAGCCCCAAGAAAAGGCTTCAAGTGTCTTTTTGTGTGTTAAGAGACAGCAAGGAAAAACACTTGCATAAGTGCATTGAGCCCCAAAAGCCACTTATGTGCTGTGTTCTGCACATGGCAGCAAAGCATTCAGAAGTGAGGCAGATAATATTCTACAGAGATGCATTAGAATACTTCTCAATTTAAATTTCTCAAGACCTCCATTACAGCAATAAAGCTCACCCCAGTAATTTTACCCTTCTGAATATGCTGAACATTAACTAAATCAGAATCAAACCACTGTGTGAAGCTTAAAAAATAATAAAAAAAAGCTAAACCAAAGGTTCTATGAAGGAACCAGTTCCAATAACAAACACAACTTTTCTGTTATTCTTTCCCAAAACTATGACTCAAATACAGGTAAAATTAATGGTTGAAGTTTAATTAATTAAATTACTGTGGCTTTCACCTGTTGCATTATTATGATTGGTACCACAGTCATTATAAAACAACTGTCATTTGATTGAAAGGTACTGCAGTACACTGAGATATAAAAATACAGAATACTTAAAAATTTGATTAGTTGTTCATTAATTCATTTTAGCTGATGTTTTTAATAATAAATAATTGTCTTTCTTAAAACTTCCAGACCATTTTTAATGAACTATTACTGTTTCAATGAAAAAAGCAAATGTTGATTTTAAACCTAAATTCTGAATTGGAGAATGATATTGATAGGAAAATATCACAGCAATGCCACTGTGTGTCACAGCCCATGGATAATCAGTGGAGCATAGGGGAGTCTTTAGTTGCCATTGATATTTGGTCCTCTGTAGACCTTACTCATATGCCACAATCCCTGACACCAACCCTAACGGCCACACCTATTATATGGACATGTATATGTTTTTAAGACATTTGGATGTGAAAAATCATTTTATTCTGGGAAAGAAAGGTTCTATCCTGTAAGGTATCATGACCTAGTCCTACTAAATTGGTTAGAAGGTGATAGGAAAATTCAGGCAATAGAATTTTAAAGTGTTGTTTTCAAAGTACCCCTGAATTCCTCAGTTACATTTTGCAACATTTATGTCAATCAGGCTCCTTTGGTGCAGTAATTTACATGTGGTCTGCTGTTCTAAATTCCTTGTAGTTTGAGAGAAAGAGATGCTCTGAAGCTGCAATTCATTGGATCCATTTCAAATGTCCACATTGGAAGAAGAGTTGTTTTCCACACAAACATGTTTCTCTCCAGTGATCATACACAGAGTCTAGAAAAGTGACTCAGAGGTCACCATCCACATTTGGTCAGGTGAATCCCACTCCTCTTATTTGCAGAAGTCTCCTCTTCTGCACATAATCAGAGCTGTCGTAAGGGTGCTGGGAGCAGGGCTGGATCCCAGATTTCCCTACTTCAGGTGAGTGCCCTACTCCCTAACTTGTGGTGTAGAGTCTCTTCTCCAGCCCCTGCTTGGTAAGAACGGATGTATCTCTCTGGGCCCATTTACTCAGCATAAGCAAGAGAGCTGAGGAACCTCTTCATCACCAGCACCTTAAGCAAAGAAGTAAATTTGGGCCAGAAGGGGATAAATGGCTGCTCCAGGAAGCGTTTGAGCCAACAGCCCTAATGAAGTGTTTACCTGAGGACCAAAGCAAAGACAGCTCCTGGTTTTCCTCCTGTCTTTCCTGGTGACTAGGGTGGCAGGTTCCCTGCAGACTGTCCTGGATGCTGCAAATCCTGCTTCGAGAGTGTGGCTAGCCAGCACAGATGAGCCCATCCAACACCACCTTGTGTCAAAATGAGCAGCCTTTCAGCCACCTTCCCTTTCCCTACTGGTTCTGCAGGCCCTCCACCTCCTGCTTTTGGGTTCATCTAACTCCTCTGTGGGCCAGGTAAGCCATTCACCTGGCAAAACACTGCAGGGATTTGTCTGTTGGTTTGCTGTGGTAGCTTTCTGCTTCTTTAGCAAGACAAATCACTTCATGGAGGGGTTCAAGATGTGCCACACTGCAACTGCAAGAGTGGGCATGGCTGGAGGGAGAGCCCCTTGACAAGAACCAGGAGCTTAACAGGTCACTCATGGAACAGCCCAGCCAGGAACAGAGCTGAGTGAGCTCCATCATTCATTCCTCCCTCATTCCTTCACATTGCCCCCCAGCCTGCACTCAGCGCCCTCTTTCCCCGCTTGTGCCGCAGAGGCACCACACAATCATTGCAGCTGGCTGATGTTTGTTCACTTTCCAACACATTTCTGTGAATTGATTCCAGTTAAAACCAAAAGCCTTCTTTTTTATAAGAGTAAATGGTTTCTCAGAGAGGAGTTAAGAGACCAAACATAGAGTTAAATGGGTATAACCTCCAGCTGGGGTTAAGGAGTGATCCATTTGCTCTGGATCCACAACTGCAGTCCCAAGTAGGACAGAAAGAAAATAAGCACCACTGGGCCTCCCTCCTGGCTGTCTTCCTTCCACAAGGAAGAAGGAATGATGGAGATAGTCAGTGCTATGTAGGACTGAGCTCAAAATAATATTACCTAGCCTGACCAATTTTGGCATATTTTTGCATTTTTACCACTAGAAACCACAAGATATCCTCCAACAATTAAATAGAGTGAGCATGAGAAATTACATCTTCCTTGGCAGAGCAAGTACCCTGGAAAGTTACACCAAATTTTATTTCACAGAAACATGTCATCCATGCACTTGTTAAAATTCAACTGAACTATAACTAGCTCTTGCATTAGCATTTAGGAGCTGACTCAAATTTACAGGAAAGCACCCCTAAACAGAGAAGAGTATTATGTGCTGTTTCAAATGTTTTAAAATGTGGTTAAATTAAAAAAACTGTGCTGACAGCTATAAATATCTATGATGTCATAATTCTGAAAGGGACAGTTACGCTGCTTTGAACAAAATAGAGTCACCTCAGCTTTTTTGGATGATTTATTTCAGCTTATTACAGGCTACTTGCACCCTGCTCTACTGGGTGTTTTTTCATCTAGCAGAAAAACATATTGTTAGCTATATTTATGAAACAGTGTATACATATGCATATATACATATATATATATATGCACATACATGCATATATATGTGTGTATATATATAGATCAATCAAAATCTGAAAATTTAACTCTTTGGACCCTTAAATATTTTTAGCTGTACCAACTGTAAGTTTTCTGGATAACAATTAAACACTTAATGCATGAAACTGCATCAGATACACAATTATTAAAAAACAGTTTTGAAAGTTAATTCAAGTAAGGAGACTAATTTGAATTTAGATGGAAACAACCATGACAACTTTTATCCTTTTTCTAAATTATTTTCAAAACTATATTGTTAGCTACAGTTGCTGATATAATGATCTGAGTACACCAAGTTTCTCATCTTCCACTTAAGACTGAAATAGTTTCCAACCAGGAACCTTCTGTGTGATAGTAACTTTTGTTTTTTAAATGGTGTGGAAAAAGAAAAAAAAATTATATTTTTTTTTTTCTTTTTTTTTCAAATTTGTAGCTGATGTGAGATTTCACTGGAGACCCGAGGAATTCCCAGGGAACCTATAGGCAGGTCTCTGGCTACTACAGGAAAACCTGAAGAGATGTATAATGGAAAATTTTGCACATTTTCTCTGGCAGTGAACACGGGATTTAAGTACTCTCTATTATCACAGAATCCATGAAAACAAAAATTAGAAACAATTAACTGAAATTCCTTAAAAAGAAGGGAAAAAAAACCAAGCCAAAAATATTTGCATTTGACACACACAAAAGCAATCAAATTAGTCTTTCATTTTCCTCAGTTGGTCTGTATGAAATCTTTCCCTGATTTGGGCAAGTTACACAAATGCTTCTTCTGGCATATGGAAAAAAGGCAGGGCGGGCAACAGGGATTAGCCCAAAGAAGAAAAAGTCACTGTCTTCAGTGAGAGCAGTAGCTTATGCCTGCTAACAGTGTTTCTTGGGAGCTGCAGCTTCTCCCTGCTCTTCCCGCTTCGCAGTCACTAATTTTGTACACTATGAGTCACAGAGATGAAAAGTGTGGGCACTGCTCTGAAGCAAAGAGCATGCAGTGGAGCCAGGATTTTATTCCTCCTAGGAATTAAACTGGGATGCGGGAAGAGAAAAGCATCCCAAAATTGGAATTTGGAAAGACACAGGCTGTTCATACAGAGGGAAAAAAAGGTGAGAACTGGCAGACAAATTACAGTCAGAAGCTTGAAGATTTAAATCTCTGTGTGAGTGTAGGTGCAAACTACTGCAGTTTTTTTGGCTTGGCTTAGAAAAGCAGTGAGTTGATGGATGAAAATTCATAACTGAAAAGAAAACAAAAAGATATAAACAGGCAACAACAACAACAAAAAAACATCAAAGGAAACCAGAGTGGAAGCAGTCAAGAAGACAAAAAGCAGGGAGAGGAGGTGACTTGGGGGTAGTGCTAGAAATAACTTAGGGGAAGCTAATATAATAGCAACAAATGCTCTCACAGATCCTTTCTCAGGAATCATTTGCCAAAACAAACAACTGAAGATCATTTCTGAGGATTAAAAAAAAAAATGGAAATGAGGATAACTAGTTCTCTCTCACAATTTGAAGAAAAAATAGAATGACCAGCAGAGGAGGCCACTTCCCTCAAGAGAGATGTGCGGGTAGAAAGGAAGAACACAATCCCTAGGTCAAGGAAAGTAACCCACCCAAATCAGCTGAAAGCAGCCCCTTCCTCAAAATACGTGTTGGTGAGCTTAAACATTTACGGTCATGAAAAGAAACTGGCCAATACAATCCAGAACACAACTACCACAAAGATACAAGCTATTTTTGCAGAATCTTGTCCACAGCATTAAAAACTTTTCCACCTAGGCAAAACAGCTTGCACTATTGCCTTGCAGGACAAAGTTTAGCAGCATACACTTATTTCCAGTAATTCTGTAGCACCTTCTTAATTGTATAAATAGCCTCCTTCAAACTTGTTTAGTCCAGTGTTAAGGCTGTGTCCAGTGTTAGTTGTGTCCAGTATGCTGATACCTGTGCTTCCCTGAACAGCCATCCTTAAACGAGGGAATTTTATCATGCAATTGCCTGTACCACAAACAGTTGCTCTGAAATAGCATAATATTTTAGCAGGGAACTGAATTCTTGTTTAGCCACCCTGAAGGTAAACAGTGAAATAATGAAAAACCTGCATTTTTGAAGTAAAAGTTGACCAAATATTCTGCAATTTTGTAGCAAACAAAAACTTTTAAAAAGAATATTTCCTTAGTTGGACTGCTTTGTAATACTGATTAATTGATATTTTGCTAGACAAAAATAGCCTCTGAGAGAATGAGCAAGAAAGCAACCAACTTCCCTCCCCCACCCCTTTGTTATCCATTTCTAGATCTAGAGCCACTTCAAGCACAACATCTCCGGTACCCTCCTATACCTTCCTGACTCCATACAGGATATCCACTCCAAGGCAGCCTGCTTTCCTAAAACAAAATGTTTCAAGACTCTTGTATTTATTTTATCTGTCCATAAAATGCCTTTCTGCAAAACAATGTGCTCTCCCAAGGCCGGGACAGTGGTCAGGGCATCTCTCTGGTACCAGAAAAACACATGTGCAGAAACCTACATTTAAGCAAATACCAGACTATGTAAGTGAGGCCGATAAGAGTCTATATATATATATATGTATATATCTCCTAAAATTTAGTTTTTCTCTTGATCTGATTCATATACATGAAAAGCCTCCGTTCCCTATTGACAAAACAGGAAATTATAGTCCTAAATTTGGTGCTTAAAATTAGGCAGTATGAGCACCCTTGTAGCCATCAAGAAACTACACTTATTCTCCAACCAGTTTAAACTACTCCTGTCTTGCAGACTTTTCTGCTTACCCAGGGCCACCCTGCCAGGTCTCTTATTAATCTAGAGAAGTTTTTCCAGCCATACTGAGCATGGGTATTGCCATCTCCAGCCGCGCCTTGCAGGGCAGGCTTATGCAAGTAGCAAGACCAGCATCCACACTGGGATAAACTGCAACTAATCACTTAGTGCCCGCAGATGGATTATGAGAATTAAATAGTTAAGGCTTTCATAGCATTTTCAACGTATCTATGGCACTACAGCATTGCACAGAACATCACAGAAATGCCTTTTCCAATAAAAAGCAATCATGCTGCATGTTTACAAGAAGTCCCCACAAGGCATTCCTCTCATCTTCCTACTTTAATGTATTCAGCATCTCCAGTAACACTGCAAGGCAACACCTCCTTTCTGGATTTTTAAAAAAAAAAAAAAAAAAAAAGCTGGGAGGAATAAGCTGTTTTAGACATCTGCATTTAGACCTACTGCCTCAAACAGTTCCTTCTATCTAAGATGAGGTGTGCTGGATATGGGTGACAAAAAGTCTTTCATAGAAAGGCTAAAATATGCAACAGAATCAACTGCATTTTGCAATCTCTATATATAATTCAGTAGTATGAAATGCAAGGAAAGAGTATCACTCAAAGTACAGTATCACAGAATCACAGAATGGGTAAGACTGGGAGGGACCACAGTGGCTCATCTGGTCCAAATTCCCTGCTCAAGCAGGGCCATCCCAGAGAACATGGCACAGGATTGCATCCAGATGGTTCTTGAATACCTCCAGTGTGGGAGACTCCACAACCTCTCTGGACAACCTTTTCCATGAGAGGTCACCTGCACAGTAAAGAAGTTCTTTCTCATGTTCAGGTGGAACTTCTGTGCCTCAGTTTCTGCCCATTGCCTCTTGTCCTATTGCTTGGCAGAACTGAGCAGAGCCTGGCTCCATCCTCTTAACATCCACTCTTGAGATACTCATATGATTAGTGTATTCTCTTCATCTACTTGAAAGAAGGTTTTGACAGATTATCTAAGCTCTGTGAGTCTATCAAAAATACAAAGTCTTAAAATCACTATCCATTAACCTCGAGGACAGAACAATTAACAGTGCTGGAAGGAGCAGGAATACAGATTCTGCTTTTCTAGTTTGCTTAACTTGTAAATACATCTTCTTAATGTCATGTCATTTTGCACAAGTAGATACAAAAACATTTGTAAAGGTAATCCTTTGTATTAAGATATTAAAAACATATCAACCAGACAATACAAATCATGGCTAGGAAACATCCTTCTGTCAAAAGAAAAAGAAACCAACCAGTTTATTCTGACAGTTTCTGTGGATCTTTGATATCAGAGTCTTTTTATAAGACACTGACAGTCATCAAGTGGATGTTTGTCAAAGTACATTTTCCAGATGTCTAAATAAAACGGGTTTACTTTGATGAGTTTTATACTGAGAGCTAAAGGTAGAATACAGGCGTTGTTTCTATTTGCAGCTCTTGACTTCAATGGCTTGCAAATTTTCTTTAATGCTCCACCTATTTTTGTTGTGTTTTTTTCACAATTAATTATTAAAAACATCATAAAATGCTGAAATCCCTCACTGTATACTTTAGGAAAAAAACCCAAAACTCTGCTCTGGCTTGCACATTTACAACAGCAGAAGTAGCAGTTGTGAGGATGGAATGGCACAAGGTGGTCACAGCAGAGGACAAACTCCAGGGCATGTAATGAAGAGTTTAACCCTGTTCCTCTGAAATACAGGAAAACCCTGGCATTGATTTCAACAGCAGCAGGATCAGCCCCTCTGAGAAAGGCTTTGACAAAGACAATCAGCAGCCCCATGCCCAACAGCCCCACGTGCTGAGGGGCAGGGAGCTGACCTGCACACCTGCACTGACACTCGTTTGCTTCCTGCACATGTTTTGGGTGCACAGAACATGTCCACCCACTCCATGGAAGTCTCTCCTGTCTGTCTTCTTTAATTCCATTTGGTCTGGAGGCAAGTTTTGGCCTGCAAGATTTTTTTTTTTTTAAATTCACAATATATACTATGAAAATTAACCGTCTTCTGACAACTTCTTTTTTTTTGGTGGATCACAAGTTCTTTTCTTACACAGATCAAATAAAACACAACATTTATTTTAAAAGTTAGTGGAAGATACTGCTGTACAAAGTAAATCTACTTACAAAAGTATCAAACTGTATCATCAATAGTTACATCTCACAAGCTAATCCAAATAGTTTTAAAATGAGGGTTACTGTGCCCAGCATTTTTTATAAATATTTATCTCAGTTTACATAAACCAGGATTTAGGGAATGGAAAAAAGCAAAGCCATCTCCATGTGGTGACATTTTTACTCTGTTTTCCTCTGTATTTATAATTTAACTGATGAGGATAAATTGACTTATTCTTCATTAGTAGCCAGTCAGAAAAAAAAAATAACTTGGCTGCTAAGTACAGGCTGAAGCATAAATAACCCTGCAAAATGCCTGCGGAAATTAACTGAGTGAGCTGAGCTAAAAACAAGGGACTAGAAAGAATTCCCTATCTGTAAGGAGCGCAGGAAATAACTCTGTGTGTGTGTGTGTGTGTGTATGTTGTTTGGAACCACAGCGAGGCCCTGTGGACCCCAGCATCACTCACACACACCAGAGAGGATTCTTCTTGCCCAGCAAGAGTTTCCTTGCACCTTGATGTCACAGCCAGTTCCTAATCCATGCTGCACTTCCCAGAGACATGCTTGCAGAGCACTGCAGTGATGGGGCATTTTATCTAAATACCACTCCTAAACAGATAAAGGTGGCCTTACTCTAAGCAAGCCACCAAGGACCTCCAAAGCTACAACTCCTGTGCTGCTGCAGCCTAGGCTAGAGAGCTGCCCCAGCTCCGCCCTACCCAGAGAACAGAGGGGGACAGTAAAACACATCCATGGATGCACAGAGAATAGGAGGATGTCCATAAAGGCATATGTACAACTCCAAAAGTTCACGTGTAGGGGACTACATGTGCATTTCAAACACTGTGAGAGCTTTCCCCAAGTCACATGCACTTTGAAAAGCATTATTGGCAAATCAAGCTGTTTCATGAATACTCAAGTCCCAGAGAATCATAAAAGCTTAACTTCAAGTTGTTTTTTCTTAAACATAAACAGAGATGAGCAACCTTCTTATTCAATCACAGTTAGTTTATGAGATATGAATTTACAAAATGAAGTAATTTTTTGTTCTTGTCCTGCTGGAGTAACACTGACACTAGGAAATGAAGCAATTTTAACGTTATAAAGAAGTATTTTAGCTGAAGAGCTGTAAAACTGAGTGTCAAAAAGGGTTTTGTTAAGATTCATTTTTAATCAGATATAAATTTAACAAAAAAATTACTTTATTTTCATTTGGCACAGGATCCAGTCTGCAGCAGTCAGTTATCTCTGTCGCCTGGAAGGAACTCTGGGTAAGTCACAGGAAAAAGGTGGGAGCATTGTCGTGGTTTCCTGATGGCCAGAACACTGCAGTATTGTTTTGCTTTGCTTTTTTCCTTTTTTTTTTTTTTTTTCTTTTTAAAGAAGGGGTTATCACATCATGTCATAATTATTTCTGCAACATCCTCTTTCCCTACAGGAACTAATGCACTATTTATTGACTTTGAAAACTGCATCAATATATACGTGCAACTCAGTTTTCTTAAATCTAAAAACAAAGTCTAATCACCCAGTAAAGTTGCTTTTTAAAGATACTTCTTGCACAGCTTTGTCTGCTATTTCACTAAAAGTCTATTTAGACAGTTTTATTTTTTTAAGTAGTATCCTAAAGTTCCAACTATTTCACTTTTTGTCAAGATGCATTATTACCTCAGTTTTACTGAATCACAGAATTCTATCATTTATCTATAAAAGAGCTGAGGTATTTATCAGTAAATTAAATGTCTCCTGAAGAGGTCCAGACGCCTGTATAAACAGAGTTTAGAGAAAGCTAACAGGCATATTAGCTTTACATAAGCTCTGAGCAGAGACACGCTGCCACACACTAAACCTGAAAAGATACAGGGAAGGAATAGGCAGTACATGTTATACACAATTACTGTGGGTCGTGCTGGCTGTTTCTCTCCCCTAATATTTGTAGAGGACACATAAAGCTAAAAATTAATATAGTACTTTAAAGCACATTTTCTTTTAACAGTATCAATGAAATTTTGTCTCAGGCTCTAGGGGTTAATTGAGCTTTGGGTTTTTGTGTTGTTTTTTAAGAACTGAAGCATGGGGAGAATCCATGTGATTCAATAGAATTTCAATATTTTACTGTTGAATTGCAATCTGTGATGAGGACTGCTGCTCTGAGTAGGGGAGAGATCCAACACTTAAGGAGTATAACAGATCCAACATTCAACATATTCTTTTAATGTGTGAAAAACTGCCTTGTTAGCGAGAACAGATTCAATATTTCAGTGCAGTATGAACATTATGGCCAAGATATTTAAATCTGACTGCTGAAACTTACAACTAAGTCTGAATTAGACATTTCAAATTAAAGTAGCCAGATTTAAAAAAAAAAATAAAAATCAACCAAATAAAAACTCAAATATAAACACAACAGAAGACTTACAAAACCAATTAACATGATCCAGAGGTGGCCTAGAGAAGGAGGGTAAGGCCAAGAGGCATGTAGTGTAACAGATCTTCCAACATGATCAACAGGCTGAAAGTTTAAGTAGGGATGCCTGAGAGGGACCATTGGAATAAAATTTCTAAAGAAGTTTCCTCCTGCTTTTTCTTTATCACTCTGAATTGTTTAATGAAGGATCATAGCAGGATTACATGGCTGATTCTGTCTTCCTCTTTCCTAATCTGTCATCCAGTCCTAAAGGAGGAAGCTGAATTTAAAATGTTCCCGTATGGCAGGTGCCTTTCTTGTTTCTATTGGTCAGCTATGTATTCCCTAATCAGTCTGCCCAGTGTAGCATCAGCATTTATCAACTCTTATCGACACAGACTAAGATAAGCATGTTTAATAGAATTACAAACCCAGAATTTTCCTCAGTTCTTTGTATGTTTTAGGAGTCTAATTTCAAAACTAACAAAACATTGTTTATTGTCACAGGAATGGTTTTACTGCATATACCCCACATCCAAATGAACAGGTTTTGCTCTACCTGGGGAATGCTGAGTGCTGATTAGTGATCAGGCTGGTTTTTATGGTTATGATGGGTTTACCCTAATAATTATGGGATTACAACCACTCTCAGGAAAGGAAAACCTCCTGTGGGAATGGAGAGTGGGAATAGTCCACCATGGGGAGAAGGGTTAAGCTGAACCATGCAGGAGAAAAAGAGCTTGGACCAGCATTTCTATGTAGTGTTATTTAAAACACACACACACTAATAAATACTAATAGACTGTAGAAAACATGTAGCATGTGTGAGGTAATTATATTTATTATTTGAATGAACTTCAGTCTGCATGCAATTTATGTGAACATAAATAAATGTTTGCTGAAATTACTAAGGCAGAAGAGCTATTTTCTGGAACATCCTCCTGAACTATTAAGCCAAAGCTAACATGCAGATAGGATGAAAATGTCTAGGTTGTGTTATTCAGTGTAGCAAATAACTGCCTGTAACTGAGTCATGTTAAGCTTTTGGTACTTTTATTCTTGGTCTCTGAGGCCAAAAGGATCAAGGCAGCATCTCAGTCAACAAGTAATGGCCAACATTGTTTTCAACCACATGTAGTCAGGTAACACTTCTTTTTCCCACCGTCAGCAGTTTTGCCCCAAATACGGCACAGGTTACTTCACACTCACATAAGAATTCTCTGCTATCACAGAACACAGAGATTTCTATATAAAGATAAATGGTTCTTGGGCTGTATAAATCAGCTTTCCATTTCTTTCATGCTATCACTTAAAATTATGGAGGTGGGAAAGAGCTGGCTTAAAACTTTTCATTCCAAGTGAAGTCTCATTGGCACCAGGGAGTTTCAAGTTTGAACAGTGCAGAGTTCAACAGAAAATGCAGACAAGATAACCAAATTCAGATAATGTACCCAAAATGTAGAGAATATAACGAAAGTTTGGGTGTGTGGAGACTGTTTAGAGAGTTGCAGTAACATTAAACAAATACAAACAATTATCAGATGAGGGGCTTTGCCAGCCAGTCAGGCTGTTATGGTCATGGAGGGGACGCTATCACAGAGAGTGATGTGGAATGAATTGCCTCTGATACTATGTTACACTTTATGAAAGAACAAATACCTGAACCAAATCCAAAGTCAAAAGGAAAATGGAAGAATAGAGACAAGTCTAGGTTGCAAAAACCTCAGCAAAGGCAAGAGATGACACCACTGAAAAAAGGAAGGCTTTTTATTCTGTGGCAGCAAAAGAAGCCTAGTAAGAGGTGGACACCTCTTATTTTCTCTCCTTTTCTTCTTTTTTAATTGGATGAACATTTTTTGCAGTCTGAATCCCAAGATGAAGTTTATAGGAGATGTTCTGACTGCTGAATTCATAGTACAGGTGAATAGTTGTGCAAG
>WEIT01003910.1:0-38611 GCA_013389985.1 Dryoscopus gambensis
AACTTGCTTCATCTGAACTAGAAGCACAGTGTTAGTTAAAGCCTAATATCTCCTAACACAACCTGTGAATCTGAACATGCTATTAATTTTGCCATGCCTTGATTCATATTGCTGCAGAACTTCCAAGAACTATAATGCTTACCAGTGGCATCATTACTGAAAAGTGTTTTTATTTTGGTGAAAACACACAATAGAAGTGTGGAGGATTGCTGAATTGTACAAAAATATTGGGAGTGGAGAGAATATTGATTTATTTTTGTTGCCTGGGGAAGGATGATTTTGCACAAGTTCAAATGAGCTATCCAGAAATGAATAGAAAGGAAAAAAGCTTATCCCTAAAAAGTCTTCACATGAAGGCTGTAATTCAGAAGCTCTGAGGAATGTCAGTAGTGAGTATACTGTCAGAGTGCAAAGTTTTCAGGCCTCTTCTCTCCTATTCACAGTGTGGGAACTCAAGCTTAATGGAAGCTATTTCCCCCAGAAAGGGAGAAGAATGGATCGAGCCACTAACTGGGATAATTAGATCCTTTCCTACACTACTTCATGGACTTACACATTTGACTGACCACATAAGTGTTTCACCAAATATATAAAAATGGCTTTGTAAATTTGATGGTTAGATAAACCCTGCTGACTTTAGGCTAAAAGCAGGATATACTTTTATGCATTTTCATATGTGGATTGCCACAAAGGTCTCTGATGGTCTCACATGGAACAACTGCTTTCTGGAGTGTGCAGCACCCTGCCACAGAAATCCAAGTATGCAGCATCTTCAGATACAGATAGGCATGTTAAGTATTTCATCTTCCTACAATGCTGAGAATGCTGATGCTACAGCTCTATTAGATGACTTGCAGTCTCATCAGCTAGAAGGAATATAGAAAAGAAATCGTCTGGAGAGGGAAGAACAAAAGAGAGAAGATGGGAGCTGGGAAATTGTACCATTTTCGAAAGGAAAAGATACTTGTGTTTGCACAGAACAGGTAGATAGACCTGTCCTTGTTCTACCATTGCTGTCTTCAAGGACAGTCAGTTACTGCCAAGGACTTACTGGGTAGTCAGGGACCAAGGTCCTGGCTGCCAGGAGCTAAGTGGAAGGAAAGTGTTTGAGAATTGACCAGTAAACTTTCTTCTTGAAAGATTACATAAATGAGAGCTGTTCATTGAATTGTAAGCCCTCCAGCCTCTCTGGGAATTACATGTGTCTCCTCCTACACAGTGCAGTGCTAAAAAGGTTTCTGGGGAGGGGGGAAAAGGCTGTCTCTTTAAAGTTTCCTCATACATCCCCTCAAGGGATTTATTGCTTTCAGATGCTATTCCTCACTCAGTGTGTGTAATCCCACTCTTCAGCACAGCTCTGTCCTCTACTTGATACAGTTCAGTTCTTGTCAAGCCTTGTGTGCTTCAATGGGCCAAGACTGTTTTAGGAACCTTTTCTCTTGTGTTGAATCACAGGTTCCACATAAGCCCCAAAGGAGCACAGGAATTCTTTGTCTATAGCCTTTTAGGACTGCAAACCAGTTTCATACTCCTGTTACTGTATCTTTTTCCTTCTGAGATGCCTATAAAGTCACTGCGATAAGGAAGATAAAATGGTATAAAGAGCAGCATGAGGTACAGCAGGTTATATTCTTCACATTTATTGTATGTTACTGCAGCTACGTTAGCTTTCTGTACAATGTGTACAGCACACTGCACCTCCTTTTTTCGTTTTGCTTGCCCTGATGTGGCTGATTTATGTGTTTTTAAATACTTAGTGTAAACAAATGAGTACATGAGACTTTTTGCAGTACTTGTGAAACCCCTCCCAAGTCCATCTGTCCTTTGCAGTTGTTCCAAGCCACAGAAAGGGGTGTGTACATGTGCTTGTGTGTGTACGTAACTATATATATAGTGTTTAATAATAATCAAGCCTATACTTTTTCTATTAAATTGTACTGAAAAACACTCAAATACATCATGGTTTCAATACAGGATTTTTTTTTTACCTTTTCACTAAAAATTAAAAGTAAAAAAAGGTGTCATGCAAAGTTGCACAGTTTGCTGGAGAAATCTGAAGTGGATGTCATGCAGGAAAGCACTGCTTTTTGAACTGAGTTAGTTATGAGAAGGAAAGGAAAATAAACAAGGACTGAAAATGGGCAGTACCTCCTTTTTCTTTTGCAGTAACTTGTGATGTTGGAATTTCTTCTTAACATCCCATTGTTCTCATCCTCCCCTTCCAGATGTACACCCCACCCCAGAAATAGAACATAAAGGAAAGTTTTTAGCTATATATAAATCGGAAAGTGAGCAAACTTCTCTTTATAGTGCGGCAGTTAGACGTGTTTGGAAAACTGAAAAATTTTCATTTGGCTATTGCCTGGTCCCTTTGTGAAATTCATAATTTAAATAGCAAAGCCTCACCAATATTTCAAATATTTAAAGCAGAGAGTTGCAACTGTGCTGAAATGTTTATTGAAAACACAGACCATTTTCCCACTGAAATTTTACTGCCAATGAAAAGTTTTGCCACTTTTTTTATCAGACCTGATGCCTTTTTATTTAAAGTTAAATGAAACAGCATACTAATGACTATTTGTTGTATTGTTAAACATTATTTAATAAGTTATCTCAGCTGGTAAAGATTTTGAAGTTTTGGGGTCTTTCCTTGTATGTGTGTGTGTGTGTGTTTTTTTAGTAAGATGATTGTAAGCCCCTGTTGAGGCCATGCTCTAATACATAGTGGCATATTGGGGATAAGACCTGAGCATCATTTAAATTAATACCCATTTTGTCATTGTTGTGGATAAGACAACATGTCTAAATAAATTCTTCCACCACTAAGCTACACTGTTCTGAAGCTGGTGCTTAATGTCACTCCGTGAGTCTATGGTATTACTGGTTCTTTATCATCTAAGGAGTGTCATTTCAGTACTTGTATATGAACTCATGTGCAGTTTTATTTCTGTATGTTCAAAGATGTGATGTGCAAGGTCTATGTGAGCCCCAGTTATGGACAACGATTTAGATTAGCTCCACTGAAGTATTCTAATGTATTTGTGGAAAGAGTTTCTTGACATTTCTTTATATCTGAATAGCATGCAATGAACTACAGTCAGTTTTCCCTCCAGATAAATGATGGAAGTGAAAATAAATTTTTTAGGAATTATTTTAATCAAGCATTTAAAATACCCTCTGTTTTCAATTCTGTGGTTATTATGATTTTAATGGTGATACTTCCTGTTTCAGTTTTCCTCCCATAACACTATAACTGAATGAAGCTTGGAAATGCAGAGAGAGCATAACAAGAATTACATAAATAATGAAAGAGGTGAGGAGAGAAAAGGGAAAGAACACTTTAAAGAATCCAAAGAGAAGAGAAATCCATGTGCAGTTTAATTTTTAAGGTGAGGTATTCATCTGTTCTTAATTTATCCACACTAATACAATCTTCCCTATCCAGCTCATCATCTCCTGATGAATAATGTATGGATAAATATTTCTACCTATGAATGCAAAAGTAGTTTATAATTCCCCAGAAAGGTTTTATTAATAGCACAGTGTTAACCACCTTGGTCTGAGTCATAACTAATTGTTACTGTATATGTGTGAAACCCAAGGAAATGAAGACAAGAGGAGGCAGAAGACAGGAAAAAATCCAACTCTGGAGTTAGTTGTATTAAAAGAATAAATTCTTTTTAGTATGAGCAGGAAGCTGGTAATACTTGTTAATGTAGTCATTCTTTAAAATAGTCTTTCAGATGATTAAGTTAGAAATCTTCACTATGCTCTAGCTATTAACAGAAACCACCTGAATTTTTGGAAGGAAGTCCAATAGAAGTAGAGTATAATATCCAGAAGCCTCTGTAATGGCATGCTAAGTTTTCCATTGAATGGTTTCAGGCCTCATATTCCTTTCTCACTTTTAAAATGTACTATTAAGGAGAGGTTGAGACCTGAGACTGTTTGACATCTTATCCATTTGTTTCTTCACAACCTATTAAAGAGAATTATGTCAATTTAAAAAGAAATACATCTAATTAGTAACATTAAGTTACATGATACACACACCACTAACCTTGTGCTTCACACTGTCTCCAAAAAACTCACATTGAAAGGTGGCACAGCAGATGACAAACGGGACCGGAAGTAAAACTTGAATGTGCAAAATATTACTCAAAGTCCCTGTATTCCTTCATCAGTGTACAAACTTTTTAGAAGATAAAGTCCGAGAGAGCTCTGGGAGCAAAACACTTCTTCTCTGAGTATAGCTGAATGGATTGGGTAGGAGAGAAATCCTGGTAAACAGTGAAAAGCACCAGTACATAAATATAAATTTAATGCTCTGAAATCCTCTGAACCCTGACAGTGGCAATTCATTCCCAAAGAATATCTATTTGTCATTCCACCCACTGCTATGCTATAGCTGACGCTGAAAACATATTAGGAAAGTGTATGTAATGTTCAAGGCATCTTCAGACTCTTTCAGATGTAGGAAAATCCAGACCGGTTGCTCAACCACCTTTTCTACCAAAACACCAGCTGGAGAGAAGCTCCTAATTATTTGGAACTCTATGTGCTAGTATGAGCTTGAACAGATGAAGAGTAGACAGAGCCAAATTGCCCTTTCACACCACCTTTGTACTGGTATAACATCACCAATTTAAACACCGTTAAGTGATAGATGAGTGGATCTGTATATCTGCATATAGTGTACAGAGGAAAATGAAAACATCTTCTTGGGCAGAGGAGGGAAGAGGAAACAAAAAAAAAAAAAGGTTTTTAAAAAGCAAAACAAAAGAAATTCAACCAGTTCACATGGGAGGAGGCAGGCAGCTCACGAGGGGAACAGAATTCCCATGTTAAGAGAAGAGTTCATGTTCTGTTCATGGTGTGCTTTTCTTACTGTCATACCTGCAGTATGCAGCAGACATAGAAAAATGCTGTATTTGTGAGCAGAGACTTTTCATTCCTGTTCTGTGGAATGTCCAGGTTAAACTGCATGAGCACTGGACATGCATACCATAAGTAATAACAGTTTGTTCAGGAAGTTGCAGAGGTTTTGGCAGCTGCTTCAAAATTAGCACAGATATTTGGAGATTTATGGGATTATTTTGTTCTCTGTGAGAATAACATTGCACCCTGTTATTACTTGATGTGAATTGGTTCTTGCAAGAATTTCCATTGAATCTATTTAAGATAATAGGAATTTAGAAAATGAATCTTTCATGACTTGTAATGCTGCTGGTTTCACTTTTCCTTTAGCCCACTCTAGAATGTAATTGGCTGGATTTTATTACTAGACTATTTAGACTAATATAGCTCTAGGCAAAATCTCAGGTAGAGAATATGTATGCCATCCCTGAGCCACTGATAATAACATTGTTAACATGACCTATCAGTATTCATATTTTTTAGCAAGAAAAGCTAACAGTCTGAGGACTTCATTAGAGGAACACAACTGGGAGCCTCTGAAGTGTAAATTAAACCTCTTCTTGCTGCCTTTATCTGTCTCTCCAAGCTAAGAGGGACTGTTATCAAACCATTTCTTTACACTGCAGAGTAGCATTACTCTTTGGAAGATCTCCAGCAGATGCTGCAATACGCCCTTTAGGGGCAGCTTTCCACAGTTCATGCTGCTTTCTTCTTAGCAGCATGGAGTCAGAAGAGGGGACCGCGCACACGCAAAGTTTTGTTATCTTCCATTTAAAGAGCCTTAAAGCTTCCCGAGCGGTCCTCTCTTCTCTAAGACACCCAAGAATGAAAGACCTAGTTGAATGAAATTGCCTATTAATAATAGAATCATAGACTATCCTGAGTTGAAAGGAACCCACAAGGATCATCAAAGTCCAACTTCTGGCCCTGCATAGGACACCCAAAGAGTCACATCGTGTGCCTGAGAGTATTGTCTAAACACTTCCTGAACTCTGTCAAACTGTGACTTGGTGCTGTGACTGCTTCCCTGAAGAGACTGTTCCAGTGCCCAAACACTCTCTGGGTGAAAAATATTTTCCCAATATCCAAAATAAGCCTCCCTTGACAGAGCTTCATAATGTTCCCTTGGTGTCCTATCACTGGGCACCATAGAGTAGAAATCAGTGCCTGCTCCCCATGAGGTAGTTGTAGACTGCAATGAGATCTCCCCTCAGTCTCCTCTTCTCCAGGTTGAACAGACCAAGTGACCTCAGACACTCCTCATATGGCTTCCACTCAACGGCCATTCACATCTTCATAGCCCTCCTTTGGACACTCTCTGACAGCTCAATATCCTTCTTATATTGTGGTTCCCAAAACTGCCCCCAGCACTCGAGGTGAGGCCACCCCAGTGCAGAGCAGAGCGGGACAATCCCCTCCCTTGCCTGGCTGTCAGTGCTGTGATTGATGCACCCAGGACACGGGTGGCCCTCCTGGCTGCCAGGGCACTGCTGACTCATATTCAACTTGCCATTGACCAGGACCCTCAGGTCCCTTTCCTCGGGGCAACTCTCCAGCCTCTTGTTCCCCAGTCTGTCCATACATCCAGAGTTCCCCCATCCCAGGTGCAGAATCTGGCATTTGTCTTTGTTCATATGGTTGGTGGTTGCCCAGCTCTCTAATTTGTCCAGATCTCTCTGCAGGGCGTCCATACCTTTGGGGGACTCAACAATTTCTCCCAATTTGCTATAATTGGCAAACTTGCTTAGTGAACCTTTGAGTCCTGCATTCAAGTCATTTATGAAGATGTTGATGAGCACAGGATGGATGACGAGGATGGAGCCCTGCAGAACCCCACTAGTAATGGGTTGCCAGTCTGATGTTACACCCTTTGTGCAAACTCGTGAGCCAGTTGCTCACACACTGCATGATGTGTTCATCCAGCTGTGGGCTGGACATTTTGTCCAGAAGGATACTGTGAGAGACAGTATGGAAAGCTTTACTGAGATCCAAAAAGATTATATCAACTGGCTTCCCTTGATCAACTAGGTAGGTTACCTTGTCATAAAAGGAAATTAATTTGACAAGTAGGACTTTCCCCTCATGGAGCCATGCTGGCTGTGACCAGTGACTGCATTGTTCTTCAGGTATTTTCTGTTCCAGGAAAATCTTCTCCATAATTTTACTGATCACTGCAGAGAGACAAACAGGCCTGTAATTTCCAGTGTCATCCTTTTTGCCCTTCTTGAAAACTGGAACAATGTTAAGTCCCTACCCAATCAGTTGGAACATAAAAGAATAGGCAAAAGGCTATTGGTTTTTTAAGGCACTGTAAACAGGTAAGAATGCAGCAATCTCTATTTTAGTATACCACCTTAGCAGTATAATCCTGCTAGTATTATACAATATACTTGCTGATTTACCTAGAGACAGTCTAGGTAGTGCACTGAATACACTATTCAGGACGCAAGAGTTTGACATGTGGAGAACTTACAGCCCCCGTGTATGCCAAGAAAAAATGTTGTTATTATGCACAGAACTACAAGGAAACTTACATTATCAGTCAGGCAATAGCATGTCATGTATTTCAGTTCATAAAATTGACATTTTTAATAAAAGGTGTTAGTTTAATTTAGAGCATAAGCAGAGAACATAGGCAAATATTTTCCAATTCATTAGGCCATAGGCCCATAGCATGGAAATAAATTCTTCTGATGAGTCCTGTCACCACACTGTAATTCCAACACTGCCATTTTCTGAAATGAAGCAGACCCATGCCACCCTTTGCTCTGCTGATGTAGCACCAAATGTTTCACGTGAGTTTCCCAGGGCTGGCTGTGATGCTGCATCATAGTAGGAGCCATCTCACAGAACGCATATGGGGAAGGGAAGGGGTGTTTCATTCTGAGTAACTGGTTTAAGATTAAGTTTTGAGCTCATGAATCAGGAAAACAAGCTATTTTCAGTCTGTCCTCTCTTCAAGTAATCATCTTGATGCCCACTCACACAAGCATAATTGTTCTGCATTTGTAGCACTATAACAAGAGCAGGGTTATGAGGATCTGAATATAAACTGTGGAAGCTGCCTTGATGTAACGAAGAGAAAAGAAGAAACTCCCAAGTAAGGGCTGCAGCTTCTGTGTTTTGGGGAGGGAGGAGTTCTATCATGGGTGGCCTGTTGGAGGGGTTTCCCTTCTTTACTGTGCCAACTGGCAGATCTCTAACTGAAACTTCTGTCAGTTTTCAGCATTACTACCAAAAATCAATTGGCAGTTGTAATCCTTTTGTTTAGATAATTCCAATCCACTGTAGAACAAAAGATTTACGTCATCTGCAAAAGTATCCCAGTTTGTAGAAAGTGCAAGGAATTTTTTGTTATTGTTGACATTTTCCTTTCAGCCATTCATATTTATAAAGGAGTAAAATCTCTTGGTGCAGCTTGCCTGGTGATTGCATTCAGGATAGACGTTTAGAAACAAATATTGCTAAGCTATAGCACTGTTGATATTGGTAGGTGAAGGTTTGTCTCATTGGATGTGAACTGGTCAGATGGGTGGGCACATCCTTTCTGCATTTCCCCTCTTTTTTATGAAAAAATCCATCATGAATTGTAGAACACTGTTTAGCATAAATTATACAAAAAACAGTACACTTAAGGGAAATGGAGCACACACAGCTTAATCACAAACATTAAAAAGTACTTTTTTAAAAAATTTCAGATCTGGCTAATAATTGCACAGTGAATAATGTCTTTGTCAGACTCTTACAGATACAATGTCTGGATGCTGGTGATTAGGAAAATATCTTTGCTCTCCTTTTGCTCGCTCTTTGCTCTCCTGAGACCCCAGTTGGAGTGCTGCATCCAAGTCTAGGGTACCCAGAAAAAGAAAGATGTGGACTTTTTAGAGCGAATGCAGAGGAGGACATGAAGATGATCTGAGGGATCTCTCCTGCAAAGACAGGCTGAGATAACTGGGGTTATTCAGCCTGGAGAAGAGAAGGCGCTGGGGAGACCTTGCTGAGGTATTTTCAATATTTAAAGGGGGCTTATAAGAAAATTTTTCCAAGGCCTGTAGTGACAGGACAATGGGAAATGGTTTTAAAAGAGGGTAAATGTAGTCTAGATATAAGGAAGAATTTTTTTTTTATTGTGAGGTTGGTGAGAAACTGGAGGAGGTTGCCCAGAGAAGTTGTGGATGACCATCCCTGGAAGTGTTCAAGGCCAGGTTGGATGGGGCTTTGAGCAGTGTGGTCAAGGTATCCCTGCCTATGACAGGGGGTTTGGAACTAGATGATTTTTAAGGTCCCATCCAATTGAAATCATTCTAATCATTCAAATAATTTTGTCATTCTTTGATTCCATGAAAATTGGACTTTTCTTCCATTTATATCTGCAAGATATTGGGTCTAAAGGGAAAACCATGTCATCCACACTGGGCACAGTTGTTCTCCTTTCTGCAGCCCAACTTCCTTGGCCTCAGTGTGAGAGCAGTCATTTTCTAGTGATTATTAGAAAAGTGGTCTTAATTTGATATTAAGAGAGGAACTTTAATTGAGTGGAAACAAGAAATCAAGGTGCAACAATGAAAGTTTCCTGGTAAGTGAATTTGGAATTAATCCTCCAGAGGTTTATAGTGTGTTTACAAAAAATAGCACCATATACACAAATTTTTCAGTTCCTGTGTTCTAGCTACTAATAATACAAGAAGATTTTGCAAAAATTAGACAATTTGAGTGTACATTTCATGTAATTCTCTCCTATGGTTAGAAAATCAAAGAAAGTTTATGTGTGAAAGTATTGTTTCCCACTACCTTTTAATGCAAAAACCCTTGGATTTGGTTGCGGAACAAAATTTTCGGAATCAACAGTGCTAAGTACTAGGCTCATACTTTCTTCCAAAATGCTAGAAGGAAATACTGAGCTTGAGGCAGATTTTTTCCTAAAGGTTTGTCACAAGAGCTTTTTAATTTGCTCCATGATTTCAGTGCCATGGTAACAGAAACGTAAAGGTAACATGTCTGTGGTTCCAGTATTTACCAGTGCTGTGTTAAATAGTACAGTTATAATCCTCTTAGGTACTTGCGTAAATCTAAATAGATTACACACATAGAGTCTCTGGATAGTATTGAAAATACAATAACTAGGCTTATATTAGCTAGCCTACAATAGAGTAGCCACTGAATTTTACAGTACTCAGCCTAATATGAGTATTACTTACATTCTTTTGTTACAGAAGTAATTCACTATGGCTCCTGGTTAGCAGGATTCTTATGTGGAAGCCTAAAGCTTCTCATAGATTCTCACTAAAATCAGTGTAAGTATGCAATTTCTTAAAGCTCCATACTTTAAAATATTTTACTGATTCAGATTTATGTCCCTTAAAGCAGTGGAAGTCTTTTCCACTGCTATTGCCACTATTGCTACTGATACTGGCAATAACTGAGTAGGAATACAAAGTGCAGTAATAACTGTATTTTTACTGTAAGTGATATGTAGGAGACCCTACATTTGTCTTACATGCTTATATTTTGCTGTTCTATTCGACTTTTTTTGCAGACAAGTTGGTGTAGCTGTGCTAATTTTTTTTCTTGTGGGAGCAGTTCCAAGGAAGGCAATCTTTAATTGTTCCCTCATAAAGCACTAATAGGTACTTCCATCTTGAAGTGAGGAATGTCTGGTTTTAGTTGGTTATATTTTTCTATCTGCTGGACAACATAAAACCTCAAATATGCATAGGCATTACGTATAGTGATTAAGGTTTACATAGTAGAAAGCATGAGTTATATATTCAGTTTTGCCACAAAATATAAGTCCTTTCTTTCAAAGGAATGTCTGCATTTCTCCTATGCCAATCTAGTTGAAGAGCACAATGATTTTCTGTAATTTATGTGTTTTGGTGTGGTTTTTTTACATTTCATCTTTCTGGGATAGTTTTTAGAAAAGCTTTTCTATTTTCTAGTTTTAAATACTTCCTTGGAGAAACTAATAGGATGCAAGAAGGAAGTTTGTCTTATTCAGTAGCCAAAAACAAACATGATTGTAAGTTTGTGAAATCTTACTGGTCTGGGTCTGGATCCCGATTCATAGTTGTTGTTGATGGGGTGGTGTCTCCTGTAGTGTCAGGCAAGTAGGTTGAATGAGGCAGGTGGTCCAGCTAATTGCCTTAGTGTTTATCATGTCTTGCATGAGGATTTTTACATCAAGACACAGGATGAATGGATCATTAGGAGTTTGGCAAGAGTGTTTTGTGGGAAGAGTAGCCCAGGAGGAATACCACTGTAATAAGCATAGCATAAAATATAAAGATAAGCAGAAGAGAGAGCTTACAATGGCAAAACACACTGTTTGTATCAGCTTAAACTTCTGAACTCATAGTTTGGAGAAATTAGAGTATTATTACTCTAATTAGTAGTTATTATCTGAGATCTGCTTGGGTCACTGAAATCTTTTACTACAGTCTGTGTGCAGACAGAAGTGTCATTGCTTTTCATCTAACTGACAACAGAAAGGAAATTTTGGGCCACTGTCAGGACATTTAGCTTGCTGGACTGTGCTCACTGAGGCGATTTCCCAGTATGTGATGTGAAGTTATTGGTCATTTCAAATACTTTTAACCTCTCACTATCACTACTAATTAAGAGGTCATTCAGTCATTTTGAGGACTTCATCTTCAAAAGATTTTGCATATTTCATAGTAAATTCTCAGCTCTGATTTTATCTCTTTGGTCAAGCAGTATAGAGGGACCCAGCCCAGATGTCTGATAGAAATCTTCTGTGGGATGTTATAGATGAATTTAGGAATCTCCAGCTTAGCAAGATCTGGCAGAACTTTACTACAATCTCCATCCCTCTCCTAGGTGCCCTTGCATGCATCTCCCATAAGCCTTCACAAAACATCTGCTTGCGCCACAGTTTGGCAGCACATATTCATTCCAAACTCCTGCTACCAATGTATTGTTTAAGCATTATTATCATGGTTGGTCAATGGCAGTTTTATGCAATGTATGTCCATGATTCTAAAGAAGGACATTGCTTAGTTCAGACTTACTTTTCCCGGAAGAACATTCCAATAAATGCTGAAAAAGAGCTTCACTAGCAAGTCTTTATCAGGAAATCTCAAATTGTGCTGCCATGAATGTTGTTTAGTTTGGGGGAATCTGGGGTTGTTTTGTTTTAAATCTTTTTAGTTACCTATTACTTATGGTGAGCATTCTTGCACTGTTATTACACACAGTAGAGTTTTGAACAGTGCATGCCGTCATTCTAAATATTTCTAAAAACCTGCTTCTCAAGTAGTTCCTCATGCAGTTTTGAGGTTACATGGGCAGAACATAAAGTATCATACAGTTGGGCCGAATATCCACTGGACTGCTGGTTATTCCATATATTTGGGAAGTACATTGTCTGTGTAATCTCTAAATCTCTACTCTTTCTTCCTCTTTCGTCTTTTTGCAGCCACCAACTTCCCTCTCCTAGTTTTGGACTTGATTAATCATTTCTGTGATTTCTCTTGAAGACCTAAGTTTGAACTTTTTTTTTTCCTTTTTTCCAGCTTTTTTGCTTTTGACACAGATCCTCTGTTTATAGCCAACGACTTCATTTCATATGATTTTAATGAAACCCATCTTGTACAGCTACACTGGAGTATACAACATTTATGACATTTTGACTTACTGAGATCATGAACAGTAACAGAGGTAGTAGAAGTATCAATGCCCCAACGAAAACAACCGGAAGTAGGAGGAAAAGCTTGCAACAAACTGAACAACTGACTGCATTCCCCATCCCCTGTCCCTGGCCTGAGCTTAAGGAGAGGCAGAGCTAGTTCAAAACTGCAGTTGAACAAATAGTCTGTAGAAGATAAAAGCACTCCTTTGAAGTTATAAAATACAACTTATGCTCTCTTGTTTTCCTTTCTGGCTGTCTTGGAGGCAGTTCTCTCAGTTCATTGGAAATTGTTAATCTGCATGTTTTGGTATATGAATTTCTGGCAACTATGTTTTGCATAGTTATTTAAATGGAGAAAAAGGTTAATTGAGTAATCGAATGTAGTAAAACTCTCCAGTGATAGTAAACATTAGGCCCAAGCTGAAAGGAAGAATTGAGCTTAGAAAGCGGTTTTACACTGCTGGCATTAACATGTAGTCTAGAAAACACTGACTGGGCTCTGCTTCTCATATTCAGAGCAAGGGAAACAATGAAGCATCATGTTAATCTGGTGTAAAAATACTCTACTCCAATTTAGTTTTGAGTAGTATGATCCTAGTGAACAGAAGTCAGGTCAGATCAATTTGAGACCAAAAATTGTTTCACAAGCCTACCTCAAAATGTTAAAGCTGCCTTTGCCCTCACAAGGGTATTTTGGGGATTAATGTCCTGTCAGCACTTTGAAAATGTAAGGTGCTAAGTATATATTATTATAACCCTTTCAATTTATTACTTTTATTGATGGTCTTGTGGTTTCCATAACGCTATGTTGATTTGCACGGGATTTTCCTGCAGTGTGCATTTCATCTCATGAAGAGTAAAAAAACAAATAGTTCTTTTTAGGCCTAGTGCCTTGTTGGATAATATCCAGTTCTGGGGGACTTGTTTATGACCCACTATCTCTGCTGTGAAAGCCTTACTGCAATACATTATGCAGCTGTTTGTTTTCAACTTTGTTTTCTCAACTGTATAAGCCTCTGCTGCTACTGAGACCCATGTGCTGCTCCTAACTGACTCCTAAGGGGTTCCTGAGTGAAAAGCAGACTTACCACCCACTGAACTCCTATATTTTTTAGTAGTAGGTGCCTTTTTCTCGTAGCTGTTCTGTTGTGTTCAAGGACTGGGACTGAGGCCAGGCTTGTCAATCACTGGCAATCAGGGAATATCTTGCTTGTTAAAGTTCAGTCCAGTTTTTTTCTGCCTCTTCTGGCATTGGCATTACAGCCAGACCTCCTCGTGGCCAAGCTTTTTTGAGGAAAATTCCAAACTTTTATTTCAAAATTTTAGATTTACACTTTGGCTCTGCAACATGTCTATCTAACTCCCAGCCAAGTCCCCAGGTGGCATTTACTTTTGGAGCAGTTTGCCTCCTCAGCTCTGCTTTCCTGCAGACTTCAGGGATCAAGTTAGGCCAAAAAAAGCCAAAAGCATATGAACCATGTGTGCCTTTTGCTTCCTCCTCTGTTGAGAGTCTCAGCATGGAGGTTGGCCCTGATCTGTCAACCGTGTTCCCTTGGCTGACGGCCTCAACCAGGTGGGTTTTCCTTGGCCCTCATCTCTCCTCAAGACATAAAGAGCTGTTGAAGCCACAGCTGCAGGTCAGCCAACCCCTCTCTTGTAAAAGGTCATGTGACAGGGCAAAAGTGCAGCAGGTTGTGCCCAAATACATGGATGAATTGCCACACAGTGCAGATACCAAAGTTATCCAAGTCTGTGTTCTTGTGACCCCTCTGACATCTTTAGGCCCTCTGACATCTTTAGGGCCTGTATCAACTGCTTTGCCTTTAACTCTATCTCTCCACATCTTTTTCTCCAGGGGTCCAGGGTGCTTGGGGGGTGGAAAAAGCCAAAAGGTGTTGCAAAGGGCCTTGGACCTGCTACCTCTTGTAACTTTTCATGTGCCTTGCTGAATCATTTAACACACTGATCTCTCCAGGAGAAACACAGAACCACCTTACTTCTGTGAAATACAGAGGGCTTTGTATCACATAGAACAGCAGACTAATATAGGTTGGAAGGGACCTCAGAGGGTCATCTAGTCCATTCTCCTGCTCAAATCCAAGCTAAGCCCATTATGTAATAATCAGCCATGTGAAGCATGCAATATGAGTTCTTTGCCAAAAATCTATCCTGAATATTTTTCTAGAGCATTTTCTTAGCTTAGTTTTCCTCTCTTTTTCAATTTAGTGAGAGAATAGCGAGCAGAGAGAAGAGGTAAGAGGAGGAAGAATCTAATGATGCAATCAACAATGTTTTGTTTAGCACCTTTGTGGACTGGCACAGGAGTGATCAATATTAAAACAACAAAACCTCAAATCTGATGATTCCTCTAGACAGACAGCACTCCAATTCTGTCAAAGCAATTCCTTCTCTTAGTGAGAGAAATCCCAGCTGTCCATGCTGGAGAAAAGAGTAAAATATTCTAGCTCCTTAGGATGTTGATTAAAAATAATCAAACAGCCAAAGGCTTCAACTTTATCCAACACAACTTAGAAGTCTGTAGTTCTTTGTTCTGTATGGGGAAGAACAGCAGGGTTTTCCTGATGCACCTAAAAGATGGAATTCATGTATTTTATGTGCCTAGTACCTGCCGTATGTCCTTCTCAAGGTGTTAACTGCAGGCTGCTCTGGCCTCATGCTCACCCTATTGGTCCAAAAATGCTGCCATATCTACTTGGAACAGCTTATCTGCCTCCTTCTGTGTCCCCTCCATATGCCTGTGATGTGGAGAAGGACAGAAGTCCAGATGCTAGGAAAGAAAATGGGCAAAAAGGAGCCTCTTTGGCAGACTGTTTTTGGCATCAAAAAGGAGTGGGAATTCAGTAAGACAATGACTGCCCAGGACACAATTCATTAAGGTCTTTGGGCACTGCCCCTTCCACAGACATCAAGTGTCCCATCATGGTGCTCATTGTTCCCACCCAAGTCAGACAATAACAATCAGCTTTATCTCCAAAAGGAGCTGTCCTGCTTCTGATGGAGAATATGTCCTATCTCTGTGTGTTCTGTCTGCCGAGAGACAAGAAAAGCACTAAGACATATACAGAAGAATTGCATTTCAGAGGCAGCTTTCTTGCGTAGCTTTCTGGACTGGAAACTGACCTTTTTGGCTGTCAGAATAGTCAACAAGAGACATCATGCAACCCATTTTTTTGTGATCTCACAGGGGATTTGATAAATGATATAAAGTTCAGAAAGTTCCTTGGTCTATGTGTTCATAGTCTCATGTTTTCCATTGTTCCTCAAGGTGATGGCTGAAATAGCAAAGAAATCTAGAGGTGATGCTGTTTATGCCATGCTGTCTCTGGGATTAATGACTGTCAGGTCAGATAAACAAAACAGGTCTTTAATCTTAGAAGTTGCAAAGAAGAGAAAAGGACCCATATTCCCTCTGGGACTAAGTAGACTTAAAATAATGAGTAAATGAAGTAATATTGCTCACTAGATCCCAATGGGAAAAAAAAAGGAAAAATAAAGAAGATGTTGTGGAGTTTGAGGTTTTTGTTTCATGTATACTTTAAAGGTCATTGTTTAACTAATACATTCTAACCAGTGGGATGAATTCTCCACAAACAAACACAAATGCCTAAACAGAAGGCTCAAATCTCTTTCAAGAAAAGAAATTATCTACAACTTGGAACATTAAAGATGATATCCTTAGAATATTGTTCACATGTATCAAATCCTGAAGTTTCAAAAAGACATTTAACCTTCTTTACTACCTAGAGTAAAGCATACAGCAGATAACTATATTCCATGTGCCATAAGAATACCTTCTCTAACAGGACTCTGCCACGTACCGTTGATTCTGGCACCCAGTCTTCAGAACTGTAATAGTATTAATTCTTAAAATACAGGAAGACTATTTCTTGAACTTATTGAAATATCCAGCTACAGTGTTTTACAGTATTATGGGGCTTGGGATCCATGGTACTAGAACCATGTCCCCTACCTGTGGTAAGCAGCCAGCTGGCCATCAACACATTAAATGCTTCTGACATCACAAGGTAGTGAAAACTATCTCCTATTTTTTATAGTTTCTTTTTTTCTTCTCCTCCTATTTTTTCTTCTTTTTTTCCCCCGAGAGATTTTCCTAAAATCTGCGTTTCTTGGATATCCATACATAAAAACTCTTCCATGCTTTCACATCTTTAGATGTGTGGATGAATCCAGTTGTTAAAAACTTCACATCCTAATGCAAAGGAGAATAAGGATATTTATCCATGTGCATTTAAGTATTTTGTTCTTCTGAAAAATATGATTCTAAAATCTAACTTTTCACTGAGAAGAAGTATAATCCTAAATAGAAATGAATGCTGATGTCTAAGGATTGAAGTTTATCCCGGAGCAGAAGAAGTCCTTCCTGCTTCTTCCTCTTAGTGCTGAATTATATTGAACAAAATTGGTGGTCTGGGAAAATATATTGGAGTTAGCCCAACTGTGCAGATTACATCAATGAGAGAAAACATTGGGAGGCAGGGGATCCTCTGATGTTAATGCCTTGAACAGTCAAATTTTGTGCCTATGCATCTAGCAGGTTGAAAAAACACCCCATGGAATGGACTTTTATGTTGCGTTACCTAATTGCAATACATCTGCAGCTGACCAAAGATTAATTGTCCTGTATTGTTTTTCAGAAAGGCTGAGACCACATTTATGTTGCCCAAAAATCACTCAGAAACAATCACTGTAACCATGTAAACCCTTTGAGTCTATGTCTGTAAAACACGTCTCTGCTAAATTTAATAAAAGTATTGAGTCTGAAAAAGTTTGGCCACACACTGGACTTTCAATTAAATAGAAAGCTTTGAACAGGCAAAATTTCTGTGTATTTTTAAGTTAATGCAGTAGCAGAGTGACTATAGGTTTCTGTCTTACCCCTTACGTATAGCATAAAACTAATAAATGAAAATCTGACTTTCTGCTTTATGGCTATATAAAAGCATTAGATACAGAGAATGAAAGTGACATATGACAAATGCGAGGAAGATTACAAAATCATCATGTGAAATGCAACTTACTTTGCCATTTCTTTTTCAAGGAAATCCAAGCAGGGCAGCAAGACTGTCAAGGCTGGATATAAAATAAATAGCATTAAAGGGAGAAGGCAACACTTGCCATTATTTCTGCATTCACTATATTTTTCCAGTCTCTGGAGAATGATCAAATCTCCTTCCAAATAGTAAAATATTTAAAACAAAATAGCTTCAATATATATGCCTGTATATGCCAAGATAGGTCAAGTGCTTTATGAAAGGGATGCAGAAGTTCACTGTGTTTTTCCTTTTACTTTACACATTGGAACAACCCCAAGTTACAGTGTCATAGAAATGGAAAAGACCTATTAAATGATGCATTTCCTTGCCAATGAAAGTGTACTCTCAATATATAGAACTTTCCATCTCAGGCTAATAGGCACCTACTCCTTCATTTGAGGACTCTATTCTGCAGCAAAATAGAATCATTGTTGGAAATTTTCCCTACATCTCAGCCTAAAAATAGATTCGTTCTCTTGTACTGCCTTACTCACACCTGTGAGCCACCCTTTTCTGTGCTTCCTTCTTAAGAGTTCAGCTATCAAAACCTTGTAAATTGTCATGATATATACTTCACACTCTGAGAAGTCAAACTTAAGTGCAAAAGGAAAGTTGTAAATCTGTTTCTAAGCTGAAATTCTGGACAAACTGTTTGCATTTACTACAGGTGAAATATCTACCTCCTCCTTCACAAAATTTCTCAGCTATATCAGTTCAAAGCTCTTTGGACCTTTCTCAGTGTCTTCCTAAACATTTAGATGACTCAGAGACAAGAAGGGCAATATCACTAGTACAGTTCTACACTTGAATTTATTTTGATAGTGTTGCAGATTGTACTTAAGAAAACTGTTCAAGAGGAGTGTTTCTTTCATGGAAGTCTGCTACCTCATTTAACATGGGCTCCACTTCCTCTGTTCATGGAAAGAGTTAACTTAGCAAGCAAAAGCGCTAGTGAGCATGTTGTGTGCTGAGGTGGAACAGGTTCCCCCATAACTCCACACAGTAAATGCAGTTTCATGGGCTTTATAACTTGTATGTTAACTCGTGCCTTCAATCACTGCCTTATTATTTCTTTTCATATTTCAGTTTAATTTATCTGAGTGTTTCCCCTAAGCTCTTCATGGTAGGTAATGTGGACTGTATACAAATGATTAAAAAAGACATTTGAAAGGTACAAAGAAGATAAGAAGATAACAGGCAAACATTCGAAATCTTTTTGTTGAATAAGGGCTGTGTAGTTAATTAAAAAAAAAAAAAAAAAGAAAAAAAAGGAAGAAGCCACCACTGGTTTGCATGGGAATTTGTGGGACAGCTGCCTATTGTTAAATTAAGTTCATCTATTCACTTCCAAGTGTTTTCACCATACTACTTACTCTACTTTTTGCAGTGGATACAAGCCAGGCTGAGGATTTACAACCTTCTGTGGCTACTCTTGCCAACACATAGATCTTGAGAAGGTGTTCAGTGTGTATGAAGAATCTTTAAAATTTGTGTGCTGTAGGCATTCACTGCTCCCTCTCTTTCTTTTCTTTCTCTCTGTCTCTCCACCACCTTAATTTGTCTATGGACTTGGCTTCTTTGTTCTTTCATGACTAATATTACCATCTGTGACATTACATATCAAGATAGCAATGCAACATATTAAGAACAGGAAAACCCGGAATGTTTGAGCTCATCCAAGCATTTGTTGCTTAAAGCTCCAGCGTTACTTGTAGCCACCTGAAGCATCCCAAAGTTTCTAAAAACACATTGCAATAAATCAGCAGGTTTCCATGTTGTTATTGAAATTGAGATATCCTAATGGAGCTGCCTTCTTGCAAACAATCTCAGCAACTTACTTGCAGTTTTATTTCCCACTGAAGGCTCATAAAAAGAGCTTTCATTTTTATGGCATTAGCCTAACTACCACCTAGAGCAGCTCACTTTGGGAACTCCCCAACTCACTTTTGTCAAGATCTCCTGCTCCACAAGGGAAGCACCACTCCCAGGTCAGACCTATGACCACAGCCTATGTGAACTATGCCCTCATGCAGCAGGGACCCAGCAACCAGGCAGGACCACAAACAAGTGCTTATCTCTGCCTCCTTTTTCCTTTCCAAGGATGAGGAGGGGGCAGCAGGTGTGAAGAGAAGTGGATCAAGTACAAGAATCTTGAAATGGACATGTCTCAAGATGCAAGATCAAAATCAGAATGGAGGTCTCTTCTCCTCCTGCTTCTTGTATAGCTCTAGACAGATCCAAATCTTATTTACCTAATAGGGATTGCAGTAACCATGAAGATCTGATATTCTGAGAGACAGACCTTTCCCTCCCATTGCTGATTTTTCAGACAATGAGTTGCTTCACTGTTTATCTCAAAACCTCTACTTATCTGCAGACATCAACCCATCCAGTTCTTTTCTGCATTAATAATTTTCCACTTCAAGTTCTAATACCTTCATGTAGAATTCAATATTGAATAACTCTGTGTTTCAGACTGTATCTTATTTGCATTATTGCATTCTACATCCTAAAAGAAGAGCTAATATCTATAGCATATTACAATAAAATAGTGAATAATAAAGATCCGTGTAAGGTTAGGGGCGTTTCTTCATGTCCACATTTGAAGTCTGTTAACTCCTTTCTAATTTACCCAGATTGGCATTAGCATAAGTGGGGTGGGAGCAAGCTTCCTCCCCTTATCATCTCCACCTGTGGCACCCACAGCTCCTAAGAGCTGAGTAGTTTATGAATCTACTCCTCATACTGCCATATACAAAATAGGTGTGGGTATGTATATTGTAACACAATACTTCTATACTATTTTTAATTCTCCTCTATCCGGACATTTATAAGTCTTCCTGTCTAAGATGACAAATAATCTAGTAGTTTCCCCTTGAAAAAAAACCCAAACAAATAAATATAATTATTATTTCTGTGTAAGTCATAGAAATGAGAGCAATATTACACAAGAGAGATATAAAAAGGACTATGGTAATGGACTGTGGTAACGAGATGGATCTGTTGATTTGATTCGGCATGATAGACTTAGAAAAATATGTAATAGTTGTATTCTTCAGAGGAAGGAAAAAGTGAGCTGGAGAAAGGAGGAAACTGGAAGGGCAAAAAGCTGAGAAAGAGGAAAAGTGTGCTTCAAGAGAAATCCCGTCATCTTTTGCCTTGGGCCTGCAGTCAACCTTGCAGGGCCAAAATATTTGCTAGTGGTGATGTCGCTAGCCTGTGTTTTGTATGGATACTGGGTCATTTATGGCCACTGTTGACATGTTAAGTGGTACGTGATTTATCACTACTGTAGGGTAAATGATCTTCCTCTGAACAGGATTTTAAGGATATCTAATGTGCACATTAGATAAATGTGTGCAGACTCATACATGTGCTCAAGAGTGCACAAGTAACACTATACATGAAAACCTGTCTGCACAGAAATTACAGAAGTGAAGGTATTGTCCCAGGTGTGGATACATTTTTAGTCCACAGAACACACATACTGAAATATGTGTGTAACTTACTGTAGTTCTCTGCACTACAGTGACAGATCGTGTGATACAGAACGTTTATTCAATATTCATTCATGTATGTTGTTCAGCTCCTGTCTATTTCTGTAGCTGATGGCTTTAAATATTAAGTGTAAGGGAAATACTGATGGTGTTGGCATAGATGACTGAATTAGACATGTGGTTAACTTCTGCTGTCCACCTGGGTGACCCCAAAACACCTTGGGGCACAGGCCATAGTTAAAGTTGACAGTGGCTTGTTTGTGAGCTGTCTTTCTTGTTTGGGTCCACGGAACCCCATCAGCCGAAATCTTGCTCAAGGAGGAGGCGCTGGGTGCTTTGCTCAGTGGGGTTGTAGAAAAATCTTCAGCAATGAACCACATTGCTCACCATCCCTCAGAACTTTTTCACACCTCTGCTACCCCCTCCCCGTGGCTCCGAAACAGGGCTGATGAAGCACAGGAGGCTTTCCCCTTGGTGTGGTTGCTCCTGGCCCCAGGCGCCCATGGGGCGGCAGCAACCCCTGTGGAGATGGGGATGGGGAAGGCAGGTGTTGTTCCCACGACCAGAGCCCAGCTCCCAGGGGGGAAGAGTGGCGGTCAGGAAGTTAGCAAAGGTCAGCCAAGTCCCGCTGGCTCTTCTTAATCCTCTTTTCCACCCACAGCCCCTTGAAACTCCCCTGATTTCTCCCAGTGCGGTGTCTGGGGGAGTTGCTCTACTGCTGCAGGATTCAATTTATTTTTCTCGCTTCCAAACTATGCTTCTGCAGAGTCTCAAGTCAGTTTTGTTTCAGCTGGTGTCGAGCAACACACAGGAGAGATGCAGCTCTATTACACTGGTTTGTTTTTCTTTTCCTTCCCTTTTTTTAAACTTTTTTTTTTTTTTTACTATTTTGACAGGAAATCTTGCTCCTTTTTCTCTTGCATAAGTATGAAGTACCTCTGTGAAAACAAATACAATTACTTGTTGTTTACATGTGTAAAAATAAAAGGACGGTTTTGCTGATCAAGTTATATCTGAAGAATAGAGTTCTATAAAGGATTTATTTATTTGTATTTGTATGCTAGCCAAACAAAAAAATCAACAACAACAAAAAAATTCTTTTGGTCCACCCAGAATTAAAATTTGTCAGTTTTACTGCCAAACAGCAACACACAAATTTGAAAGAAATGTCATTTCAGGTCAGAAGATATTTCATGTAGGCTTTTTAACATTGATTAAAGGTAAATATAGGTAAATTTCAAAAGAAACCCTTAATGCAAAATGAGAACTAGAAAGTTTCTGTTTGAAAACATCAATATGGTCCCTCTTGACATTTCAAAATGGTTCTTTTGACCCAAGAATTTCATTCTGCTGTAATAAAGATTGTTCCTTGTAAGGAAATTACAGCAAGCTTTTTGAGACCAATGATGCTTCCTTACATAGAACTGGAAAGGTTAAAAAGTGGTTAACTAGAAATTTTAGGTATAGCTGGGGAATGTAGTTTTTGGGTTTGGCTTTATACAAAGCATCCAGCCACTAAACCAAATTAAAATACATAGACTACAGTGTCAAGGGAAAGTTTTATCCAAACAAAATTTAAATAAATTCATGCATTTCACTAGGTTAAGAAATCAAAGAAATAATTTTGCTCATATGTAATGGTTTCAAGATTTTGTAATTTCTCTTCCACTTTTCAAACAATAAGACTCAAATGTGGATAAAATCATCTCACTCTTCCCACTCAAAGTGAAGAACTTTTTCCAAGTTCTTATGCTGAAAAAATGTATTTCTTAGGAATTGATGAATAAAACTATATAGAATAAGCATGTTAGTGCTCTAGTTAAGGAAAAATAAACATCTGCATTAACTAATCTGAGTTCAAATAAATGCGGAAGCTGGGCTATCTCAAAGCAATACAGAACTGAACAGAGACCATTAACACTCAAAACACTTCATAAGGTTCAGAGATTAACCTCTTCAAAGCAAAAGGTGGCTAGGTTTTGTATGGCTGCACTGAGGGAGTGAGTAATAACACCCCTATACAGTGGCAAACTAACTGCATATTTGTTGAGCACGTATGCTGGTACACATTGAGGCTCATATGAGCTTAATTTTAAAGATGAAGAGAACAAAAAATGTGGTCTCATTTACTGTTTACTGCAGCAAGCAAAGCTGACCAGACATAGCAGTGTCCAATGCGCCTTTGAGTCTTAGCAAAAAATCTAAATTTTCAGGAACTTTAACACCCATGTACCAGAAGAAAGCCCCTTTGAGATATTACCCAAATGCTGTAACATGGTATTGACCCTTGCTTATTCAGCTCTGTGTACAAATGATTGGTGGCTCATGAAAAAAATTTCATGATTTTTAAGAAAATCTTGGCTATCTGTGCAGCTGGGTAACAGAGATGGAAAGCAAAAAATCTGTGCTTTGGTGCATTGGTCTTGCCAGCTTCCCAAGCCTAGAGACTATTTAAAAAAACCAAGCCAACCAACCAACCAAAAAAACCCCCAAAAAAACAACCCCCAAACAAAACAACACAAAAAAAAACCCCAACAAAAAAACCCCACCAAACAAAAACCAGCCATTTGAACTAGCAGAAGACTATTGTATATAGGTCTCAGAACACACAAGAAATGAGGGCCCATGCAATAGTGCTGATATCCTGATAGAAACTATGACACCTGCCAAAGTCTTTTTCCAAGCAAAAGCATTTGTTTTGCAAATGCTTTAAATTGAAATCAGCATGGATTGCTTTGTACAAATTTTTGATTCAATCACATGTCTTCATACTTATATAAAATGATTCACTGTTCAACTTTTAATATTTCAGTTTATTAAGGGAAAAGGGGAAACATTTAACATTTTTTGAAAAGCATCCAAACACAATTTTTTCCTCAGGAGTCCAGTCCAGGTTTTACAGAGACTTCAGTACAAGCCAGGCTAGGATTTTGGTGTTTTAGCCAGCAGTATGTGATTATGCATATAGAAATAATCAATAAGGTTTCTACTTGCAGAGGTCACTATTAAAACCTTTACAATTGCCATTTGCACATAATTAACATTACCACACAGTTTACTGTATTCCCCACACTATGAATGCTGCTGTAAAGATAATTAGGGAAAAGTTAGAATTGTAAAGACTTGAATTTGTGTATTCCTTAATACAGTCTCAATGCTGTGATTTAAGGAACTCACAATAACTGCAGAAGCTGCAGGGGGCTTTGCATGGGAAAGGAAGAACACTATTTCTTTTAAGAGCTTCTTAAAACTTTGTTCCACGTATGAAATCCTCTATAGTCTGTACTACTATAACCTAAATAATCTATAATAAACTCCAAATTTACATTTTTTAATTAATTCATTTTTTCTCTTACAGAAATGACTGTTTCTTCTGTTGGAAGAATTCCACTTGGAAATTTCATTTTCAGGATTCAATAAAAAGAGCTGTAAGAACTCCTGATGGGTTTGAGGTCAGAGCTTTTAAACAGGTTTTCACGTTTGCCAGGTTTTACAGCCCATTTAAAAAATATGTGCAAGTGTCAAAGAAGCCCAGCTGCACTGAAATGATAAACATGACATGGGATGCTTCAAACTGCAGATGACCTCTTCAAAACACAAGAATGAGGCGTGACTTCTCAGGCAAGAGAGAGCAGCAATTCCAACACCCTAGGGTCTTCCTGCATTGTTCTAGGTGGGTACTTAACGTCTTCCAAAATGTGGGTCCAGGGAATGTTCATTTTGCAGTAGGAAGCCATAAGCTATTTCAGCTGAGATGTGGTATCTCTGTGTCACCCCACAGCCCACAGTGTAGACAAGTCCTGCGTGTGTTTGAGCTGTGTAAACATAACCACAAGCTGAACAGTTTCATTGTTCAATACAGTTTTGTGCTATGCTTGGAAACTGAATTATAAATGCCTTTCCATAAAAGCATCCTAAGGGTAACAGATGCCTAAAATATATCGGCTTCATTATCAAGAAGTAGATTATCCAAGCTCAATACACAGTATCAGAGTTTACTGATTTGTATATAATCTACATTCTTCACATTTTCCTGGACTGCTGTTAGTTTGGTTTAGTAGGACTTACTGTACTCTCAGTGTTGAAAGATGAATAGGCCTATCAACTGAACAGCACAATAAATTTTTTAGGCTGCACATGTTGTGCTCCACCTCTCTGTCGTTCTTCCTTGTTTATAATGTAGCCTAATGCAATATGGCAGCTGTTAGCAGAAAAATGGTGCAGCAGCCATAAAAAAGTGATTTATGTCTTATTACCAAAGCAGCTAATATTAAGAAGCTGGTGTTTGGGAGGGCAGCAAACAAGTGAAATGTGAAACACAGCATATATATATTCATGAAATATAGGAAGCTGTGAAATGTTAGACTGACAGTGAAATTCTCCCTGGGTATCTACTGTAAGGTCAGATTAATAACGGGGATAATTGGTGGTGATGGTTGTGGATGTTCAGAGTTGCCCACATGTCACAGCTGCTTATGCTGGAGTATCAGAAGTGTGTTAAATGCATCTCCTGACATGAACCCAAAGATCCTTACTACCAAATGACATAAGAAAGGCTAATTTAAGGTGGCAGCTGGCAGAAAGAAAAACATATCAAGCAGGAAAGTGGTTCTTAGCAGCTATAATGTAGGGAGGAAACAGTGGGATGGGAGAAATAATGTGGGCCTCATTCCTCTGCTGCATTTTTCTACTGGTGTAAATTCACCAGTTTAAGGCTACAGTCACAGATCAGGGATTTCTCCCTGGATGCTGAAACTGCATAAGAGAAAATTCTGTACTTGATTTACAACACACCTAATGTGACTAAACATGACCATGTAACATCTTGTCAGTTTTGCCACTGAACAATGTAACAGATTGATCTAAAACACTATGAATTATAACTATCACATCAGATTACTCCTTGGTTTTTGTTCAACATACACTGTGTGTATTTATACTAAAACCACACATATGTCTATGTACATATATACTCATGCTGCTGCTAAGCGTGATGTTTTTGGTTCAGTGGGTGGCACTCTTCCTTCTCAGTCAGTACTAAACTAGTTCTTCTTCCCATAGTGCTTAATGAATAGTGGAATATGGTCGGGTCAGGGAGGTTAATAGCCCTACTTTTGTGGAAAGTGCCATGGAATCTTTCTTAGCAAGCAGTGAGAACCTCACATTAAATACCCTCTGAAAGAGAGCCTGTGACTTGCTCAGAGTTACAGACTGGGGTGTTGCTGTAATGCAGAAATAGGGGAAACCATGCTACATATTTAAGTGACTGAGTCATCCTGCCCCCACAGACATTTACCAGATGCAGTGAAACTTTGCTTACGTGGAGTTACAAAATAATTATGAAAGGCAGTATGGCTGGGAAATACTGGAGCGTCTCTTTGGCATTTTTTTTTTTATAAATATGAGAGAAGCTTTTACCTGATTGTGTATAGTCATGTTGTAAATTATTTGGATGGAGATCTCTCAGATCCTTTGCTGTCATCTTCTAGGTTCAATAAGTACTGAATAAGTTGAAACACGTGAGACCTGTGGCAAAATGGCCATATTTGGAGTTGTTGCTAGAGGCCTTGTCTTGGAGAAAATTTGAGTCCTTTTAGGAAAGGGCTCTGGAATTCCTAGTTCCTATGCTTTAGATCTCCTAAATTACTTTCTAGCCACTGGTTAACCAGGATAAAAATTATTCTAACAGAATGTTTTATGTTTTGAAGTTTTGATTGTATCCATGGCAAAATGAAACAGATGGGAGGGCTCTATTCTGTGAAGCCCTGTTGAGCTCTTACCCTTTGCAACTCAGTGTGGCTAGAAACTTCACACTGGCAGCTATGTGGGCTCCCTGGACAGCCACTGAAATTTATCCATCAAAGTTTGTGTGGCTCCAGGACTAGGTACTGATTTTGCAAATGCCAGCAGTGCCTTAATATTGAACTATAGAGGCTTATGGAACCACAGAGCATTTCTGTACCTAACTCCACAGAGACCCAGTAGGTCACTGCTACCACACTGAACTTTTCAATCGTGATTCAAATCACATCGAGGTTCTCAAGTAACCATTCTCCAAGGGCATCAATCTTTTTGTCCTCTATCATACTGACGGCCAGTTTCCTGAAGGTTCAACTGCATATGTGGCTTCTCTCCCCTTCCCAGACTTTCTGTCCAGTGCCAAGGAGATCCTTCTGCATGTTCAGAAGAACCTGATCTCTCTTAGCCCATTGGTGTTGACTTCTGCCTCCACAAGCTACTTTGGGATTCAAATACCAACTGTTGATTCATGCTATCATCTTTTTTTTTTTCAGCACTGATTTATGCCAGAGGGAAGGAGCATGCCCTGCACTGCCATCACTAGAACTGACTGGCTTGCTGCAGCAACGTGCCAAGGAACTCATGCTGCCTCTGCACCCATGACTGGCTTTGTCTTTGCCCTGAGCACCATGTATAGGGAACCTGTAGCTGCTAAACATGGCAAAATGGCTTAGGAACGATCCTGTACCATTGAAGCAAGGGGACAGAGAAATGTGTATCTAGCTCAATAGAAATTCTTAGGAAAAAGACTTGGCAAGGGCAGCAGGACTCTTGCCACTATCTCTGGGATTGAGACACCTCATAATTGTGTCTCTTCATCATAACTGTTTTCACAACCTACATGATTAAATTCTACTGTGTAATTATGGTACCATACTATTAAACATGAATTTTTTCACCAGTTTTTCTGCAATCTCTATTAGAGGATATGAAATAATGTCTTTATCTTTCTGCTTTAAAAAAAAAATCATAAATCCCTATGTTAAACAATACTGAAATAATATCTTTATCTTTATTATAAATATTATTCAGTCACTACTTAATCCCTTGAAAACTGTGATTGTTTCTGATTTGTCAGATAATAACACTCCTACATTGGTATGGCCTGTTACCTGAATAAGATTCCAAAAACTAAATACAAACCATGTTAGAAATCACTTCAGCTGTCATTATTTAGTGGTATTCAAGGTGAAATGAGGTAATTTTTAAATAGAGTGAAGTAAGATTGCACAATAATTTAGGTCAAGAAGTGAGTAACAAGTCACATAGCTGAGATGAGCAGAATATAGTGAGTATAGAACTGCAAATACCAGGTATCCCTATCATAATTCTAGGTCCTATTAGACTACCCATCTCTTGAAGTCCGAGTAAAGAAAAATGTTAATATTCCTGCCAAGAACAGTTCTTATGAAATTTGATGACAAAGAATGATTTGTGTTTTTATGGGGACTGATTAAAACACATTTAGAGATACGAGGTACAAGCAGTGTACAATTATTGGAAAGCTAAAGAACATACCCTCTCGTAAAATGTAGCTGTTATTAAAAATGCGATAGAAAGAAGTAGTTCCTGTTCACTACAGAAAGATCTTTTTACCCAGTTATAAAATGGCATGTGATACTGGAAGCTAAAGCAATGCAAGCAAATTAAAGCAGGCTCTACTTCTCTCCCTTTCATTTTTGGAATGGATGTGCAACACACATGGGGATCAAAGCAAAGGGCTTTGTTTGTGGCTGCAATCTATACCATTTCTCCTTTTTATGCCAAATCACACAAAAGCGTTCCAAAACAAGTTTTGCCAAATACTCCTAATATTAAAGGATTATGATCAGGTGAACTTGTTATTCTATATAACTATTTTACTGAATCATCATTTTTATTATTTATATGTTATATTTCAGCTTGATTAAGTATGCTGTTGAAAAGGGTATGTTTGTACCTAAAAGTATGTTTTCCATCTTTCAGTGGCAACATATGCATTGGTTTTGTATCCTTCCCCCTTTGCATGAGTCACTAAAGCAAGAAATCCTTTAATTTTCAAAAACTACCTTACCAGGTTAAAGACTTCCGTTGATGGAAGCACTATAGCCACCTCGTTTGCAAGACAAGAAATAGGGTCACATGTAATTTTCCAAGAAAGTTTATATGCAGCTTCACTTCAGATCAGAAGTTCAAAAATCTGTCTTGTTCTGTTTGCAATATCTTAGAATACTTCTCTAACTTCCTGCCTATTCATTCTCTTGCCTGATAACGTACATGCAAGCATTGCCAGGATGAGTATTATAAGTCGCTTTATAGGCTTCTTCCGCCCCAGAGTTTTCTTCAAGAACACACTGAACATGCTTGCAGTAATTCAAAAGTAGGGAATTTATTCAACAGACAGAATGGAGTTGTTGTGCTGCTCTTCACATTGGCTTAAAGTACCTGAGCTTGGGTCAGACATCAGCTTTTCAAGGAGCTCTGTGCTGTGCTTATGTACCGTTTTGCTTTAGGTAACTTTTTACTGTATGTACCTTTCTTTTTTTTTTTTTTTTTGACTATGTTCAAGTGTTCCATAATGAAGGACATTTCTGCCCTTGTTTATTCCAGAGTTTGTTGGATCCTGATTTCACTCATACTGGACTACATCAGAAGTAATCAGAATGCAGTAACTCCAAATCTCTTCTGGTGTCGCTAAGATCAGGTCTGACTCACTTCTCCTACACCTAGTCTTTAAAATCAAATCTGTTCTTTTTCTCTTTAAAACTGTCATTTTGTTCTGCTTTACTTTCAATTGTAGTATTACTTTGAAAAAAACGCATAAAAATGACATTTCAGGGTTCTATATTTGTCTGACAGTTGTTTCTGTTGCAGAAGTGCTCATTTTATAAGTTAAAAAACTACCTCTCCTAATACTTTCCTAATACTTAGCCCAGAATGCACAGGGTGTTATGATTTGAGTTATTGACACACCATCATCATATTCTGCAACCAGTGAAGGCCATTTTACATTTTAAAGCCTCTGTTTGCTTGCACTACCCTGTCTTCTTCAAATAATGCCCCTGGTAACACTGTCAGACCTTTTGCATTGCATAAGCACGTTACAGGTCTAAAGGATCACATTATGCAAGGCAAACGTACACATCAAAACAAAAAACAGCTCAGACTTCATGTTTGAATGGCAGGAATCACAATTATTAATAACAGTAAAACTTCCTTTTTCTATCAGAAATAAATAAGGATCTATTCATGGTTGTTCTTTGGGTGCCAGGTTTGAGGCATAGAACTCTTAGCACAGAGATCTGGTCACCATTCTGCTAAATGTACCAGGAAAGCTTTAATTTGATCTCAGAGGAGAGTCTAAGAAAATTAAAACAGTACCTTTCAGTTTTGCAGAAGTGGTGGTGTGTTCAGCTGCTTTGGCAGGGAATGTGCTGCTAGGGGTGTAGAGGCAGGAGTTCACAGAGAAAGGGGTTAACTGAAAATTATGGATGTAGCACATTATGGCACCAAGCAAACTTCCACATCTCCTTGCAAAGGTCTGTCTTTCATTTTCTTTTATAAAATATATCAGGCAATTTGGCCTTTAAAAGACAACTTTTGTCATACTGAGAATAACAACGTGTTATAACACAAAGGAACAAAAGCTGGAAGTTGAGGCAAATTTTAAAAAATGGAAGAAACAAAGAAAAAATCAAGACATGAAACAGTTGTGTTTAGTTTGGGGGGAAAAAAACCAAAACAAAAACACCATCTTTCCCTCCCTCCTTGCCTTTTAAAATAAATATATACTTGAAAATGCAACATTTGGAAAAATCTACACATGTCTAAATTTAGGGTCTGTGTTACTTTACTCTGCATTTCTTTATCACAATTTAGTCATCCATATATCATTTTTTAGAAAGTGTATGTGGCAGGCTGATGCATGTCTTATTTTATAAATATTTATTACCCACTGGGGTGTTCCTATCTTTGAAGTTACAACCACTTCTCCTTTTCAGTCTGTGTTCCCTCCTTTTTCTCATTAAAAAAAGAATCATGTCAAACAATTTTGTTTATGTGGAAATGCTGTGAAGACTAGTTTAGTTTTGGTTTTAGCCTCATCTTTATTTTAGTTTGCCTTGCTTCCCCCCTCACTGTAGGCCTGGAATAATAACATAAACAGCATGATCTCTGCTGCTGTTGCATGAATGTAGCAAGGCAAACCTGGCCATCCATATGTTCGTATGCCCATGGGTCTTTCTGCACAGGGAGTCATTGGAACAGCTCGGATGACTTGAGCTTGAAGGAAATATGACTGGCCTTTGAAGAAAGCTCAGAGACAATCAACACAGGCTGTAGCTGCTCAAAAATGAGGGTAATACAGTTTTGTGGTTTAACGGGAAGGGATCTTAAAAACATATTTAAAAACAAAAACAAAACACAACCAACCAAACAAAAACAACAACATAAAAACTCAAAACCACCAAGTAGGTGGCTGCATTAGAAGGATAATCAAACTGTCTGGTTTGCTGCAGCATAAATGTATTCTTGCGTTGTGATGTAGGGTGAATTCTCTCTGTCCATACAGGATCAGTGTTTTCTCATAACCTGATCCACCACATTATTCTACCAGAGTAAGTGTGGTATTTTAATGAGATAAAAGTGACATAACTAGCTGAGAATCAGCAATTAGCTTTTCCATTCAGAAACATGATGACCTAAAATTTATGTCTTATTTTATTTCCCCCTCTCTGTCCCTCGAAAAAAATTGCATGTGAAGAGTAAGCTAGACTCAAGAGAGAGCAAAAGAGAGGCCTAATTGCTGTCTTGACCTACTGTTACACCCCAGTCACTTAATCTAGGGGTTAAACCTAGGTTCTTCTCTCTGGGTAAACGCAGAGGAGAAATACTGACCAGATATTCCCAAAAGGTAAAAAAATCACACAAAAGTTTACTGGCAAACTATGGAAAATCAAGGAACTTTAGCAAATGATTTAGTACAACATAAAACAGTTATCACAGCATAGACTTAGCCCATTCAATGTAAAAACCTTTAAACCAATTCAATGTTACATTCTGTGAAAAGAGAGTTAAAGGAGAAGAAAGGGAGAAAAACAGAAAGACAGGAAAGATACAGAAAGACAGACATAGGTACCAACTCCTGGGTTCCAGCGATATAATGGATAGAAAACTCCAAGATGAAGGTAGGGTTAAGGAACAACATGCTTACGTCATGGTCAGGCTTCTTACAGCCTTCTTCCTTGGCCCGTCCTGGACCTTCTTCCCAGGTGGGACTTATGATCTCTCGGCCACTCAGGGACTGGGACTGCCTCCAGTGTGCATGATTGACAGACACTGTGGGGCTGAGGGGTATGGGGGGCAGGCACTACCTAACCAGGGCAAGGTCTGACCCACCCCCTACCACACACTCCAAGTATCCCAAGATGTCTTAAGGGAAATTATTCTGTTCAGTCTCAGACACTTACCAAATGAGAGTTTCTGTTTAACCCTAAAGTCTGCCATTCTCTTTCAATACCCAAAACCATGTCTGCATTTCCTAGCTATACCAACCAGTCTAATGAAATATTGAGCTTGCTTTTTTTACTGATGATGCGCGTTTAGCTCACACTGGTCATTATAATGCTCAACCCCCCTTTCCTGAGGGACAGTTCATTTCTATGCATGCAGGTCATTTCTATCCAAATGTTCAAGGCCAGGTTGGATGGGTCTTTGAACAACCTGGTCTAGTGAATGGCACTCCTGCCTATGGCAGGGGGATGGATAGGAACTAGATGATTTTTAAGGTCCCTTACAACATGAACCATTCCATGATTCTATGATTACTGATATTCAGCTGTTCTTTCATTATTTTGTGAAGTCCTCCAACAACTCCATGCTACCAGCATTTTTTCCATTCTGTTTTTCAGATTTTCATGCTCACAGCACAGTCCCTAATGCGGAGCCAGACACTAATGACATCTCTCCTTTTCTTTCATCTATTTTAATTAAAACTATTACTTGTGTGTGTGCTGTCTTCTTTATTCCGTGATGGGTTGGTTTCTTCAGGAAGAGTGGGGTATCTTTGTAAATTCCTCCTGGAAAATCCAAGCTGACTATATCGGGGGTCCATTAACTTGTTGATTCCTTCATAGAAAGGAATTTTTTCCACATAGCAAGCACACACTGACCTACATTGTCATTTATCTTATTTGATCTTTTAGCTCATTCTTAGATATTATGGATTTTGCAGGCTGCTCTCATTCTTTTCCAATTTTATCTAATATGTTTTTAGAACTATTTAATGACATTTCTGTTCTTTTCATTTTTTCCTCAAGTATGACTTTTTTCTATTGCCCCATCATACAGACTTTTGGGGTCTTTTTCAGTACTATAACTCTACTGCAGTATCCCTAAGTAGTCTGCAAGCTGCTTTGAAATATTCAGCCATCCCTTTTAGCTTCTAGAAGTCTTTATAAGATTTTACAGTTTATTTTTCTGCTGTAGCAGAGGTTGGTAGACAGATGGACAAGTACAACTTCTTCCTAGTTCAGAACAATATTATAATAACAGATACTATTGAGTTGGGTTATGCACAGAAGTTTCTTCTTTTCTTCTTGTCTAGATGCTCCCAGAAGATGCCATTTGTGGCAGCAAAAAAATTAATCCATGCATCACGACCTGATGTGATTGTTACTGCATGGGAGCAATTGAAAACACTCCCCTGTTGCTGCATTTTCTCTCTCTGCAGTCACTTAACTTTTCCTCAGATGCTACAGACCTTCTCAGTACCAGGGTGGGTCACTGGCAGGGCAGGTCTAGTACTGGGCTGCTCCTGTTTGGGCTTGGAGTTTCTATTCGTAGAGAATGTCTCTTATTTGTTGACATAATTAATTTATTTATCTGATCTCTCTTCTTCCTGTCCAGACACATGGGGGTGGCATAGAGCTGCTATGCCTGAGGGTGCTTTCTGAAGCTATAGAAATAGGCATGGAGGAGTAAAGCCTGAAGCCTAAACCTAGAGACAATTTCGCCACAACAGCTATGTACAAATGGCCAGGCTGCCCTCTGAAAGCGTGAGAAAGGAGTAGGATTTGCATGGATAGGTATGCATCTGAAAGCATGCCAGATTTGAACCTGATTCATACTAAGGTAGTTTGCCATTGCTGAGAAGGGCCTGAATTGCTTCTGAGGGTTGTGTCATCTTCTAGAAATGTAAAAAAACCCCAAACAAACAAAAACAAGAAATAGTATGATATGTCACTTGTCAACCAATCTGTCTGCCCAGACTCAGATAGACTTGTGGCCTCTGTATACTCTCCTGGTGGCAAAAGCAATGAATGTCTGATGTCTGAAAGTGGTGCTGTGTCTTCTTCCTGAATTGTGCCATTTCTGAGGCTGGCATGACCCTGTGTCAGTGAAGAAAACACGTAGCTCAGCTGAGAACTAAGATTTAGACTTCTGAATGGGCTCCTTCAGTGGAAAGACCCTGTGAAATTGCATTCTGTAACTGGAACGTTTTTACCGCTACCCTGATTTCAGTTATCTTCACATTTTTCAGAGGTATTCAACTCTGATCACTTTCATATGTAGTTCAGTGAAGTACAGGTTTTCTACCACCTTACTGTCTGCTCTTTTATACTCAGTGATCTTTCTTGGAAAATAGGACTTCATTTTGCTTTCAGTTAAGACATCCAGGTCTGTAACACCTATCTGCCTTCATTAATATCAAGCCAACAGCATCTTAACTCAGCCATAAGAGGCATTCTTCTGTGTGTCTTATGTTGTGGAGGAGCAGTCTGTTCAAGAGCCCCTCTCAAAATCTCTACTAGTATCTCTTGCCAGCTTTCCTCTGAATGTTTTTCTTGTTTGAGTAAGCCTGCTATGTTGTTTTTGTCTGCTGTTATATGACATTCTGGAAGCCATAACTGTTGATATACATTCCTATCTTCTCAGAAACAGTAATTTTCTCATGTGATAGAAACTATATGAGTCATATATTAAATAATTCATAGAATTGTAGAATGGTCTGGGTTTGAAGGGACGCTAAAGATCATCTAGTTCCCTGTCATGGGCAGGAACACCTTTCAGTAGGCCAGGTTGCTCAGAGCCCCATCCGACCTGGCCTCGAACACTTCCAGGGATGGGGCATCCACAACTTTCCTGGGATTCCTGTGCCAGTGTCTCACCACTCTCAAAATGAAGAATTTTTTGCTGTCATCTGATCTAAATCTACCCTGTTTAGTTTGATGCCATTCCCCCTTGTCTTGTCACTACAGGCTCTTGTAAAAAGTCCTCTCCAGATCTCTTGTAGCCCCTTTTATGTAGTGGAAGGCTGCTCTAAGGTCTCCCAGGAGCTTTCTTTTCTCCAGGTCGAAAACCTCCAGCTCTCTCAGCCTGTCTTTGTAGGAGAGGTGCTCCATCTCTCTGATCATCTTCATGGCCCTCCACTGGACTCACTCCAGCAGGTCCATGTCTTTCTTATGCTGAAGCCTCCAGAGTTGAACACAGTACTCTAGGTGGGGTCTCACAAGAATGGATTGAATTTGCCACTGTGTCTACTGTTCAAAGACAAAATAAACCTATTCCCTCTCACAGTCCTCATAAGACAAAGATACATATTTACTGTCTAGTCATGTGGACCTTTCTCCCAACCCTTTCACTTAGGGTGCTCAGAGTTGCTGGCTGTTGGAGGGGAAAGGGAAACCTCATTGTTCATTTAACTGTCCAGCAGAGAGTATTTGGGATTCTCTAGCAGACAATGACTTTCTGCACTATTTTCCCAGTCAGTGCAATTCTAGCAAAGCTGACGAGAAACAATAGTAGACAGGAGAGATGAGATCATATGATGACATTGTGTGATACAGCTCTTTTGAAACGATGAACCACCCAGAGGTCATAGAAGTTGGGCAGCAGGTATTCGCAAGCCATGGATTTGATCACTGTGCTGTATTTCTTATCAGCAGCATAAGGGAGGACAGTCACTCTGACCCCGACACAGTACTTAAAATCAGTCTGTGTTTGTATTTCCAGGAGATAGACAAGTAAGAAATAAATCACTGAGGGCAGCCAGAGAACTACCGAAACTTTGACTCTGTTAGCCCAGTGACAAGCATGAAAAGAATCGTGATACGCACTGAAACTAACCCGGAGGCTCAATAGCCCAAGCAGCAGCGTGAAGATGCTCCCCTAAGGCAAGAAATCCACACTGAGTAGAAACTATCCATGTATCTGTTTACCAGAATAATTTGGTGCTATCTGCCTTTGTATATCATTAACTTGGTCTAATTTGTTTAGGATAGTTTTTTCAGTATTAGCAGATTGTTCCACCTGTGCAAAGACAGCTCTTAGTTCTCCACTGTTCTTTTCAGACGGAGCATTTCCACAAGCTTGTACAATACCAACAGTTCTCAACAGCATTCTTAAAGTAAAAAGGAAATAGCTGGAGAAAATGGAAAACATCTGGATTGCACTATCTAGTACTGCACTCTGTGTCATGACAGAGAAAGGATAGCTCCCTGTTTTATACCTGAAGTGTAAGCTTCAGTTGCACCAGGTTAATACACTAGCAGTTGGAATCAAGTAAGCCTTATAGTTTTATTCTCTTAGAGCAACTTCCAAATTCGGTTGGATTTGTCTTTGCTGGCAATAATAATAGAATCATCTAGGTTGGAAAGACCTTTAAGATCATTGAGTCCAGCTGTATGAATAGTGATCATAATGAAGGGAAGAAAGCAAATATTCAAACATGTCTTAGTTGTATCCGAAACAAAGGCTTCCTCTAGCACTGATTGAATTGATTTTTTTTTAAATATATTTTCAGTAAGAGGAAACCAATTCAGTTCTCCAGCCCTTGTAGAAAGGCTTTCAGTGCCTAATTATTTCAAGGCCTGCTGATAGCTGTGGTGGCCTATGCTTGAGCACCATGCAAATAACCTGTTTAAAGATCAACTTTAGAAGACATGTTTCCCAATTCTCGCCCCACTGGAATGTAGCAGAAGTTCATTTATCACCATAGGAATGCAACGACTGGTGAAAACCCTTCATAAATCACTCTACTTTTAAATATGAGGGTATTCAGATAATTTCTCAGTCAGAACAGGAATCAGGTGCTTGTAATCAGGCCTCTGATCATTTCATCTGACTACCAATTTATAAACTAATCCATGTGAACTGACAGGCTCTCAATTTTTAATTTTTTTTCTCAGTAATGAAAATTCTCCTTTTATCTGTGTAAGCATCTCATTCTGGATTATTTCAAGGGAATTGGGTGATAGTAGCTGAAGACCTAGCAGTCTGCAGGCAAAGGGAAATTGCAGTTGGCTTTAGCTTTTGTAGTCCATGTATTTCACAAGGAGAAGTGAACAGCCTCAAATTCCATTACTTGTTGGGCCATGAATTCAAGTGTCCATTTAACATATTCAGACTGAAGAGAAAGATATAACACTGTTCAGTCCAAAGAGGCATTATTTCCCAAGCTCCCGTGAATTTCCCAACGAGGAATGCATATTAAGGAACAATTACACAAGGCTTGGTGAAACTCCCTTTATTTATTTCACTTGTGTTGTTGCTGCTGTTGTATAAGAAAGAGCAAAATAACAAAAAGAACAAAGTAAAATAAAGTAACAGCTAATCCAAACATTTTTAACACGTTGAAGTCCTGTTTCAAATGCAAAGACTCTTTCTTTCTGCCTTTTCTTTGCATTGATTTGCACAAGCATTTTCTCTGTGACACAAATACATCTCTGGTATAACTTCACTGAAGTCACTGGACTTACACCAGAGGTGGTTTTGGTCCTCTGTCCTGGGTAGATACAGTAGGAATAAATTGGTCACGCAGGCAGAGTGTCTGGCAATAAGTGCACTGAATGGTCCTGGCAAACCAATAGGAAAGATCTAAAAATAAAAAGCCCGATTAGGTCTTTTACTTAATATAGGGCCTAAATATCTACTGGGAGCTGCTGAATACTGCCCACTAACTGTACAAAGTATAGGTAGCATGCCTTCCAAATATCAAAATACCAGACGGAATGCTGTGAAAATAAATAACTTCTAATATAAACAAATGAGAACATATCAAACTGTTACCTCTTTAAACATAATGTAAATAAAAAAAAATACCAGTCCTTCTACACAATAAATATTAAGAAACCATTGACATAGTTGAAATGTACTCATATAAATTAACAACTTTAATTACATTAGCCAAACAGACATTGGTTAAAGCACTGCATGTAGTATGCAAAATAATAATAATAACAATAATAATAATATCAACAACAAAACACAAAATGATAAAAACAAAATAGGCTTCATAATATCTTGGCTTTCATAATTTATATATATGTATATACATATATATATATAGTTGTGTGTGTGTATATATATACTGCAGACATATTATTATGAAGATATATATACACATATGTAAATATATATGTAATGTCTATATATATCTTCAACCCATTGTCAATGTATTGTTTTTGAAAGTATTTAAATACAAAGAAACCCATTGAGAATTAACACAGATTCATTATATCTCAAAAAATAAATACCTATAAAACCCAGAAGTGCTGCTTGTTTCTGCCCATGAAAACCTTGCTTCGAGTTGTTCACAAAAGATCAAATTATGCTTTTATTTACTTATGCTGAAAATGTTTTACTCCACATGCAATGCAGTGAGAGCATATGGGGGAGTAAAACTTTCTTCAGTGTAA
>WEIT01003910.1:41297-66564 GCA_013389985.1 Dryoscopus gambensis
TCTTTCCAGGAGAGGCATTTAGAAGCCTGTCCCATCAGAGGGCAGCTAACTGGGGCTTGGTTTGGCAAACCTATGAGAGTCTGAAGCTTCAGGCTCAGGGTTATCAAACTCAGTGTAAACAGGGCCTAAAGGTTTCTCCCATTCCCTCTTATCATCTCCCCCTACCCAAAGACAAATGTTTAAGTTTAACATTCTTTTAAATATGACAGCAAAAAATTTAAAAAAAACAACAATTATCTACCTATGCCCTATGGGTTGGACCCTTCAGGTTAGGTGTTGACACTGAAAATTAGGTCTTACAGGTAATGTACAAACCCATTAAGAGTTGTCATGCTAGAGGGAGGTGGTGGTTGAGAAAGCCAGTATCTCAGCAAAGACTGTATTCCAAACAGAAATACAACCGCAAGTGCCATTTTCTGTATATTTGCAGGAGCAATGGTGGACGGGGCCCAAGGCTGCTTGCAATTTTACATCAACATTTTCTAGGTGTATACCAGCACTTTAGGTTTCTCTTGCACAAATACCATTTTGAACATGTAGCCTCCCACTTGGCAGTAAGAAACAAACAATCTTTTAACATACTGTGCTTTGCACACAAACATTCATTGTTTTAAGAACAGTAAAATGAAGCCAGAAGTGCTTATACCTTGTGTACATACATATATACATATAGAAATATATACATATATATGTATATCCCTTGGACAAAGTTGTTTCCCTACAATGCACATTTGCTGTGCACCAGGGCCAAGTTTAGTTTTGTACATACAAAACAGTATGATTATGCTCAGATGGACCTCAGATCCAAGCACCTTGGATCCAAATCCTGGGGGTTTTCTGGGCTTACTTCAAATGGCAATTTGAGGGCACTAATTGAATTTAACTGGTTAACAGATATTCTAGCCTGAATGTAATCAACCCACTGACTCTTAATTCAAACCCTAACTCATTACAGGTGAATGGTACCAACCACAAGCAGACTTTTTAGAGGCTTGCACAAATGTCTTTGGTGTATGTGTCTATTCATTTTAAGGTACAAAATAATAATAATTATTATAATAATAAAAATAGCTATTTTGTGTGCTGTAGCAGTTCTTGTATAGCTCACAATAAGTGCAGCTCTCAACCCCTCCCACACCCAACCACCCTCCCTTGCAAATATTTGTTAAATAAGGATTAGACAGGTCAGACACCATTGTAGTGCAAATAGTAAACGATTAAAAAACTTTTTTACAAAATATAGAAATGTTTGACTCCAGTAACTGGACAAACATGTTCCTTTCAAGTATCTCTCACTGAAGATTTTTTTTTAAACAAGTTACTTCCATTTAAAAAAAAAGTCTCTCTGGTTTTTTTTTTTCTTTCTCTCACAGGTAAACAGTTTCAAACCATCTAGGTTGCATAGTTCTAACAATGTAAGCACCTTTACAGAATGTAACTTTTATTCTTTCATTCATTTTTTTGTTCTGTTTTTTTCTTCATTTTTCTTTTTTCCTTTTTTCTTTTTTTTTTTTTTTTGTAAATGTAGTGCAGAAGATGGAGGTGTATACACCTGCACACTATTGTCCCTTGGTCAATGTTAAGTATATGTATGTGTATCGTGTCTGTATGTATAGAGACATGTATATAAATACATAGCCATATATATACAAACACAAACACTGCACACCTACTCAGTTGCTCTCTAAATGTGGGTGGGGAAGCGCCAGTGACTGCAGTGATCATACACATGGCTTTTCAATGGCATTTTGGACTTTGTCCAAATTTCTGCAGGTTAGATGAGCTGCTACCATGGCTTGAACTAAGGGAGGGAACAGAACTTCCTTCCCCTAGTAGTAACTAATGTTTAGTATACTATGTAACAGATAAGGAGCAGACTGAAAGGAAGGGGCAATCCCCAACCCATACCACCATTCAGACCTATCTTATTCAAGCCCAGCTTCATGAAGTTTTCTTCCTTTTTTATAACTGAAGGTTTTTTTGATCCTCCATAAGTCTTTTTTTTTTCCTTTTTCTCTCTCTCTCTTTTCTCTCTCTCTTTTGTTTTTGCTTATATTTCTGATGATTTTTTCACTCAAAAAAGGTTATACCATGTCTGGTCTTTCCTATTCTCGGGCTTTTGATATATTTTCTTCTCAACAAGAAGGGTCTTGTACACATCAGCATCTACGAACAGCCACACTCCTCCACGATCATATTCTGTATGTCTTTCTTAATGATGTTCTGGCCATCATCGTAGTAGAGCATGGACATAGGCCGGAGCTTGGTGGGCACACAACATGATTTGAGGTTGGCAAAGGGGCTATGGCCCCACATGCGGTAGTGGTTGATGACAGTGGAATGGAAAGATAATGATGAACCAGATGTGCCTGCGATATGGCTGGGACACTCTCCTTCGCAGTAGTTGGCATGATAACCTGTAGGAGCAATGATCCAGTCACTCCATCCTATGTCCTTGAAGCTGACAAAGAACTGCTTCTTGCAGCAGATGTTGACTTTGCCATCACACTCCAGGCCTCGTCTCCGCCGCCTGTGCTGGCGGTCCTCTGAGTGCCGGGCAAGCATCATCAAGAAGGGCCGATGTGATTGCTCCTTCTCCTCTTCTCCTGTGAATTCTCCAGCTTCCTTTTCTTTCCCTTCCCCATCATCTTCCTTTTTCTTCTTCTTGCCCAGTAGCACCAGATTGGCTCCAGTTTCTTGACACAGGTCACAGGCAATCCGCACATCCAAAGAGCTCTTGCCTTGGTCCAGGAGTCTCTGGACACTGCTGGAGACAGGGAAGATGTGCCAAGTGCTCTTACGGGTGTCCACTGCCTTCTCTGAAATCAAAGTCTCACTCTTTTCACCTTTCAGCCCCCCATCCTCCGTATCTTCTGCTCCTTCAGAATTGCCTTTTGGCTGCCGCTGCTGTTGAAACAGGCGGATGGTGACTTTTGTCCTGCTCCGGTTGGCCTTGGAGACCTTCAGGAAGAGCCACACTTCAGCATGCTCCACCACCGATAATTCACTGCCTTCCTTGGAAATCTCAAAGTGCAACATTTTCTTGGCTGTGCCTGATTTGATAAATGGAAATAGACAGGAAGAACTTGTTAGTATGTCTGCTTGCATTCTGTTAAAGAGACTTCTGTTACTTTTTCCACAGGCATGAAGTGCCCTAGGTTTCCTATTTGGCTCTTTAAATTTTTATGGTTCTTCTTTTCTAACCTTCCTTCACCCCCTCCTTAGTTTGTATTTTATGAAAATTCTCTTTTCAGAAAAGTATATATTTGTCTGCCTGTTTTCCAGCATAATATTTTAACCAGAGCAGTTTTCATAGTAACAATACAGTCATTAATGTAAAGCATCTCATGGCAAATAAGCATCAGTGGCGGCTAAGAGTTCATTTGCTTAAGCTGTCTTTGTGATCACTGTTAGCTGAAAGACAAAAGTGCTTTATGATGGCAATCCATATGTACCATATGCATAAAAATCTGCACCTAATAGCTGGTTAGGGAATGAGGTCCAGTCCTGCCAATTCTTTAGCAGTACTTTGGAAATTTTGCGGGAAAGAGGTTTACTCTTTCTCCCTCTGTAAAAAGACATCCTTCATTTGCATCTTAAAATGAGTTGTAAATGTCAGTTGTTTCAAAAACAAACACATGCTAAAATATGAACCTCAGCTTCAAGAAGTTTACATATATTGTAAAGAATTGAAGAACTGCAGCAGGCAGACTTTTTATCCTGTGAGATGTTAGCTGTAGATCCTGTTCCTAATTTAACACACTGTACTTGCTCTGATTATAGTAATGGTGAATACACTGAGAAATGAGCTAAAGAACTGTATAATTACGGGGATGGTTCTCTGGCATAATTGTATCAACTTGCTGAGATGTCATGATGATGATTGTGATGGTGAGGAGGTGTTTCTCGGATACAGAGCTCATATCCCTGGCAGAAGCTGGAATGAATAATGAGGGCTGTTTAATGATTTGATCACTAGAGCATGAAGAAGTTAAGAGAGAATGAATTAGCCCGGGGGGTGGTGGTGATATTATTCTTTCAAGAAAGGTACTTTTCTATTTTCTTGACAAAGAAAAGAGCCCTGATGACGTCTTTTGTTCCTTCTCAGCATGGAGGCCAGGATGGACTGGGGTCACAGATTTGCAATGTACAGATATCTGGCCTTAGTGAGAAAGAAACAGTATTCATAATTATCAACTTATCAATAATATTATTCTTGAGCTACCTCTGGTTGTTTACCCAATTTTCTGTGCAGTAATTCTTCTTGTCAGTGAGTCAGAACTTTGCACCCTAAAAAAACCAGCAAGTGGTGATCAAAACAGAAGTAGTTGGACACATACAGGAAAATTTGCCCTCATTGTAGCAAGGCTGTTCTCCTTGCTTGCCACTGCAACTGAATTCACAAGTACGGGTTCCCTGACCATTTCCCTGCTCACCCATTCCAGGTGAGACAGAAGTGGAACAAAATCACAAGAGACACCTGCCTTGTGTTCGCTTGCAAATTCAAGAGTTGCTGATTTCTGAAGTTTGTAGACAGGCTGTGTTGCCCTTCGAGCTACCTGTTGCTTTTCTTCTCTGTGAAGTACTGGCACTGACACATTCAGCTTTCCCTCGTGGCATTCCCAGGTCAAAGAGAGAGACATTTCTGAATTACAGTGTCCAAAGGGCACAGTGTTTTGTTTTTGATTTCCCTCTAAGTGAGAGTGTGAAATTGTAGACATTAACTGTCACTGAGATATGGAAACACATGGTTTGTGTTAACTGCTTCTCACAGATGGCTGATGCCAGTCTGCAGAGTGAGTTACATTAATTTCAGGGAGCTACATGAACCAGCGAGACTATGCTTTACAAAAGGAAGTAGCTTATAAAAAAGACAGAGCAAGCTGACCAGTACCATGAGGCATGATGGAGTTGCTCTTTTTCTACTATTTTTAAATTGATTCATTCAATAATGACTGAATGGCTAATGCTGGTTTTTTTCCACTCTGGAAATCAAACTATGTCAAAGCTGCCAGCTCTATTGGAGCAGAGGTCGGGTTATAGACACTAATCTCACTCCTGACTCAGTTTCAGAGCATGAGGAGTTGTACAATGATGTTCCTCCAGTCTGAAAGAAGTCTGGTCCAAAAGGCTGGTTGCCTTGTATGCAGCAATGTTATAAAGAATGTTCTCTATGAGAATGGATATGTCTAAGGCCTGTGAGGACCAGACAGCCTGTGGCTGTATTCCCCCAACTCTTTCTTCTAAAGCAAGCTTCTAACCTTAGGTAATCCCTTTCCAGTCCTGATAAATCCTTTCTGAGGGGGACCTGGACTTTAAGGGAACCTGAAGGCAGGTGGTGTGCCAAGGGTGGGTTGCTGCCAACCAAGACTCTTCATCTAACCCATTCTGCTTGCTGTCTCTACACAAGCAAACCTTAGTGGAAAAAAGGTGGTTTAGATCAAGCTGTAGAAGGTGTTCTGGCACCAGCAGCCTCTTGCCAGGTGCTCTCTTTCCCCAGAGCTCACAGACTGGTGCGTGGAATAAGCATGTATTGCTGGGAATTGCCATACTTATTTTGTATTCTTGAGAAATGAAGCTGGGCATGAATAGCAGTTCTGGCACTAGTAGGGGTCCTGTGCATGAGCAAATCAACTGTGCTGGGTTCATGAGCAGATCAGCTGTGCTGGATATGGACAAAAAACCCTGATCTGGTAACCTGCTCTGGAGAAAGCAAGTGGGTTGTGCAGACATGGCTCAACAGTGGAAGAAGCTGTATGACCCATCTAATCCAAAAAGCCAGGCAGCCCTGCATTACAGAATAACCTAATGCTGTTAAGTGCCAGTGCATGCTATTTCACATTCTGCTATTTCCATGCTAGTGGGAGTTGGAAATAGTTACAAAGTGATGTATCTGCAACAGCAAATATTCATATTACCTTGTGCACTGGCCAGAAGCATAGTGATGCAAGCACTCCTTTTGACAAATATTACATGAAAGAAACAGGACCCTCAAGAACCCTCTTAAATAGCTTTTCAAATGCTCCTCTATGTGGGAAAGTAGAATTCTTCCTCATTACTAAAAATATTTGAGCAGTATGCTGCAAGTACATGAGTACTTGCTTTTTCTTTACTTGAGGGAAGTGAGCTTGAGCAAGGTAGCCTAAGACATGTCCTTATACAGGGATAACAGCCTCCTTGTAGGTTGTTAGCTACAATAATGGCCTCTCTGGATGTGGTTAGCTACATTTTCAAAAACAAATGGTGGATTAAGATTCTAAAGAAAAAAGATTCAGGAAGCTTATCTGGGCCTAATATTTCTGAATGAAACAAAATCCTGAAACCTGCATTGCTCATAAAAGGTTTTATAGCACTTAAAAAACACTTTCCCTTTCATAGGTCTTTTTAGAAGGAGACTGGGAATGGTGCAAGGTTGAGGATAAAAAGCATGCTTTCACATTAGGAAAAAACGAAGCTTTTCTGAATTCTCTCCACATTCACAACTAGTTTGTTACGATCACACAGCACAAATGGTATGAATCCTGCAGTTTTTAAGAGGTCACTGTTCTCAGACAAGCTCATTTTGAAATCAGAGTTTCGCCTGTGCTAAAACCGGATTGAGACCCTAGGATCTGGCTTATTGTCGTTACACATTTGCTTTATAACAGGGTCTTTGTTTCAAAAAGGTTCAGTGCTACAATAAAATAAATTCTTCACGTGTTCTGAGACAAAAAAAATTTCCGTATTTAATTTTCTCCAGATATTTCTTAGGGATTTAGCAGTCTTTCCTTTTAGATCTGAATTAATGGTCAGGATCAAAGCTTTGGAAATATATACTGTTCATCAAACTGAGGGTAAAAGGGAGATTCCTGAAATTTGAGGATGGTATCACTTCCATAATTACATTTTGTTTACCCTTTTGTCCTGCCTTTACATTTGCTACAGCTGATTTGCAAGGGTCTTTTTCCATTTCTAATCATCCTGCTCCTCCTGCCTGACTGCTGTGGAAAGACCCACAGCCGAATAGTGATAATACCTTCATCACTTCCATGCTCATATAAGCAGCGATGTCAACAGCCTGGATTGTTATCATAGCAGAAGGCAGCTGAAAAAGGAGACAAGGGATTACTTTGGGCCCCTTTTGATTGCTTTTCCGCATTTCCTTTTCCCAAAACTTTGGAGAGGCCACCTCTCTGCTTTAGCGCTGAGCAAAGTCCCTTCCAGGAGGAGGGCTGTGATGCCAAAGGAGCAGTCTAGCAGGGCAAGCGACATGAGCAAATGATGTGAGAAATGGTTAAAAATACAAGCTCTAAGAAGTAGTGCATATATGGTAAAAGGTTTAATGGAAGGAGTTACTGAATGGAAAGAAAGCGTAGCAGTATATATAGCATGCGAGTTTGCTCATATCTGGTTTTCTCTTCACTAGTGCCCGTGTGCCTTTTTAGGAGAGAAACCTGAACATGCAAGCAAAGGGGAGCCTGCACAGGTAGCCTTCTCTTCACCTCTGGAAGGGCTGGCCAGGGCTCATGCACAGGACTCTGCGGCCAGCACATGCTCCCAAGGAGCACTTGGGTGACAATCACGGCACAGGAGCCTGTGGAGAGACTGGCAGAACCCTTGAGGGCCCAGGCACGGCGGGACTGGAGGGGCAGCCCTGCATGAGGTAGCTCATGCTGTGCTCCAGCAGGAATCTGCAGCTCCAGTGTACTCTTCCTCTGAGGCTAAGGATCCTTCCTTCACTGTGGCTGGCTTTAACAATGCAGTTGAAGTTCCTTAATTTGCAATTTGCAGCAGCATTCAGGATGAAGCCCTATTAGTTCAAGTTATATATGTATACTAGGTAGGGTTGAAGCTATACAATTGGGAGTATCTTCCTTTGAGTAAAATGCAAAGATATTGAATTTTTTTTTAACCATATGCTGTTAAATTATTAAGGCTTCTGTTAAATTATTAAGGCTTTTTTTTTCATAATGAAAGTGGTTATCCTTTCTGACATTATAATGTGGCTTATTCTTAATTTCTCTTAATACACAGGATTTATTTTCCTTTGAAAAATGCTCAGTGTGTAAGAAGGTGCTGTCGCTTTAAATTTCTGTACTTCACCGGTGCTTAATTTTGAAACGTTTTTACATTATACTGTAAGTGAACTGTTTTTCCATACAAAGCAAGCTTTTTTTTCCTTTTTTAGTTGCTAACTTTACTACTGCCTATGTTTAGATTTGGGGGAATTTGTACTGCGTGCCAATCTGTAATTACATTCAAAAGCATCCTTCCCTTCACTTCTCATTTCCGTTCCCCAGGAGACAGAAAAAAAATAGGTTACTAGAAAGGTTCCTCTAAAGAGAGTGAAGAGAAGAGCATGGTTATTGAGAGATAATTGCTCAAAATGTTTACTAATGAGTGACCACTGGAGTTAGATGAATTCTTTGCAGCATAGAATTTATTCAGTGAATTTAGTGTTATCGTCTGGCAATTATCCCCTAGGCAGACTGATTTCTACAAATGTCCTATTGCCACAATTAGACAGTGGCCATTTCTGTGAATGCATTTCAGCTTATGGATGACTGGCAAATGATTTATGGTGATTATTTATTACCTGGCATATGTGACTGGTCATCAAGGTTGCATACTTTCATTACTGGTCCCCTACTGTTGCCTCTTACAGTGGGAGGAGAAATTATGGCACAATTAACAAATACTTTATCTTTATGCTTATCTACCATTAGCTGCCAGAAAAGGGAGATTTTGTTGTCAGAGAAAAATAAACAGAAAAAGAAAATCAGGAGAAGAACTATTCCCCAAGCATTCATGAGGGGAAAAAAAGCAGCAGCGGCTTTATTTAAATACCTTTTCTTGAAAAGTTAACCCAAAGAGGCATTGGCAAGGTCATTTAGAATGTGAAATAATTCAATTCTGGTGAACCTTGACTCTCCTCTGCTATTTTGTTAGCAGGGAAGCACTTTACATCCACAGCTTTGAGTTCTTTCCAGATTGAAAGCCCTTCCCCCACATGGCTTCAAATATTTAGAAACAAAAAAGGTGTTTGTTTGGTTGAAGGTTTTTTTTTTTCACTTGATTTCTTCATTTATGTCTAAAATAGCTCAAGCAAAGTTTAGGGTCATTTGCATCAGTAAAATATTCCAGGGTAAAAATAATGCCAAGTCTTTGTCTCTTTTTGAGAGAGCAATTTTTTTGTGCATACTTGTAATAATTTGCTGTAAATTAAGTGGATCAGAGGCTGCCAGTCTGTTTTCATTAAAATATTTAATTTCTGTGCACTAAGGCCCAAATCCCAAGCCCAGTGAAATGAATAACAGAATTTCCAGTTGCTTCCAGTAAACTAAGCTTCAATCCTAAATCAACGTTGCAAAGCTCTGCTGCATTAAATGAGATTGCCTTTTCATAGGCATATCTCTATATATAGATATAGATATAAGAACTCCTCAGCATGAATCACTTACATGTATGCAAGGTAGATATATCCTGCACAGAGGAAAACACATGAATGCACAATCTTACCTGCAGAAATGGTATGGGTACAGGCACAGGTATATAAGTATGCCTGCCCTGGCATACTTATATGTAAGGACATACGTGTGCTTATACACACATACAGGCAAATACATATCCAGATATTCCCTCCTGTACTTGCATACAAAACTGTGGGACTGGCTACACACAAAGATGGACACATACAGTATTTTCCGTCTCTCAGGTATGTTTTTCTAGACTGGTTCCCACCTTCTTAGATTCATCTGCGCTTTCTCAGGTTGTTCTTTAAACCAACCAACCCCCCGAATTCTCACATTTTGATACAATGAAATAGATCAATACAGAATGGCTTTCCTCTTCTGAAAGTAACTTGCTTTCATTTGCTGAACTTGAAATCTTTAATTTGGTATGCCAAGAGGGGGAAAAAAGAAAGAAAAAAAAACAAGGAAAAATAGGCTTGTTTTCTAAAAGCCAAGGAGACTGTATTAAAAAAAAAAAAAAAAGATGTGAGCAAATAATCTCAGATGATGATTCACAGTCACATTTCTCAGTATCTTGTAAAAAAATTAATTTTTATAATTTCTGGTCTTCTACATTTCCAGCACTTCTAGCATCCATCAGTTTATCTTTTACCCCTCTGCCTATTTCCTTCCTGCAGTATTTTCCTTGCAGCTTTTCACCCCAGTGAATCCCTGCCTTTTAAATAAACTAGAAGAGAGAAACGAGCCCCACTCAGAGCAGCTACAGATAAGCATAAAGATCTCTGGGATTCAGAATCCAATTAGGTAAAATAAGAGTTTGCAGGAAGGTTGCCTCGTGTGGAGCAAAAAGCCTTTGGAGTGTGCCCTCTCGTGGCCGTTCTTTATTCAGCATGGATACCTGTACCCTTGAATACAGTTCTTTTCAAAAGACAATTGTTGAAATTATTCAAAATACATAAGGGACACATCCTTTCTTTTTTTCTCCTGAACTGCCAGCTTGGTTGTATAGGGTAGGTATCTTCTGGGAAAAGACATGGATTTGTACATACATGCATCCATCTACACATGAAAGTAGGCATCACATGATCAAGTCAGTTCACCTTGAATTCTGTATGAAGGGGTACAAAACAGTAGAATTGGTCTAAATAGCTGACAGAATTCTCTTTTTCTTTTTTTTCCTGGTTTTTCTCCTGATAATAAACCTTTAGATTTCAGTATTTCCATCCAGTAATTCCTATCACCTTCTCAGGGGCTGACGTTAGCAACCCATTTCATTGGTAGTTTAGTTGCCAGGATCAAATTCAGTTGGCAAAATCCCAGATCTGCCTAATAAGCTGTCTACTTTAAAAAATGAACGAGTTAGTAGCCAATCATATTTATAAGTAATGAGTATCTCTGCTATCGAACCTGCTGGGTTTGCTTGTCACAAAATTATATGACCCCTCTCCTCAAAAAACTATTTTTAAGACCTTGAAGTAACCCACAGAACTCTGGCACAGCTACCCTCACAGCAGAACTAATCTAAGGTCAGTAACTTAGTTTGATATGCAAGTAGAAAGTAATTGTCATATTTTACTTGTAAGAGTGCCAAAGGACAGTAGTGTGCATTTGTAACTTTTGCCCAATACTCACAGTCATTAGTTTTGCAGAAATCTGTTTGGATTTGTTAGCTATGAAAACTACCTGCCAACTATTTTTCTGATTTCCTGGACATAACTACACCTGTGCTTCAGACAAGTTTACTGCATTTCTTTCCCCTCTAATTGTCTGAAGTCTGTGCTTGTTTGAATTTTGGTCTATTTTAGAAAATAGCAATCTCAAGCCAGAGCCACATGCACAGGGCACTGTTTGTTCATTCACTCCATTTCTTTGTATGTTTGAGAATATGGCTGATGAAAGATGGAAATACTACTATTTTATAAAGGCAAGTAGTAAACGTGGCTTCTGAAAGGCATGCGGAAAGGCTAGTTTATTTCAAGCCATACCCAAAGAAACAAGAAGCCTAAAGTCTTACTTTGCTTTTTGCAAACATTTATTTGATACAATATGAGACGTTTTCATTCATTTTCATTGATTTCCTATTGCCCTCTATCGAGGCAGAGTGAGTTTGACTTTAAAAGCAGGAAACACATCAACCTGGCTGTGAGCAGAACATGTTTGTTCTCCTGCTTGGTGTTGAAATTTCTTCATGCTATTCCCAGTTCCCACAGAATGAAAAGTGGAGACTGTCCCTGTGGCTATATTCTATTCCTGTCTTTTTAATTTATACTTCCTATATAACACACTTGCCTTTGTTTTTGCCTCACTTTCCTTTACAGGAAAAAAATACTGGTTTAGTATTTGACAGGCAAAACTGCCAGTGCACAAGAGGACACGATCTCAGGTAGAGTTTACTTAAGTTGTTACAGCATTGGCACCTGTAAAATGTGGTAGATCCTCTGATATTAGCGAGTCACCAGATATGAATGGCTGTAGATGAAGAATATGCTTCAGTAATCTGAAGTTACTCCACAGAATGGATTTATCATTTCCATTATAAGCCCAAACTAGAGCTCGGTTTCTAGGTTGCTAATTGTCCCTCCCTTGTCCCAAATCAAAGACTAGCAGGTATGGAAAAATGGGACAAAGCAGCCCTCCTGCCTGGGCTTCCAGGATCATCTTAGTACAAAGGAAGAGAACTGCAGCAGGGAGGGGAAGGCATGAGAACACAGTGGATATCCCTGTCCTGCAGCTCCATAGCATAAGTCCTCTTCAAGTAATTTGTCTAGCAGCAGTAGGACAATGCTATGTAAATCAAGCCGAGTGACGTGTCAGTGCTGGTCACTGGTGGCGGGGATCGGTGGCAGGATGATTGGCCAGTGTGTGGGCAACGGCATGATTTTTGCTGCTCACGTGACCCCAAGAGCCAATGGCCTCGGGAGCCGCCGTTGGAGGGTGTTGGTACAGAGTAGGCATATATCAAATTCCAAATTCTTTTGTGTCAGAGCTCAGGAGAGACAATAATGTGTTTACAAATGATTGCAACTCACACAGTGAAGAGAAACCACTGTTCAGGCCATATGTGTTCCACTGTGCTCAGAGTAAGCTGCTGAAAATCAGGTGGGGAATCTGACTCATAGATGACTTAGAGGTTTCCTTGCTTTTATAAGTTCATTTCTAAACTAACATTGAGCTACCCCTGCTTCTAATGACCTCTGGCACTGACACCTTCTCCCTGCTTTCTGAAGTGGAGAGGATGGGAAAACCGAAAAGCCTGAGCTCTCATGCTGAAAGAACTGATAATGTGTATATTGACAAGGACTCCAAAGGCAAGGGCTCCTTGTACAGCTGGAAATCAGACAGACAGCAGGAATGTCTGCACTTAAAAGCATGCACACTTCTTGTGCATGGCTTCCCTGCAATCAGAACATCTGAGTCAACAGGTTTTCAGGACTGGAAACTCTGAGTGTTGTCTTAATTGTTTATACTGCTGCAGCAAACTTTTAAACAAAAATGCTTGGAGTTCCTTTGCATACTTTGCCTACCATATGCTGTACCAAACAAAACAATGACATTCTTTTAAAACCATCTTGGCAACAGGAAAAATGCTTTGGCTAGACAGCATCATAAAAAGTTGTTGTTAGTTAGATGATAGACTTATTGCAAGTAACTGCTGTTGATGCATGCATTAACATACTCAGGTACACTAACAGATATATATACAGATACATTTACATTGAATTAAAATGGGTTCTGGTCTTATTCATGTAGGAACAAGAAAGCAAAGTACAACTTTACAGCTGTTTCCTATAGGCAATTGATGTGAGTCTTAAGACTTTACTTAGTAAATATACATATATTCTGAGCTCTTACTGGCTAAGAGTTAGGGGAAAAAGAACTGTGAAAGAGTTCAAAATACACCCTACCAAGGTTGCATTTTTTGGCAGGAGTGTTTTAGGAGCAGAATCTTTTTTCCAGTATGCAGAAGTCTGCATTACAAATTGGATCAGCTACAGTAACTTGTCCAGTTCTATTGAAGTCATCTGACAGTCTCTGCAACTCTTTATTGCCGAAGATGCTGTGTTAAGTTTAAAAAAAAAAAAAAAGGACAAAAAAAGAAGGGAAAAAAAACACAAAAAAGCCCTCTTACTTCTAAAACTTAAAGCTGATTTTATAACTTCCGCTATAATTTTTACATGAAAGGGTTGTTTCTGAAGTAGTTTGCAGTTCACTTTCTGTCTTGATAAACTCCCCAAAAGGCTACAGCCTTTTTTCTTTCACCATCAACTCTGCAATCCAGCCCTTTACTGCAAGTACTCTGCATTTACAGGCACAGTTTGGAGGACCCTGCTGCAGCCTGACTTTACGCTCAAGATTGGTTAGAGAGCTTCCTCCCTATGTGACTGACTGTGCTTAGCAAGTGTAATCTGTAGCCAAGACTAAGTCAGAAAAATCAAATTCCTTCAGAGTCTTACTCCCCCATCCCATTCCTCCTTCTCCCTTCCCCCAAGTCTCATCCTACAACCTTGCAGAAAACATTATTGCTGAGGAGAAGAAAATAAGTTAATTGCAGTTTTGGTACAAAGGATATTTTTTAGTTTGGGCACAAAGGATATTTTACAGTTTTCTTTTTCAAGTACTCACCTGATTCTGCAAAAGTGATGATTTCTGAGGTTTGCTCCACAACTTCATTCATTTCGGCTCTTCTTCCAACATCATCCTCTATTTCCACATAACCATCCTCTCCCACCTTTCCCACGTGGAGTTTTTTGATGGCATTTAAAAGTGCTGCCTTGGGCACTGGCTGGGTGATATTAGGTCTGTCCCTCAAGTGCAACATGTTCAGTATGTGCTTCTTTACTGCTTCCACCATCTCAGGCTGTGAGCTGGGCACATCCTTTGAGAGCGTGGCGAGGGCACATGATGGACAGTCAGTGACTGAACTGTGCCCCTCAGATCCTGGGGTTGGGGAACTCCTCACTATAATCCAGCAAAGCACCAACAGAAATCCTCTCTTCCAAAGCAAAGGCATCCTGGCAGCAAAAGTTGTTGTGATTCCCTTTTTAAAAGGCCCTGCTTTTCCTCCCCCTTCACGAACAGTTTTTTGGGAGCTTAGTTTGTTTGTTTGTTTGTTTGTTTTTCCTTCTCTTCAGCAAATTCTCTGGAACAAGAACCAAAAGTTTTCTGTGAAGTTTTGTTCGCAGGTTCCCTCTCTGAATGCAATAAGTGCTGTAGATGTTTGTGGCTGTCAGGGAGAAGAGTTCTGACTCTGTCTCAGAGTAGGAGAGAGACACAGAGAGAGGGAGAGAGAGAGAGAGGACGGATTGGCCTAAAGTGAGTGAGTGAATGAGAGAGGGAGGGAGTTTTGTCTGTGAGTAAAGGCTATGATTAGGAAGGGGGAGGAACAGGCAGGCTGGCTTCCTCATGCTCATTGCTCCCCTAACACACACCTCTCTTCAAATATCACTACTTGTGGTTCCTTCCCTCCCCCCTTTCAAAAATATCTTCTCATTCCTGTAAATTTACTCTTTTTTTTCCTTTCTTTTCCCTCTCTGTTTGATCCCCCGCCTTTCCCCCCAGCTGTCATTCCCCCCCTTTTTTTCGCCTTTCTTTTTGTTTTGTTTTGTTTGTTTTATTCCTTCAACAGTATCACTGGCTTAACTAAACAGAGGAAACATGAATGAATGAAAAGAGTGAAATCTCTAACGAGCACCTTGCTCTTGGTCCTGCCTGGTATTGTTAGGGGTAGCAGGAGATGTTAAATAGCTTGTAAATGAGACGGGAATGAGGGCAGGGGCTCTGAATATTTTGGACAGAACATTATTCTGCCTGGAGTAGAAGAAAAAAATCTTTTCTGCTCACTTCTGAATGCTGGGGGTTATCAACACTGGCAAGAGATCTGACAGGCACAAAATAGCACTGTTGTTTGTAGGGCTCTGTAACACATGATACAGTCCCCAGCTGCAATAGGCAGTCAGGCACTGACAGCCTAAGCAGGAGCTGGTACAGCACATATATGTGACATGCTATGGTAGCGCCATGTAACATCCCTACTACTATGCTAGTCTGTGCCTGGAAGTTCTTGGGTAGATATATTTAGGTTTGGGGTTAATCAAGCAATGCCTGAAAAATGCTTTGAAGGTGAAAAGTGTTACATGTCATCTGGCCGAATCATACTTGCTTCTGACTCAGGCAAATCCCTCATTGATGCCAATAATAATTCTGTTTGAGTGAAGGCTGAGTAAGATCTTCTACATTTGGCCCATTGTTATTAGAAGGCACTTATTACTTCATTCATTTAAACCACACAGACCAATCATATTATTAGAATAAGACAATGGAAATTAAAAGAAATCTAAAGCACTACAAGAAGCAGGAGTTTCAACCAGTGTTGGTAGCCGCTTGTGAGTTTATGCCCAGGAGGGCTTTGCTCTGCAGTGAAAATGCATTCCCTGTGCCAGTGACATGGCTTCAGGTTGCCCTTACATTCTGTATTCTCTCTGTTCTGTTCCTTACCCAGCAAAGTTGAAGTTTGCAAACTCGCTTACACTTGAATTTGGTAATGGAAAAATGACAGCTGTAACTATAACTTTTGAGATTCTTCCCCTCCAGGCATTAACTTGTACAGATTTTCTTAGAGCAGCTTCTTCTTTTTTAGTGTCGACCCTCTTTCTTTTAATTCCTGTCATTCTCTCTCTCACACACCTCTGTCTTCTCAGATGGGCTTACCTCCTACCCAGCAAATATTCCACTCCCAGTATATTACTGTCAACCATTGTATTTCACAGTGGAAAGGAGTAATTTATAAATATAAGCATTGAAAGGTCTCTAATTTCCATGAGATGACTACAGGCACATGGGCTAAGAGACAGGCAAGGAATTATAGTTAGAGTAAATAAAACATACAGAAGTAATTGAACAATCAACCAAAGTCTTACAAATGTTATATATTGCAAGTCCTTTTCAATTAGGCTCTTTTATAAGTCTTTTACTGTTATAAGGCATCCACAGTACCCCCTCATCTGTGTTTTACTGACCTCAGTTACTATACTGTTATATACTGTTACACTTATAGGTCTGTCAGCATTATAAACCCTGCAGCCATTCTTATAAACACATCTTTGTAACACAAACCTCACTATAATACATCGAATTTTCTTGGATCTTGTGAACAGCCCAAAGTCTGTTGTAATTATATGAAGTCTGAAAGTCAGCTTGAAATAGAACTAAAAGTTTAATTGGATGAAAAAATAATTTCAGATGAAAATATGCATTCGTGATTAGATGTACTAACAGATGACATAATTAAAGGAGTTATATATAGTTCTAATATAGCACCTATCCCAACAGTGTCTGATGAAAAGTAAGGGATAGGCATAAATCAAAATAAAATACAAATAAGTATGTCTGGGTTCTTGCTGTGGGGTATACGTTGCTTGCCATATACTACAGGTACAGTTATCGCATACAATCTCTATTACATAGGGGTATAGCATATTTTACTTGCATGCCACGATGATGACAGATTTAATGTTAAAGCATAACTTTCTAAAAACCAATTTTCTAAAACTGAGTCTTCCAATACCGCTGATATATAGTTCATTTGTACTTACATGGATATACTTATATGTACAAAAATACATACAGAAATGTGTTTGAATATATACAGAAATGGTGGTTCAGACTCTTTCTACAAATTACCTGAGCTGCAAAGCTCTGTATATGCATTCATTCAGTATAACTCTACAACAGCATGCACAGGAATTAAAAGTTTCAGTTTTAAAAGAAAAAAGCTGATTGAAAGTTTTACCTCTCTAGTCCTGACTCTTAGAAGGAGACTGCTGTATTGTGCTTTAATAACTGCTGAAGTTCCTCTTGGTGGTATTTATAAAGTGAAGCTTTATACTGTACTTCAGAGATGTGTAGACTCACATATAACGTCTGTCAAAAGTAAGTGGGCCGGATCACTGTTCTGGATTGGTTAATCCTGTTACATCAGCAATTGACTGTTTTTCCTGTATGAGACATACTTCTGGAAATTATCTCATGGAAATTCCTAATTGTCTGGCATGACAAAATATCGTGGATTTGACTTGTGGTGATTTCTGTATCCATTTAAAGAATAGAACTTAAAATCAGACAAAGCAAACATTATGAGTCAGGAAGACACACTCCAACTTGTTGTATTGCATAGCTAGATATAGATATTATTAGATGTAGATAACACTGATTTAGTTCAAATACACTATTTGCCAGATTCTTAATTACTACTTTGCAAACTGTTTTCTTCTTCTTACATACTTAAGGATATACCAGATAATCTTTCTGCAAATTTGGATTCTTTTCAAATTCAGGAAAATGCAGTAAGAATCCTTTTGCTTTGGATGATTTTTTTTTTAATTCAATCTCTGAATAAATATGTCCTTCTGTTTAAATTAGGGATCCCTTTAAAGCTCTTTAAAAAATGAATCATATTCCTCCTGTCCTGGCTCCTTGACGTGCAGATTGCATCACACTATTAAAAACTTGTTTAGACATCTAAAAAGAAATTACAATGAATGACAGGTCACATTTTTTGCAAGTGTGGTATTAACACTTGTGGAATAAAATAAAAAGCAATTTTCATTTCAATTTACATTAATGAAAATCAGAAATAACTATGCCAATTAGGCAGTACAGAAGTAATACATAAAAGGTCAAAAGTAAATCCAAAATCCATCTCTTTCTTAAACACATATAATAACTGGCTTTATGTGGTACCGTTTATGACAAATGGCATGATCATGCAGTCTTTACTCATTCATAACACCCACTGATTACCAGAAAATCCCCATCCTTCGGATTTTTTTTTTGGCCTGAATCGTACTTATAATTGTATTTTTATGTCCTGTTGGTAATCTGTCTTGGAATATGGCTGATCTGGATCAGAGAAGAAAGATTTCAAACTTTCATTCTACAGTGATACCAGGGGGTCCTTAGAGCAGTGTTGATCCCAACTGGTGTGTGTGCTGTATTCACACAACAGCTTTGGTAAAATGAGAAAAAATCAGAGGTTAATGGGAAACATATGAACAGATAGGTTGTTTTGTTTCCCATTTTTAATACGCATATAGTAAGTGAAACAGGTTTCAGTGGCTTTCCTGCAATCTGAGTTTGGTGGTTCCAGTTGTTACAAAGAACAGCACTTTTTTTTTTCTTCCCCCCTCTTTTTTTTTACTCCTTCAGGGACAGTGAGACACTTGCTTCAAGAAACAGATAATGAGCATGTCTATACCTAGTTAGTCACAGGACCCTATGTTTAGTGAGGATCCTAAGCCCAAGTTTTGCCAAACGACTTTTCCACCTTGCAATCCCATTTTTCTCAGGACCAGGCTGAGTTTGGTTTTAACTGACATCCTAAAACTCTTTGAAATTAGTTGCATACTGGTAGTGCAGTGCCTACCACACTGTTACAATTTGGCAGCAGACATATTCTCAGCAGGAGACCTTACATAGCATTGGTTTTACGGAGAATAGAAAACTTGCCCTGGGAGTAACGGAGCTATCTTCTCCTTGGAGTCAGAGCGGTGCAGTGCCGGCTGTGACCGTCATACTCCTCCTAGGGCAGCATCCAGCCGGGACCAGGCTTCTCCCACTGCGGCGGCAGGACAGAGGATTCCCGGGGCGAAAGTGTGTGGTCTCTGACAAAACGAGAAAGCGACCGAGTGAAGCACAGCAAGCATGTATGTGATTTATAGCGCAGGATAACTTCTGAAAGGAGTTTAGGAGAAGTGAAAAGCATTATTCATTTCAGAGCATGCTCCTTATTGCCTCGGGGAGTTTGTGTATAGCCTTACCAAAGGCCTAATGAAAGCTTTACTCGGTGACTAATTTTTTTTTCACACCTATTTCTCTCTTTATAAATATTTTTCTCCCCATCCCCCCCGCACTCCTTTTCATTTTGTTGAACACAGCAACACCTGCTGGCAGTGGTCCGGGAGTACTGCTGGAAAGGCCCACTGATCTAACTCTTCAGACCAGCTGCCATTAAGCACTGCCAAGCCATATTAATGAGCTGCCTCTATTTTTACCCCTTCCTGCCAGAAAGGGCAATTGCTCTGTAGCTGGGTTTGGTTTTTTTTCTTTCTTTCTGATTTTTTTTTCTGTCAGCCTCAGAGTCCAGATAATCGTTGTTCATTTAGTGAAGCTGGGATTTCTAATTTAAATTCTGATACCACCAATTGAGACCACATAAAACATTGGAGTGATGCTGAGCCTATCTTGCTGGCTCACAGGCAGATTTTAGTTCCCTGCTGGATCAGAGATGACTAAAGGAATGGAACTGAGAAAGAAAGGTTAGTACTCCAGCAAGCTGTCTTTTTTTTTTCCCCCCTCTTCCTAATCGTGGATTTTACCTTATGAACCATTTAAAAAAATGGCCCAATGCCACTTCATTATTCACCTACTGGATATTTTGTGATTTACTGACTACTTTGGAATCCTGAATTGCATACAACAATATCTGTCCGTCTCCATCCCTGCTTTGAAGAACAGCCACTAGAAAACGCTTTGGCACAGATTTCTGTGTAAATCAGCTGGAGTTTCGCTCTGTTGTACCTTATTTTTCTGTAATAATAAGAAAAGATATGTCACAAACTTATATTTAGAAGTTTTATGTTTCTACTTTCATGTAAGTGGACCAATTAAGGCTGGTCTAGCTGTTGCTACTAACTCAAATGCTTATGTGCTGTTTAGAGGGGTCAGTGATTTCAATAATAATTAGTGAGCTGGTCAAAAAATAAAGTTCATCTGAGGATAAGAACTCAGTCTAGAGGGTAGGGTAAATAACAGCTTTCAAGTTCTTGCCTTTTTCTAAAATATTGATGGATGACACTTTTTACGGGGGGCAGGATAAGTATAAGTTCTGTTTTACAAAAACCTGATGTAAAGTCAATCTGACTAACAGAAGCAAGTATGTTAATTTTCTTTTTAAACTATACCTATGTCTTCTGACATGTCACTCATTGATATTTTTTCTTGCCAGCTCATGGAACAGTGAGCTTTAATAAAGATATTTCATGTCCATGTTATTTTAGCATATGTGTTGCCTTCTTACACTTAAAAATAAAAGCCAAGGCATGTGAATACATAAGCCAGGTGATACAGATGATGTTATTAGTGTGATGTAATATGACACAAATATGTGTTATAATCAGAGTCTGTTCAAAACTTTTCATTTAGGGAAAAAGCTATTTACAAAGAGAATTTTCTTGAATTTATAGAGAGAGTATGGAGTTAAGTTGTAACTGGAGAGAATAGTCCAAAGAACCAAAGTTGTTCACACAGCTTGTTCATTTGACAGGTGACTTTTCAGTACATTACTGCAAAAGTAATCCTTTTTCTTGAGAAACAGTTCTGTAATGTGTAAAATATCTTGAGTGATGCTGTCTTCAAAGATATATTGAGGTTATGATTAGAGTCACATCAATGATTTAAACCCCAAAGGGAAGGACTACCAGGTGACAGATCCTATTTGGCTCCAAGTAGGGTGAAAAATTTGTGGCTAAAGTTGGAGCAGCATGTAACATTTATAGGTGAATTAAAGCTATTATTGAAAGTCCACTAAATTAATTTGCATGCTGTTGAAAATTCTGACTGTTGCTCAAAGCTTACATCAAAATAATTTCTTATGTAATTGTACTTCAGTCAGTGGAGTTTTATCAAGGTTATCTTTGGACCAACTTCAGAATAATAGGAAATGGTCTTATTTCTCTGACAAGCCCTGAATTCTCTGTTCTGTGTTCCTTTTACTACAGTTAATCAAATCACAACGCACACAACTGTGTAAGTTACAGACTCCTGTTAGCTTTTAGGGCCAACTCTTGATGCCACTGAAGTTAGTGCTGACTGTGGGAGCAGAAGTCAGTTGAATCAATCTGAGGATAAGTATTAATCATGGTGGATGGGAAGAGAAACAAAAAGTTGTATCTTAGGTAAAAGCTGTTCAGATGATTATTCACTGATGTACTTCCCAAAGTAATATTGCCTGTGGATTTTAGAAATATTTACGACCGTATTTGCAAGAGGAACATTGGACGCTTAGTTAATATTAATTGGGGTAGCTCTTCTGACTTCAGAGACTCAGTTACATCAGTAGAAGATCTGATGTAAAATCTACTTGCCTAATTTAACTTCTACATATTAACGTTTTGGTTTTCGCTTTTCCTTTTAAAAACAGATCCCAGTCTTTGTCTTGTTTGAAAGGTCCAAATTTATCTTGGTTTAGCTTCCTCAATGATGGAGATACATTTTGCATATTAAGTTTTGATTACTTATAAATCTGCTGATGTGTGGGAGGGAATTGAATGAAGCTCATAAGCTTTCCCCTTTTGTTGAGCTGAACTCAACAAGAGATTACACTGGCAAATCTTCCAAGGTAGTCTTCACATACAGGCCATTGGGAAAAGTTGTGGTGTCACACATCAGCAGATATTCCCATCCATGAGAGTAACCAGCAGAGAACTGACATAAGTGACATACTGAGGACACCAACAAGTGAATTAAAAAATATATATTGATCTTCTGCATGGTTGCTGCTTTGTCATTGTGAATCCTCTGTGGAGAAAATCATTGTGGATGAAGTAAATACATTCTGCTGTGAAAATGTTGTGAAGAGGAAGCCTGACTGCTTACAACTATTTACTGAATAGAGTATTAGATGGAGACCCAGGAAATCTGGATTCTGTGGCTCCACCATCAACTGCTGAGGACAAGTACCTCATGTCCCCATCTGTAGTGTTGAAAAAATCAGTATTTCTTCTGAGATCTGTGGGTCAAAAATGACAAACAAGTCCTTGGTGCTGTTTTGTTTCTCATGGTCCCTGGTTTTCATGTGGATTATTTAAAATAATATTTGGACTCATTTCCAAGACAGATACAGGTTAAATGTGAGAGATGGGTTGGGCTTCAGTTATTATTTTCAGGGAAACACAAGAAATTACTGAGAGCATTTCACACGTGGAGAAGTGAGGGGAGTACAATGAACAGTCATCATTTATTGACAAAATAAAGCTGCTCCCCTTCTCTATGCATATAGCCCCTGCCCCAACACTGTTTTAAAAAGCACTGGAGATTACCCTGAGATTCCAGGTTCAAATGTAAACCTACCTATGTTTTGAGAATTTATCTCAGATTTTTCCTCAAATCTGGGGTTATACCAATTGAGATTTTGCTTGGTAGCATGAAGTTGAACTTTTGGAATGGGTATGAGATCCTCAAATCTGGATTTATTTTCAGTTCTGTTAATTTTTCTCCTGTGACTTCATATTTTATGGTTGAAATTTTATACTTGTAGTTCAGTGCAGGTGGGACATGTAACATATAAACAATTAAATACCTGCCTCCCAGACTGATGTCTGCTTACAGACTCAATGTGCAGGAACAACTAGGTTTAAGCCTGTTTATCAGTAAGGACAAAATAGTACCTGCCAAGCTCATAGGTCTTGGAGAAGTGCTTCTAAAATGAGCTTTACAATACCCAGTAACAGTTGGAGGAACAGAGGGTTGATAGGCAGCAGTGATGGCCTGTTGCCTAGAATATCAGTTCCTCTTCAATAACTTTTGTATGCCAACTATGAACTTATAAACAGTTATTTTCTTTATTCATTGTCTGCTTATTGGTGTCATGCCCTCATGATGACTCCTCTAAAAGGGGTGACATAAGGTAGCTCAGAATAAAGTTTTTGTGTGCAAACAGGGCTCAACTGTGCGTCTATGCACACATTTTTTAATTGCTCCTTTGAAGCTGCCCATTTAGGGACAGTAACCAAGCATCTAGGAAGTATAAAAACAACAAAGAAGTGTTCAGATGTTTCTCATAAAGCAGATTCTTTTTTGAGGGGGTTAGTTCTGGTTCTTTTTTTGCCTCTTAAACTGAATTTATCTCACGTGATCAGAGTCAAATTGACAGCTTTGAACAATAATTTAATCTGCTCTCTCACAGGAGAGAACAGCAGGGACAGCCACAGGACAATCTTCCTCACCCGTGTTCTTGGGTACACAGAGACTTGCTCATGCCCTCAGTTCAAGTAGTTCTGGAGACGTTCAGCAGAGCTGCCTGTTGTAGTGTCTTGCTCTGAGTGGGAGCTGAGCTGAAAGAAGTGAATCCTTTCATACAAATCAGCAAATGTAAAAAAATGTAGAAGTGACATTCAGGTAAGTATTCATGAGGGGTATCTGCAGACTAGGGAGAGATGAGTCTTGGTTGTATTATTTAGAGGTCTCCAAACTTAAAAATGCAATGTGCAGAGACAGTTCAAAAAGCCAACAAAAAATTGGGTGTTGTTAGGAATAGTGTGAGAGCAAGACAGAGGGCACCATTTTGCCATTATATATTTGGTGCATCCACAAATTGAATGTTTTCTTCAATTCTGGCCTCCACATCTCAAGAAGGACATAGCAGAGTTAGAGAAGAGATGCTAAAACTATTGAGGTTTTGGAGCAGCTGCTTAATCAAGAAACTGAAAGGCAGGTTGGAGAAGGGAAGGCTGAAAGAGCATGTGCTTGGGGATTAGAAAACCATGAAGATGGTAGATAAGGTGAATGCCAAACTGTTATCCACCAAACACTGCAGTACTAGGAGGAATGCGTTGAAACTAGCAGGAGAAGATTTAAAACAGATACAGTGCTTACACAATGGAGACTAAGCTTCTGGGATTTGTTGCCACAGGAGGCTGTGGAGGCAGACAGTATCAGAAGACTCAAGAAGCTCCATTAAAAACTACCAGAGGGAATAGGCAGGGACATATCCTTTAACATCCTTAATACAACAATTGCAGATGCTGAGGATCTTGAAGGGATAGGCCTGCAGAGAACAGCCAGGCTCACATTCTCTCTCCAAGTAGCATCTACTGTTGCCAGTGTTGGAATGAGAAAAAGGAGTTAGATGGACCACCAGTGGGACTACTCAGGAAGTGTCCTTACGTGGTAGTGAGGCACTCCTGTCTCCATGCTGTGGAAAGAACAAGAAAGCTCGTGAAGGTGATTCAGAGCAAGATGTAACTGTTCCTGCCCTGAGTCACCTTCAGAAAAGCCCATCTCACCACCAGTTTCAAAGGAAATCTACCATAGACAAAAGGAAATCTTATGAATAACCATGTTTAATCACAACTGACACAGGTTGGGTTTGAACTGCTGCTCTAGAACAGAGAAAACTGTCATACACAAAAACTCAATCCAGACACCTCACAGTCATTTTGTTGAGTGCTTTTAAGAGCAAAAACACTGTATCAGATTGTTGGTTAACTTTGATCACAGGCAATTGGAAACATTTCCTCAGCCAGTGATGTTGAAGTAGCACGTCAAGGTCTGGTTAAGATGAGAAGTTAAAAAAACATCTTCAGTATACATTAGACTGCTCTCTCATAGTCTCAAAGCTGAATCACTAGGAAAGACTGCCTTTGCTGTCTAGTTGCAAAGTTGGTCTGAATTGCCCAGGTATGGCTGGATGTCCTAATATTTATGGGAAGTCTGCAGCATGTCAGCATCTGTAAACGGAAACAGGCTGTGAGGCTGTAATTGCAGGACGACATCTGACTCAGAAAGAGGGGTGAAAGTCAGGAGGTGATTCTTTTGTATAAAAGCCACCCCAGTAGATTCACTCATAGACATGAAATAACTGCTTAAGGAACAGTTAGGTATTTCAATACATGATCTCTACATACAATGAGCTATTTGGACATGCAAATATAGACATATTTGGACATAAATTACCAGAGTTACAGATGTAAGACATGTTTTAGGCATGTGCTGAAAATCTGGTCATCGCAGAAGAAAAACTTAGTTGTTCTCAGGCATAT
>WEIT01003912.1:8554-22442 GCA_013389985.1 Dryoscopus gambensis
TGGGACATTTTCATCTGCTGCTACCTAGACCCTGTTTTTACTTTCACAGAACAAAACTCCACTCTGAATTCCTAAGTAAAATTTTGTTTTTACTGTGGCAAGCTTCCTTTTTTCATGCACCAAGGGAAACACTGCATTAGGCCAAATGACTCAATGTTGTTTGAGAAAATGTATAACTAATATGGGCACTTGTTATGAAAGTTCGTCTGGTTAAAGCTAGTTAGGAAGCAAATCTCAGGATGAAAGGAGGCCTTTGTGAACTTTTCTCTGAAAGTACATAATCCCTAATAAGATACGGTGTGATACAGAGCATGTTACTGGTTTAACCTGTGGTAACTCTTCTGAAATTATTCAAAGGATGAGTTTATCACCATTAATCTGTAATCTTCTATTTATAGGCAGAGTTCAAATGGATTTTATTGTGTTCATCCTCACTTTCCCTTCTCTAAAAGCCCAGGGCCCAAAAAAGGAAAAACACTTGTGTGGCATTAATGGAACTTGCTATGAGTGACAATTTCACTTTCTTCCCAAGTCATACCCCAAAGCAAACTCTGCAATCTGCCAGAGCCTAGTCCTTAGCAAACCACTGGTGGTACTGCTACAGACCGGGGAAACCTCAGTGGTGAAAATCCTAAGTCCAAAGAGAAAATTTTCCCATCATGAAGGGATTAATGGACAAAAATTTCTCTCAGCAGTTGAACATCTGATCTGAATTCTTCCTTTCCAGACCATTTAATGCACAGATGGGCAGATGCCTCATTCCATTTAATGAACTCTTCCCTGCCTCTGTGCAGGACACAGAACCATCTGCATTGTTTATTTAAATATCTTTCCTATTTTCTCTGTTTGCCAAATATTTTTTTCCTCTGTATTTTTGCCTTTAGTGGTGTCATAATGCCAAAATTAGTTTGAACTGTATCTCTTTATCTAGTCAAGACAATTTTCTCTGGCTATAAATTTCATGAACAGCTCATAGAAAGTTTCTTGCAGTAGTCCTCCAGCTGACTCAGTTGGGGTCACCACGGAGCAAGAACAGGACCAGAATATTGTAGGTTTGTATGTGAATTTTATTGTAATTTTTAGGGATAAGGCTCAAGATATCACCTTCCAGATATAAATTTGATAGAGACACTGTGGACCCAGGTCAAACTGAAAAAGAAGATACTCTGGGTATTTATGTATTAAGTAATCTTTCATATGTTCTCTCATTGCCCTCGCCTGTGGGCCAAAAGATGAGAGGAGCTGTAATTGGGTTAATCCTCTGCATTGTGCTAACAGGCATAGGAAAACGCATTCTGCTCCAAGATACCTGAATAAACTCAATTTATGATGTTCTGACTCTGCAGCCAGATTTTTTAAAACTTGACACCAGTTTGGGGATAATGCTATCAAAATAGCTCATCCTTCTCTCAAAAGGAGAAAATTCCTGCTGGCTTGCTGCTAATCCAAGTCTTGCATGTACCTTTGCATGATTTATTTAGTATTGGGACCTGCCCTTTTGGAGTCACCTTCACTTCATATTTTCATCCTTTTAGCAATATTTTGTGTCTTTCAGACACTTTATACACCTTGGGATTAACTCACTATGATGTCTTCCATCCCCAAATGTATTGTGACAGCTAATTTTGATCCAAAGCCTATAGAGATTAAAGTTTCCTTTCTCTCTCCACTGCCAAATTCTCTTTACTATGAATTTATTCCAGCTTTGCTTTCTAAGAGGAGGCTTGACACTTACTCGCCCATGAATCATCTTCCTTCATTGCACTTTTACTTTTCTTCTAAACCCTGTGTAAACATTTTCTCCACAGGTTATTCAGGAAACGTTAAACCAAGCCTGCAGAACATTACCTGTTTCCTTCAATGAAATGTAATTAATTCTTGTACTCATTGCTGATTTTTTTTCCCCAGAAAAAAATCACTCAAACTGATGTCTTAAAAGTATGGTCATGGTGCTTCAGAACTGCAAAATAAGAACATGCAAAGCTTGGATTTTCTCCCAATCTTGCATGCTGATTATGTTATTACACCTAGAGATCCAATTCCTTATTTCTCACCAGTGAATTGAGAAGTCTCCTCTCCTTTCACTGGAGAGAGAAGAAAATTGTGGAGTAAGTTATGATGAACGTTGAAGTTGTATATGTAAAGACAGACTGAGGATGCCAAACACAAAATTACACCAGATGTCCTCTGTGAACACAACTGGCTTATTACACAAATCCAGAGTTTTTTCACTGCAGTTTTAAGAGCTTATACTGAAATCTAAAGTTCGGCAAAATTCCTTGTGTATGTGCAAACTTGTGTGTAGATGGTTCCAGGCAATTCCCAGTGTTGCATCCTTGTTAGTCATTCGAGATAGGAGCAGTGACTTGGATTTTGGATGCAGCCTTTCAAGATTTTTCTCTGCCTGAGATCTTTTTTATCACTGTACTTTTATATATATTTTCTGTACAAAACCTATTGTCTTTCCTGAGGCTTAGGCTAACCAGTAATATTTAACTGCAGATCCATTTAGCCTGTTTGGAAGACTTAAGCTGAAGGTTTGGGTACACATTTGACAGTACTCACAGTCTTGTGAGCACAAACTCTTGTGAGGTCTTACATCTCCAGTTTTAATGACATTTACGAATCTAGGAACCTTTGTAAGGTCTCATCCATCTCCAAATGGCATCTCAGCCGGAGAAGTGGTCCTCTAGGTTCTGATAACTTCCGGGCAGCCCTGATAGCTTTCTGGTTCAGATTCAAGCTTAGTGGTTTATTTCTGTGTCTCAGTAGGAGTCTTTTGGCCAGGAAAATAAAAATCCTTCATCCTACACTACTATTAAGGACACTGTTTTAAATCACTTGCAGTTGATTTCATCTTTCCTTGGATATTTTGGCCTCCATTGCTGACTTTACTGGAAGCAGATTCCTGCTAGCTGATTCAGAGATAGGATCATTACAGCTTTAAGGGAAGACACGTGGTCCATTTCTTCTTTCTGAGGAAAACACCCAGTGAAATCCCTAAATTCAAAGGTGATATTTTGGTTGGATTAACTCTTGGTGACTCTAACTTCAGGCCTTCTTTGAAAACAATTAATGTGTTGAAAAGCTAATTCTGCAAACCTAACCATAAAATTACAGGGGAAATCTTTTTTTTTAGTCACTTTTTTCATGGGTTTTATTCTGACAGATTTCCTACATTTCCCCTATGATTTATTAGGTTTTATGGATACTCCAACCTTCAGACAAATCTGTCAGCTCTGCTCCTACAAGCTGAATCTCTGGTTTGAATCTCCCAAAACTGTTTGAATAACCATCAGTCTTGTGATTAACACTCATTCTGACATGGGTTTTTTTGACTCCTGCATCCATGTTTTCTTAATCCAGCTCTATCTATGTGCCTGCTTACTTGGTGCAACCTTTCTAGAGCATCTTTCACTGTTTCCCTGCTGTGGTGCCATGCCATGACAAGAGGTAGGGAGAGGAAAGGAACATCTTCCTATTGTGTGACCTCTTTCCTCCTCTGCAGTAGCCTGCCTTAACTGTGTGCCACGTTTGGCCTCTTGCATCTTCTGTGATTAACAGGAGTACGTCCTGGCTTGAGCTCGTGCCTGTAGGGCCCCTTGCAATTATCATCAGGCACCCACAAGTCTTGCCAATTTTGCAAAAATGTATGTTACACAAATCTCAGGCCCCAAGAGAATCTGTTCTCTTTCTTTCTTTATTTCCCCTTTCATTTTTTTGGTAGCAATTCAGTTACCATTGTCTATTTCTCCCGAAGAAACCCATTTTTCACATCCAACACTCTACTACTTTACAAAGTGAACACTGTTAAGTAGAAGGCACAAAAAAGTCCTCGAGCTGACACTGCAGAATGATTTCTAGTTTCCATTTCTCTGTGCTCCCTTTCAAAATATTTTTTTCCAAGCACTGTATTTTCCCAAGTGCTTTTGGTCTGTTTTGTTTGCTTAGTCTCTTCCAGCAGATAAAACCTCCTTTCTTCAAGATTTCTGGTACTAGAACATGGAAATAGAATCCACTCAAATATTTCACATTCATTGAGAACACATTCTGGAGGACTTGAAGAAATTTGAGATGTTTTGGTGAAATTAGCTGTGATTTCACTTGAGTCATAGACCTCTGAAGAGCTTTCTCTGCACATGTAAGTAAAATACAATTTTCTTGCTCATTTCCTCAAGCACAGTGTGCTGTAAAGCAGCATTTTCACATGGTTTTGACTTGCAGACACAGTGACTTGAGATACAGCTGTGCTCCCCAGTCCCGCAACTGGAGAACAAAGTTGAAAAATTTCCCGCCAAAAGGTTTAATGATCCAAAACTTAGGTGTTAAAGTACCTGATCTCTAATGTGTCACCTTCATGTTGGGAATACAGAGGACTGTGTGGGGTATCCAGTCTTCCTATAAACTGTTTAAGAAGAGATAATGGCTTCACAGGGAGTCCAAGGCATGGAGTTACGCTGAAGAAGGAGACGCACTCATGGGCAATAGAAAAAGCTGACATGAACTGTGGAAACTAGGGATCTGTCTGAGACCTCACCATTCTTAGCCATCAACATTGTATCCAGAGCTGCCTCAGTTTTACTGACCTCTTGTCTCTACAGAACTCACCCAAAAAATCAAGTTCAGTACAGTCTTTTTCTTAGCATATGTCTCCTCGCTCCCTTTCAAACTTTAGTAGCTATCAAATGATGGAATCATAACATTGATTAAGTTGGAAAAGACCCTTAAGATCAATGAGTTCGACCATTAACCCAGCACTACCAAGCCCAACATTAATCCAAGTGCACATGCACATCTTTTAAATTCCTCCCGGTATGGCGAATAATCTACTTCCCTGAGCAGCCTCTTTCAATGCTTGACCACCCTTTCAGTGAAGAAATTTTTATTAATATCCAATCTACACCTACTCTAGCACAACTTCAGGCTATTTCTTCCACTCCTGTCCCTGTTCCCTGGGAGAAGAGGCTGATCCTCCCGGCTGTTCCCTCTTGTCAGGGAGTTGTGCAGAGCCAGAAGGTCTCCCCTGAGCCTCCTTTTCTCCAGGCTGAGCCCCTTTTCCAGCTCCCTCAGCTGCTCCTGGTGCTCCAGGCCCTTCCCCAGCTCTGTTCCCTTCTCTGGACATGCTCCAGTCCCTCATTTCCTTGTTGTGAGGGGCCCAGAAGTGGACACAGCACTCGAGGTGTGGCCTCAGCAGTGCCCAACACAGGGACGGTCGCTGCCCTGGCCCTGCTGCCACACCACGGCTGGGACAGCCCAGGGGCCACTGGCCTTCTTGGCCACCTGGGCACACCTGGGCCATGTCCAGCTGCTGTCACCAGCACCCCCAGGGCCTTTCCCAGACAGTTTTCCAGTCACTCTGCCAGAGTTTGAGGCTTCTTAACACTGCAGTTTCAGACTGCACTGTCACGTCTGTGTCAGATCTAGTCCTGAGGCAATGGATTCTCCCAGACCCCATGAATATGCTGAAAACAGATTGGTAAACATGAATGCATGTTCTGCTATGCTCTGTTTATATATTTGCCCAGAAAAATACTGCACAGGTCTGATGAGCTGCCTCTGTTCAGACAATAATCTTTGCTGCATATACTTCCTAAATGACCTTAAAGAGGAGCCACTGACCTGATGCACTTCATGTTGTTCTGGCCGGGATGTTTCCCAGTAATTTCAAGGCCAATCAGAAGCAGCCCAGTATTAAAATCTCGAGAGTAAAATAAGGGGAAAGTACTAGTTACATGCCAACCCTTAGCAAAATGGCCCTCCCATTTTAAACAGAGGTGGAAATTAAGGTAAACTAAGTGTACTTTAAAAGTCTGTGTTGCTCAGTCTATCACTCACCAGCATTGCTTTTTGTATAATTATCATTATTCAAATGATCAAAATGTTCTACGAACTAGAACTTCTTGGAAAACCTCTGCTAGGAAATCAGATGTTTATTCCCAACTGCACAGGGCATATTTGTAACCTGGAATATAAAAGGTGTCCTGAGGACTTCAGTGATTCTATGGATCTGCTGGCACAAGATTTAATCTACTCTAAGGTAATTACACCCAAAAGTAAAGGAGGTTAGATAATGGCAGAAGATAATGGACCGAACTGTGTTGTACACATCCTGTGCAATTCTGCTGAACTCACCTGACTGCACAAAGTATGGCAGAGGCAGAATTTATTCTGACAGCCCTCAACTCAAACACAGTCTTCAAAGTTAGTTTTGGAGTCTGATGCCCAGGTCATTTTTTTAATGTAGGTTTTAGCATTCATCATTCTCTGTTCACCCCTGGGACAAAAAGTTTTGGAGAAGGGTATTCAGACATGGTTGAGGAAAGGAAGGACCTCAACATTCAGTATTTCAAAGGAAAAAATATTAATAAATCAGTGCCAAAAGCTCATATTTATTACAGTTGTGTAGTTTGAAAGAGGTGGATTTTCTAGTCCTGGCATTCTTCCAGTGCAACTTGTCAAACCAGGTTACATATGAAATGTGCCTGCAGCCAAAAATGTGAGAACTCAGCGTGACGATGTGCAGAGGCTTGTTTGATTTGGGGTGATTTTCACTTTTCATCAAATAAACTACATGATCCTCTTTCATGGGTAATATTTCCAAGGCTCATTATTATTCCTTTGTTTGCTTTGGTTACTCGGGCTCATTGGAGGAAATGTTTAATTTAGTTTCTTCATTATGAGACACTTTTTGTCAAGGTGCAGTATTGTGCTTTGTTCTTTAGACTTCTGATCCATAAAACCCTCCCTGGCTTTGCCATGTTTATTGACATCCAAGGGAATCTGCATTGCATAATGTATCACACTTGATTTGTTTGTTTTTCCTTCCCAATTGTCTCTGTTTTTCTAGGGAAATATTCTCCAAAATTATTTTTTTCAGTCACAATGACAAAAGTTTATGTTTGACATTACTGATTTCACAGTATGACGAAATTTATTTCATATGACAACATCAACACAAGAGATAAATAATCAATCTACTCTGTATCTGCTTAGAGGTGGTAGCACCTCTAGATCAAGAATTGTAACTTATTTAAATGTGCTAGTTCAACCGGCTGTGATTTTCCAAGCACACTTCTAATTAATTTTTAGAGAGAAGAAACTATTAATTCCTTCTAAATAATTTTTCTATTTGAATAAAAATCCTGTTTGCCAACCAATGTAGTTGCAGCAACGTAGGCATGATTTTAGTGATCCTGTTGATTTTTATGCAGTATACTATTTTTATCTTTCACTAGTTCATGGCTACAAAGAGATATTTGCACCAAAGAGAGAAAAGAAATCCAGAGATCCATGCCATGACAGGTTTTTGGTGTTTCTGTGTGTGAAAAAACCAGTTCTACATAGACTGTTTTACATTTTTATTTAAGTTCTTGCTTTCCAGTTAGTGGAAAGTTGTTAGAACTTGTCAGATGAGAAAGTAATGAATAAATATTGAGTGTTAATTAAATAAATATTATGGTTTTGTAATGTGTCCTTTCCATCTATTCTCAATTGTTCTTCTTTGTCCAAACACATTTTTCCTTCCATATCACACACTACTTTTAGTCCTCCCAGTTTCAATTTTCAGTCCTCCTTATTCACACAATATTTATTGTTTCATCTGAAAGAATCTTCCATCCTTCCCTGACTTCCAAAGACTATAACCAAAACCTCTCTCCTTTTTTGCTCTGAAGGTTGGAATCACATTCTCATTTGCGATTTAAAATTTCCCTTTTCACAGCCTTCCTTACTAAGTTTTCTTGCAGATGTTCCTCTTGAAATGACCTTTTTGCATCTTCTATCCACCCGTTCTGCCTCACTCAGTTAATGGAATAAAAATGAAGATTATTTCCCTTCCTTTATGTATTGTTCAACCAAGTTTCTGCTTCCTAGAATATGTTGCTCATGGAAGTCAGCTTAGCAGACAAATTATTTTCCCAATGGTTTTGTTCTTCTCTTTGTCCGGTTAGGTGGGGCTGCTCATCTTTTTGAAACCATTTCTGCAAGGTGTACAACTCCCAGTATTTATTGTTTCTTCTGTTACAGGCATTCATCAGTGCTGACACTTCTCAGCATCCCTGTGCTAAATTTACCTGCACCTTGCAACAGCAGTGTGGAGATAAAACTAAATTGAGAGATGTCAGGCTACTTATTTTGTAGAATAAGTGTGCTCTGCAAAATGTGAAAAGCCTGGAGTCTCCTAGAATCACTAGAAGTGACTGAAGTGGAAAAGACAACCATTTTTTGAGAGAAAGGTAGAAGGATAACAACCTGACAGCAGTGAAATGGGGGACCAACCATCCAGAACAGGTTGGAGCTGGTTGTTTTGCACCCAACAACAGCTGATTATGCTGTGCCAGTTGGCTGCAACCCTGACAGCAGGTGAAGCTCATTTCTGTCAGACTTGACTCTGAGTGGTTCCAGCAACCTAGATACTGGTGATGGACCAGAGAGAGAGAGAGAAAGAAAGAGAGAGAGAGAGATAAAATCTGCTCCATTATTCTTCTTGGAGCAGCTTAGGCCCAATTTTTAAATTAACAAAACTAACTAGAGTCTGGGTGTCCCTGGCTGCTTGCTGTGCAGGGAAATTATTCAAATTGCCAGGCACATTTACTCACACTGGGTGAAACCACTGGATGTGTACTGTTGCCCCAGGTCAATACAAATGAAGAAGGGACACTACCAACAAGAGAACTTAGGTCAGGAGGTGATTTCTGTGGGGGAAGAGGAGGGGAACAGCACACAGGGAATGGAAGATCCTCTTGAAGACAGCTTAGAAATACCACACTACTTTCAAGGAGAGCAGTGGTCTAAACAGCCAAAATATTAAAAAATTATTTACAAATAAATATCTCCTACGACCAAGCTAGATTTGATCTCATCTGAGAACATGGGGAAAAGACATTAAAATGATAGCATGCCTTTCATCCAGGGGCAAATTGGCTTTTGGAAGCCAGTGAGATATTGACAACTTCTCACAATCTTGTCCCAGACTGCAAACTGAGTGAAAACCCTCTCCAGTGCAAGGATTCTGGTCTCAACCCAAGTCCCACCCATTATCCTCTGCACTGTGAGTCAGAGCTTCCCAAACATCCACGATGTTATGTCAACATTTTTTGTATGAAAGGAAAAGTGTCCTCTACCCTGGAGTCTTGTAGCAGATAAAAATAATTTCAAACACATGTTGAGCTGGAGTTTCTAAAACCCAAGTGTCCAAATAAAAACTCATGTTTAGGAAGCAGGTTCCTGGAGTGATCAAGAAAAAGGTAGAGGAACAGAGCTGCTAAGTCCTTACTGAAAGCAAGTTTCTGGCTTTCTCAACTCTACGGATTTCTTCCTCCCTTCTTCCTCATCCTGCCAGCATCACTGAGCAATGTGTTCCAAAATTATTTCAATATATGACTAAGGTAGTTTAATGTTTCACTCCTTCCTCACATAAACCTGGAAGTAAACTATAATTCCACAGTAAGTAAACAAAGAGTGGCATGTGAGGCCTCCCTTGAAAAATGCTGGTGCAAAAGAAAATGCAGAATTTTGTGGAGGTAGCAAAAGCAGTAACAACTGTTCAGCTTAATGCATTTCTTCTACTCACCCTCAGTTCCAGCAGAGATATTAAATTCCAATGAAGAAGTGTGCTATGGGAAGGCCAGCAGGCCCTCAGGTCTTCGCTGTACGTCCCCTGAGAAACATGGTATCTTAGTGGTGCCATCTTAGTGGCAGACATACAACTTTAATTTTCGATGGCAGAAAACACCAGCTTCTCCTGAAAATTGAGGCACATAATGATCTATTTTTCTTAGAAAATGTTAAAGTATATGCATGAGTGTATAAATATCCATATAACACACCTCACACATGTGCATGCGTATGTATGCAATGCATACCTAAGTTGTAATTATTATCCTTCATTTGTGCTTTCTCTCTTACCTCTGTTGACATGCCATTAAATTACATAGAAAATAAATAAGTTTTTTAAACCTGTCCATTTAGCATTCTAGGAAATTCAGAAAGACTGAAAAAACCCAATGTAACTTACAAACTTTACTTCAGCTAACTTACCATTATTTGCATTCATGCATCCGCTTGATACAATATCTATTAAATATTAAGCTTAAGAAACGTAGAGAAAATATTTCTAATGTAGTTGACTGGCTGACCACAGAACACTACCACAATTTTGTAATAAGCATTAAGACAATGCTTGTATACTATTAATGACATATGCTGTCTGAAAAAGCCACACAGAATCATAGGACCATTGCATGGTTTGGGTTAGAAGAGACCTTTAAAGATCATCTAATCCAAAGACCCTGCCATGGGCAGGGATGTCTTTCACTAGATTATGTTGCTCAAGACCCATCCAAGCTGGTCTTGAATATTTCCAAAAATGGTGAACCCACAACTTGTCTGAACAACGTGTTCCAGTGCCCTCACCACTCTAATTCAAAAAAATTTCTTCCTTATATCCAGTCTAAATCTGCCCTCTTTCATTTTAAAATAACTGCACCTTATCCTGTCACTACATGCCCTGTAAAAAGTCTTTCTCTGTTGCATCGTGCCCAGCCCCCCCCCGCCATCTTTCTTTCTTTCCCTGTAATATGTTGGAAGGTGGCAGTACATTTTTCCCAAACTCCTCTCATGTCCAGGATGCACAACGCCAATTCTCTCAGCCTATCTTTGCAGGAGAATGTTGTGGTGAGGTTCTCTGCAACCTTCTGGAGACAGTTATGTTGTGAAAAAATTAGGGAAGGCTCATTTTTGTAGATGTTTCAGGAGATGTTTTATTTCCCCAGGCCGCATGGCTGGCAGCCAGCACAAGACTGAAGAAGTCATGGGACAACCAAGAGTTCCCGGGGCAGGGGAACACAAAATCCCCCATAGGAACACAGAACTGGGGTGCACGAGACCAGGGGCAGGGGCAGAGAGACCCCATGCCAAGCCATGCTGCCACCCCAGGGCCCCCCCTCCCCCCAGGGAAAAGGGGAGGGGGAAACCCAACAGGAGAAGGCTTACAGCCCACTGATTGTTTTGGTGGCCCTTCTATGGTCCTGCTGCAATTGATCCATGCTTACCTGTGCTGGAATTTCCTGCGCAAACTAACTGAGGGTGCCCTCAATCCCACCATCTACAGCTTTAGTGAAGATATTAAACAATATTGGTGCCACGGGTTCTTTAGGAGAACCACTCGTTGCTGGCCTCCACTTGGACCTTCAGACATGAACTGCCATTCTTAGGATATGGCCATCCAGCTGATTCCTCATCCATCTACCCATCCATCAACCAAATCCATATCTCTCCAATGCAGAGGCAAGAATTTTGTGTTCCTTTCTGCCCTTTTTCAAAAGTTAGTGTGATGTTCCCTTTTCCCCAGTCGCTGGGCACTTTGCCTGACTGGCATAACTTTGCAAACACGACAGAGAGTGGTGTGACAGCTACAGGGTGCTACAGACTTACATATATTCAGGTTCCCCCGGCGGCCTCAAACCTGGTTTTCTCAGGATACTGTCTTCTCTGATGAGACACTCTTTTCCAAGAAGGAATGATCTCAGCTAAACCACTGTATTCCAAGTTTTCCTTAGAAGCTTTTTAAAACACCTCAAAAGAAATAAATGTATTTTCTGATGCTGTTCTTCCTCACACCCTCTCTGATAAAGATAAAAAGAGAGGATATAAGGAAATTCCTGGAATTATTTTTGTGAATCACTGCATCTCTATTTTTTTTAATCACATATATCCCTGTGTATTTCTTTGAACAATTTACTTCTTGTAATGCTCTAAAGGTGGGTACAGTACAGTCATGTCTAATAATTTATTTGCTGTGAACTGATTCATTCATCACATCCATATCAGCTTTTAAAGTTTAGATACTCTGTACAAGATATTGTGGTATTTTGTAATTTTACAATTGCTGTTTCAGAGATGCAGTCAGTCAAAAATTGTGATTACACTTATGAGTCTCCATTGACCTGTGTGTAGAATCATGGAACCTGAAAATTATGTAGGCTGGAAAATACCCTTGGGATCATCAAGTCCAACCATTAACCCAGCACTGCCAAGGCCACCACTAACCCATGTCCCCAACTGCCACATCCACATGTCTTTTAAATCCCTCCAGGAACAGTGGCTCCACCACTTCCCTGGGAAGTCTTTTCCAATGCTTGACCAACCTTTCAGTGAAGAATCTTTTCCTGCTGTCTATGCTAAACCTCCCCAGACACAGCTTGGACTTATTTCCTCTAGTCCTCTTCCTTGCTGCTTGGGGAAAGAGTATACAAATTGATATAAATTCCCCCAAATTTTAACAGTATACATTTTACACACAATCGTTTATAAAATATGGAATTTGCAACAGGCATTTTCTGAATATCTTCCCAAGTTTTGGAAATGAATAAAACACTCATTTTATTCCTTATATGCTGAGGGCAGCTTACTGTCAGAATTTCCACACAGCACATATCAGTCTGTCTAATGGCACATAATCTGTGGGTTCCCTTCCCATGACTTTTTTATCCAACTAAACCAGCATTTTCTAGTCTGTCCTGAAAAGGTGATTTCACTCTTTTTCAGAAGCAAGAAATAAGTGCTTCTTCTACTACCTGCACTGTGGTCTGGAGCTGTGCAAGCTTCCTTGAAATCACACCCCTTCTGCTAAGGCAGCTCCACTTCCAGTAGCCACAACTGACAAACTCTGGCTAAACTTCCCTGAGAGGTTGTGCTCCCAGTGAGCTGAAAGCATAAAAAATATCACTGATAAGGTGTGAGTCAGAGGTGCTTCATCCCAACGTGCGTAGAACCCAGTGAGATCACCTGGCACCTTCCTACATAAATACATCAAAAGCATGTGCTGAACGAGTTTGATTAGATAAATCCGTTGCACAATGATAATATTTGCTGGAGCTGAAAGAAGAATGAAAGGTTGGATTGCAGACAGGTTCACAAATGTGACGGTTGGATTTCCATCCCTGCTTCAAGGGCATGATGAAACCTGGAGTATTTGAATGATGCTCAAAATTACCTTCAGATGAGGCCACTAGCAGAATTCTGAGTGGGGTATCACATTTCTAACAGCCTCAGGATTTTGCTGCATATTTCCAGCTTGCCATTACTCCTTGATATCCCAGCATACAGTTTGACGAATTATTTGAATTATCGTCAAAGCCCTTATAATTAGCTCAGTTTCTTTTGTCTCTACAAATCTTGGCAAGTTATGTCTTGTAAATCAATCCCTTCATCTCCTCCAGCAAAGCATAGGGTAAAAACTGTGGAACATACAAAAATCAGGTGAGAACAAAGCACTCCCTTTTCAACATATGACATAGAAAGCGACTGTAGATATTAAATTTATTCAAGTATGCCCAAATGCAGTAGTGACTCTAAATTTCAGCCATCATGAACATTAATAGCTGTTATTATCACTGGAATTAATATTTATTTCTGCAACCCTAAACAGAATTGCAATGATCAGTGGGTTATTGCCTTATGACAATATTTTTTCCATTTCCCCCTCAAAGTTTTTTATCTCCTGCATTTGACCCATCCAGCTTGAATGGCAGGAAGGACCTTGCTGTGGTCCCTGACTCATTTCAGCTCTTCTCCAGCCATGCCCTGTGTGTGTTTTGTGTTTTGGTTTGGTTTGGTTATTTTTTTTTTTTTTAATAGGAGCAACTCTTCTGCAATCTGAGGCTGTACAGCTCTGTAACCATGTGGCATTACCTGCCTGCCAGGGGAAGGGACCTTTGTGATTAGCAGTTTCAAAAGGAAAATGTAAGAGCCATTCACAAGGGTTCCTGGTACAATTTTGACACAATAAAATGCTTTTAAAGCATCCATCCAGGTGCTCTGAGAAGTGCCTCTCCTACAAACTGAAGATGCCTGACTTCTGTGTTTGGTAATTGTTTACTGTTGGACA
>WEIT01003913.1:0-28768 GCA_013389985.1 Dryoscopus gambensis
AAAACCCGGAAAGCGAATAATTGATGTCACTCATCCATACCAACAACAGTGGGCAAATCTCATTGAGGAGTAACCTTGCAGGACGACTCCATTTAATGCAGGAACCTCCACACACACTCTGAGAAACAGTATGTTCAAAGACCCTGCTGTTAAAAAGTGGGACTGGGCTTTTACAGTGCAAAGTGATTATCAGTTATGTCTCCAGGCCAGCTATGGCGCTATGGCAGCTCAGCAGATTTTGATAAAACATCAATACTATCACTTGTTGGCTCCTTGATCAGGTTTGCCGCACTCTCACCAGAGCCAGTGCCAGTTCCTGTCAGGAAACATTGTTCTCCCTCAGAGTGTTTAACTTCGGGATTGATGAGTCAGGCTGGTCTTAGCATTCTACAACACCAAAAGCAGGGTGACCCCCCTTCTCTATGCACAGCTGATAACTTTTGCAAATAGGGTAAAATTTGAGCTGTTCAACCCACACCTAGGCAGAGCATCCTCCTGCACAGGATCCAGATCTGCTCAGTGGCGAGCCACATGGTGTGGCGACTAAAGCACAGACTCAGGCATCAGTTTTGCCTGCCAGTTCCAATATTGACATCTTGTGTTGTTAGCTAATACTTTCAAACAAAAAGGACATCGATGGCTTATTGCTCAAGCATGCAGAGTGCTTAGGAGAAGGCTGTTCTCTCAGTGAGTACCCCCAGCCACTAACACATCAGCCCAGGCAGTTTCCAGTTTAGTAACATTTCCTTACATACTATTTTCACTTCCACTCACCTTTCATTATAGTTACAGAAGTTTATTTTAAAATAAGATCTCTGGTTTCATGGCAGTTCATCAGTTGCAAGCAGCAATACCCCTTCTATTCCCCAGAAGATATTTGTGCTACCTAATTCTTGTCTATGGAATGCCAGTCCAAAATTCACCATGAAGTTCTATAGGAAGCCATGTTGCTCACCTTGCAGCACGGATACTACCAAAGCAGAACACTTACTCAACAGTTTTAAGACTATAAACTTCAGATAAAAGCTGACAAATAAATAAACTTCAGATAAAAGCTGACAAATAACTTCATAACAGATTGAAGTGAAAGGAAAGATGTAGATTTGCAGTGCCAGTGCTTTATCAGAGTCCTACAGGAATCAATGACTGTAAATGGTCAGAAACTCCATTTTAGGTTTCATGCAAGAGATGGCACTGTTAGCACCAGCAATTTATTTAGAAGCAGGAGGAAGTGTATGTGGGAGGCCACTGCTGTATTTTTAAAGGTAGATTACAAACATTAATATTAGAGAGATATTTTTGTTTCTGTTTTGATTAACAGAAGGTTATTAATTTTTCTCTGAGGAAAGACTCATGCATTCCATGGCAAGCATATTGATATTTCACTAAGACTCAGGAAACAGAAAAAAGAGTCAGTTTGAAAAGGAAACCCAGAAATCCAATGCCAACCAAGCTAGGAATGTTTCTTGTTTAATTAACAATTAATTTTTTTCTCCACCAGTGAAAGAGACCTATGTATACATGCATGCCAAGACTAGAATTATGAAATTGTAATAGGTGAGGAATTTAGATCTTTCTTGGCATGCATCATATTAATCTCCACTTGATAGATTCTAGAGATATTAGCCAAACATTTCCAGATTTAAAAACCAAAAGAAGAGTTAAATAATAAAAAAAAAATCTCAGCAGAGCAAGCAGACTATCAATGCCTAAACACACTACTCACATCCTAGAGATGTTTCTCACAAACCTTACACTCACCATAACTGTGGAGGTATCAGTAAAACATCAAACCTCTACTGTTCAGTACAGCAACTCAAAGCCAGTGAGCTGCTCAATGCCTTCCAAATCTTGGCCCTGTACTGGCACTGCAAGTGATGAAGAAGAGCTCCCTTCTTGGTGAGGCCGGACCTGTCAGGGGTGCCTAAATTACATGGGGCTAACACAGCACAGCTGAATGAGGCCATGCCTTTGCTCATATAGGCGGATGTACCCAATACTTAGGATATTCAGTATGGTGTGAGATACCCAGACTCCCCTCTCAGGTAGGGAAGGGAGCAGAGCCTACTCTTGAGATGTGCTTTCAATCATTTGATAAAAGCCCTCTTTTCCTCCTTCTGCTTTGGTGCTAAAGCTCACTAAAAAGCCTTTAATCACAGCATTTCCTATTAGTCCTTTGGGAGATTTCCCGCAGCATTTCCTATTAGTTCCTTTGTGTGGTTTCCTGTCAGGCTGTGGCTTCCTAATTGGTGAAGCTGACCAAAGTAGAGTCTGGAAGCCTTTCCTCCCTTCACTCCACCCCGGCAGCACGTTTCAATCCCTGCCCTGTGCCAGTGCTAGCCAGCTTTTGGTTTTGGTTGGGTTGATTTTCAGCTGGGTCAGCTTCCTTCTGCCCCATGAACACTTGTACAGAACAAAGGATGGAGTTGGGGGGAAAAAAAAAGGCTAAGGGTGCCCTTTTTGTCAGCAGCCTGCTTTTGGGGCAACTGAAACCAAGACAGCACTCCTGTGTTGCTCTTTCTCTTTCTCTTCTGAAAGGCTGTGTTCTGAATGCACCTTGCCACAGAGAGTCTGAACTATCTCAGCATCTAGCTCAGTCCTTTAAAACAAAATGGTGCTGGAGTCTCAGTGTCAATGTGTCCTACACAGTGAATGTATTCATTGTACAACGAGGAGAATAATTCATGAGAGAAATACAAGCAGACCTTGCTGACCAATGAAGTTACTGGAAAGTGGTAGTTTCAACAGTCTGATGATGCCTCAGTGCTCGGAAGCCAGAAAAGCACAATAAGAATAGTTCTATGTGATGTACGTCTAGATCACTTACTTGTAATGAAGAAAAGAAAGAGATTGAAGTTTCCTACTCCTAACCCAGCAGCAGATACCTCTAACTGCTGAAATCCAGATGTTCCCAGCTCTACCACAAAGCAGCTTTTCTTGGGATCTTGGGCAACTTCCTAGAGTAAAAGATCCTATGACTAGAATTATACCAGATAACACTAAATACATTGTAAGGTACTTTTAATGTCTTTCAGGCAAAAAGAACCCCTAAAACTGACAGAGGTGAAGTCACAGCAGGTTGATGTTATGCTTTTTCAGCCAGGGAACAATAGGAGAGGGAAAACATTCAGTGCCTGGAGGTTTCCTCCAGTGCCATCCATAGACTCTGAGGAAAAGGGAGCAGAACCGTGGCACTTCCTTGCATAGCAGAACCACCAGATTCCCCAAATCTCTGAGGAGAGTGAGAATATTGCACATGACTTAGAAAAAGCAAAATCAGATGTGATGCTGATGGGGTCCTGGCCAACCTGAACAGACAGCTTGAGGACCTGTATTTCTCTATGCCTGGACTGGCATTCCATAGAGATGCTTTTGGAAGTGATAAGGCAAGGTTGTTCCCACCAAATAGGGGACAGCTGTGCTAGATGGACTCAACTTTGTGAGTGTAAGGTAACTGAGAATCTGCTCAGGTATAGAAGGGTAGAACTCTGTGCTCAACCTGTGGACAGAGGGGAGTTAAATGCTGATGATTTGGCTGAAAAAAGTTGTGGGGGGATTGTGGTGCATCCCCATTATAGGACGTTGATTAAATAAGCAGTACGAAGCTGTTGGCTCAGCCAAGATGGACAGGTTTATGCAGACAGTAACAGCAAGGGACATACATCTAGTGTTAGACCTGGCTGCTTTTAAAAATGCATTCTGAATTTTGAGGTACTTTACTATTGGGTAAATGGGTATGACACTACCCTGGAGAAAGACTCAAACATTGCCTGTGGGAGCAAGAAACTTAAATGACAGCTTTCACACCTCTAAGGGACTCAGTGTTCATCACAGGCATAAGTATTTGATAGATCCTAATGGAGTACTTCAGTGCCATCCACAACACAGAAGGGATAAGTAGGGATGCCTTAGCATCATGTTGTATCATCTCTTCCAAGGTTCCTGGAGTTACAAAGTCATTGCAGTTCAGGTAGAAGGGTTTGCACTGATGCTCCAGACAAGCTCAGAGAGACCTTTGGGTTGAGGTGCTACATCTCAAGCATTTTCCACCGATGTGCAAACTCTTACTTCACTAGAGAATGGAGATTCAGTCTTTCCACTTCCATATGCTCAGGTCAGCTGTGTAGGAAAACACTGCCTTTTCCATGCCAAGGCAATGCTCTTTGAAATATTCTTTGCTTCTTCACTAGATCATTTCCAAAAGGACTGGAGAAGAATTGGAAAGCAACCAGAGCTTGATGCTGTGACTTATTAAAATAAAAAAAATAAGGTTGACTGGATGGCCAAATGTTTCTCCCAAAAAAATGCCATCATTTTTTGCTTCCCCAGCACAAGACCCAGATGGGACCAAAATAACAATCTTCCTACATTGCTTCTGGTACATGTCATTAATTTAACACAAGGGATGTTGTTGATAGACACCAGTTTCTCAGCCTTCCAATGTTATTAGCGGTACGGAATCTGCTGCGGAGTCTGGTACAATGCCTTGTTTGCAGTAGCTTTGCCGCATGAAAAGAGAAAGTCCAGCCCCCACAGTTGCAGGGATGTATGAAATGTTTGTTCTTTAGCATGACTCCTAGCACAGAGCATGTGCTCACATGTGCCCACAGGAAAGATATATCTATATTATGAAGCAACATTTGTTCAGCATAGTGGGTTTTGCACTGCAGGAAATCTTCACAATCTTCAGTGTTCTGTGTTTTGCTGTTGACTCCTCCTGATTTTGAGGATGTAGGACATCCATGTAGTTTAAATACATCCACCATCAAAATACTAAAAGAAATCTGGGACTTTCTTCCTGTGAGCCTGGTTTGAGGTAGTGACTGAAAAAAACCCACATAATTTCTTCTCTGGCTGTGGATGTAAAAGCAGATGAAAAACCCAGTATGCAAGAATTTTTCTTTCACCAGAGAGTAATGGACCACCCCTGTTGTCCAAGATGAAAACTCAGGTGCTATACCTGCTTCGGACTCCCTGTATCTCATGCCCCACCTTGCAGGCAGCAACCTGACACTGCACCACGGGCAGGCTTCAGCAGCCGCCTTACCGGGCCCATGTGTCAGACTGCACTGCTCCCCACCTCCTGTTTGCCTCCCAAAGCGATATAAATGGATTGCTATCACTCCGTGCCGATGCCCTCTCTGCTAGTGTTTGTTTCATGCATGCTAATGAGAAGACTGGTAAGAACAGATTTATGTTTGGCTCAGCCCAGAGGTAACACGCATGAAAACGCTGACACAAATGCTGAATAAAAGGGATTTGAAAATCAACATCCCCTACTGTTACCAGCTACAGTGTAATCCTTTTCCAGGCCTGTTGGGAAATGTCCTCGGAGAAGCTCTGACATCAGTGCAGCTGCTTCTCTCCTCAGCAGTTCAAGCTCGTTTTCACATCTTTGACTGAGGCAAAAGAAATAGCAGGGAGTGAACACATGAGAGAGGAGGAGATTATCTTCATATCTTAAACTTAGTTGTGGAGATAACGTTCTTCATATTTCTAAGGATTAAATGGGCAACCGAAGAGGATAGTGGATGGAAGTAGCTAACTCCTAGGCACTGCTTTTGCCTTTTTTCATGCTAAACTCCTCACCACTGAACTTTTTGTCTAATCTGGTGTGGTTGTTGGTACAGTTATTCACACAGTCACAGCTCTGCTTTATTGCAGTCAAGTCTCTCAGTCTTTCAGGCCACATGCAGAAACGCAGCTGGGAAGATGTGAGGATATGCGTGATCATAACTTCTTTTTCCCACTGTGTCTGCTCTTAATCCCCTAAGGTGTCTACTCCTGCACCTAGCACATGGCTCCGTGACACGTGGCTCCATGACACGTGGCTCCAGCCTTCCCCCATGAGCGAAGAAGGCAAATCTGGGAATGTCAGCACTGGCCTTCAGCTGAGGAAGGCAGTACAGCTCCCTGTGAGGCTGAGCAGCTTCACATTTGCACTCCATCAGAGACAAAGCAGCAGCCCATGGAGTTAGAAGAGCACTGGTAAAAAGCATTTTAAAATGTGAAGAAGACTGGAAGAATGTCCAAAAACCCAAGTCCAGTGCTGAAGTCCTTTGTCTCAATCAGTCAGCCCAACTTGCACACTGTTTGAGGTACAGCAGGAAGGCCTGGGAGCTTTAGTATCTCTGGATAATTGCCATCCCAATAACCCATCCCTAATGTGTGGATTTTTGGAGGCTCTGTGTACTGTAATTCTTCTGCATTTGTCTTTGCTGAGAATGTCACTTGGACTGGGCTATAAATGATCAAATCCTTCCTAAAAAACTGATGGGAAAATAAATTACTTGTCCAGGCTTCCCCTACAATTAACAGAAGGAGATGGGAGAGGATTGCATCCCCATGTCATCCCCTCTGCCCCAAATAATTTAACCTGTTTCTCCTTGGGTGGAGTGAGCTACTCTCAAAAGATGCTTTTGACTCTAGCAGGTGCCTAGGGGGTAGCTTAGACCTATCTTGCTTTCAGGTTGTATCCCCTCCAAACAGAAAGGGTGTAATTGTTGCAAGAAGCACTGTACCTCCATTACAGTGATGGCCAGTGGGAGCCTGGATGCTTGGAAGACCATGGCTACAGTCAGATTTATTCCTTTGCCCCACTGAAAGTCTCACCAACTGTGTACACACAGCAAGTATGTTTTGGACACTGAAAAGTAAGTGTTGGGTAATAACCCTTAGCAGATTACTTAAAATTTATAAGTGGTAATAAATAATGAATGATACACTTCAGCTTTTAAAGCTCTCCATGCACTCTGAAATTTAAAGCTTCCATTCAACAAATGTGTTTATTTCATTTCGGAGAATTGCAACCCTTTCTTTTTTTTAAGCTTAACAGATAACATATTAAAAAATGAATGAATATTGTAGGAGCTGTAACAGACCTACAGTAAAAAGAAACCTGACTCTGTAGTACTGCAACTGACGGGGTTTTTTTTGGTTGTCTGTCACTCTGACATTGATGATCTATCCTACCTCTCTTGCCAACAGGAGGATAAGGAGGCATTTGTGTCCGTAGAGATGGCCTCTCGTGTCCATTCAGCACATGGGATTCAGATGATCTTGGAAAAGTCAACTGAAAAACAAATAAATTACTCACTGCATGTCATAGTGGATCTAGAGCCCCAATCTGTAAGATACCTCTGGAGATGCTGACTGCTATCATTTCAATGAAAACTGAAGGAACTCAGTTAAAACTTCACAGAATTATCTTGTGGCTCTTGGTTGAAAGCCCATTAAAGCCCAGTGGAAAGCTTGACCATCTGCACTGGGCTCTTGATCACTTTGCTAGAAAAGAACCCACAGATACAAGATAATAAAACCATGCCAAAGAAAGGACCTTAACATATATTTGTCATTGTCAAAGTCCTGTGCAGTGATTTCTCTACATGTCAGTGTGAAAAGAAAGACCCAAAAAAGGAACTACCCATCCCAACCCTGCCTCTTGCCTGTGCAGCCTTTTTCTGCATGTCTTTAGGGATTGCACTTCAAACTGGAAATAGTCTCTACCTAAGGCTTCTGCACCAGTTACCAGTGCATGGGGATTTGATGTGATTCAGAACTGACTTGTGCAAGCTGAGCCTGCATGATCTCTTCCTGGGATCAGCCAGTCTTTAGAACTAGTCACGTTATGCCTTGTGAGCCACAGCTTGACATCAACACCCACACAGACTGAGAAAGAATGAGGATCTGTTTATACATACTATGTTATTGCTAGCATGTTTTGAGGTAAAGATTGATTCACTCTACTAAGTTGATAATTAAGGATTAATTTCTTTTCTGCATCTCCTTTTCCTTCTTTTTTGGAGTTTTTTTTTTTGTTTACTTTGGTTTCTCTTTCTTTCTTTCTTTTTTCTTTTTTTTGAAGGAACTTTCTGGGTTGTCTAATTTGCAGATGAATTACTGAAGTAAAAATGAATTAATGAAGTTATCCTTAACTAGCTGTAATCTTCACTCCCTGTCTGGTTTACTTCGCACAATAAAGGATGTGCAGAAGTTGTGAAGGATTTTGTCAGACCTGCAAATAATGCTGTTACATAATTGTCTCCTTCCCTCCGTCTTCATCGGTGTCCTCAAGTAGAGGGACTGGCACCACTTACATAACCCACTCCCATTTTCCTCCCATTTCCCTCTCCCTTCTGGCTGCAGTCTTAGGACAGAGCCTATTCCTTATACCCTTCTTGTTTCTCCAGCCCTGGCCATGTCCCAGCAGAGGTAACCCTTCCCTTGGGACTTGCTACCAGCTATGGCCTGGTGGATGCACGCTTTGGGATGTGGTTTTGGGTGGCAGGGGAGACTGGGGCTGTTCCTGCTTTGGCAAGTGTGGTGCATCTTCCTGGACCTGATGAGGGATGAGTCATCTATCTGACCCCACCTGGAGCCCATGTCTTGTCCAACTTGGTCATCACTGCCATGCTAGTTCAGGAGGGGTGCTGCACCTTCTGGGGCCAACACTGAAATCCATGGAAGTGGTGGGTCTGACCCAGCTCCTGTGGTACCAGCCTTATGGTAAAGCCCAGCTCCTATGGACAATATCCTTATGGTAAAGATAAGGGCTGCCCTGGATGGTGAAAGCCAGGGAGATCACATGTTGGCTGCTCTTTCCTCAGAGCAAAACTACACACCAGATCTTTCTTCCAGATTTTCTTCCAGATCTTTTTTGATGTTAAGCTCCTCTAAGGAAGATACCTTGGTTTGTAGGATTTCATACTAACAGCTTGGATGAAGCCTGGTGTGTGTCTTAACTCCAGGTGTGGGGCCACTAGGTGGGCTCTGCAGGACCCCTGATCTGACCCCAAGGACCTGCGCAGGATGCATGGAGCTCGTGCTGACCCACTCAGTCCTGGCTCAGGGGAGGTCCTGGCAGGCATCCTCCAGGCTCTGCTCCTCATGTCTCTCACTGCTCTGAAAGGGAAGTCAGACATCTAGAGGGAATATCAACCACAGGATATTACAAGCCACTCACAGAGGCTCTGATAGAAGCAGAGTATTGTAGTAAAATGATCCTTTATGGTCTCAAAGGTATTAAAAAAATCTGCCAGGGAGAGTATTTTGACAAATACCTCATTAAAACCCCCAGAATCTCACACTGCACCAGTTTATGTAAATCCCAAGGACAAAGGAATATTTAACTTTTCACGTACCATAAATAAACCTGTTAAACTAATACATCTCCAAGGAATAATAAAATAGGCAAATACAGTAAATACATTAGTTCTGCTCCACTTTTATGTGAGAGGTGCTTTCCTTTGTCTGCCAGAGAGGCCATTCTTTCTGGAGGAAAAAAAAAGGAAATTTTTATTGATGGAAGGTGGCAGCCTGTTTGAATCTCAGGAAGCAAATTCACAGCCTTCAATTGAAGGAGTGGCCAGAGCAGGCAGAATACTTGGGAGATAATGGAAAAATCAAAGGGAAAGGAGGGAATTCTAGTGGCGGAAAAGAAGAATGAGGTGGATGCCAAATACAGCTCCAGGAATGGCAGTGGGTGTTTAGAAGAATTTGCAAAGTTGGGGTACACTGCCTCTCTTCTCAGCAAATGGGGAAGAAGACTTGGACCTTGTAGTTTTAAAATGATCTCTTTTTTCTTCATTTCTGGTTTATAGCCATCTTAGTTATCATAGAAGAAGGTTTTGAGACTTGGGTCACAAATGGCAGGATGTGGCTGGATGTGAGAAGGGTGTCAGTACTCCCAGCAACACACCTGGAAAAGGACCACCATGCCTTAGAGGTCTAGTTCAGGAGGTTTTCCAGAACATTTTACAGAATATTTTAAGGCCAGATTGGATGGGGGTCTGAGCAACCTGGTCTAGTGGAAAATGTCCCTGCTCATGAAGGGGAATTGGAATGAGATAATCTTAAAGGTCCCTTCCAACCCAGTCCATTCTATGATTTTGTGATCCTGTGATTCTGTAATGCTATGTTCTGCGGTGCTCACTAGGATCACATAAATCCCTATACCCTGACAATAAATTCACAATCTATTATAAGATAAAAAGTGTATTAAAATATTCCATGGAAGAGGATGGGGAGACAGGTCACCACCATGAATATGCTAGATTGCTGATACAGTAGGGCATTTGTTAAAAACTAAATAACCTCTAAACCAAAACAAGAACACTGAGAGAAAACTTAGTGGGGAAAAAGCCAAATGCTCCACACCAGGTGGTGCTAAGCAGTCTGACCAGTGGAAGGCATCCCGTGTTCCTGAATCCAGAGATCAGTTTAACCTTGAGTGCATGTGTGGAAAACACACCAGCCACGTAACAGAAAATTCAGTGCAGGTAGGCATGACAACATGCACTGCTTGCATTGAGCCACTGGTCACAGGCAGTGTTAATTCTTCTCTCATTCTACAGACAATTAAGGTATGAAAAGGGGGGGGCAAAATTCCTGTCTTTTGCCCAAACAGGCCACCAGAGGAAGACAGATGCATGAAATTAATACGATGCAAATATGACGCAAACTCTATTGATCTAGTCTCCTTTCAGCCCCTCCAAAGTACCAAAACATGTGATATAACCCAAGGGTTTTATCATAGGCTGGCTTTCCCAACGGCAGGGATTCTTCTATTGAGCTGTAGATTTCTTTCCACAGGCTTCCAGGTCTTGGTTTCTCCCATGGAGCTGTAACTAAAATTGCTCCAAATAAAAGCATGTGTTTTTCTGTGATACAGATACCTATCCTCTTCCTTTCCAGCAAAAACAAGCATTTTTTTTCTTTTTTTGTTTTTAAAGGCTGGTGGAGGTGGATAGTGATTGCTGCAAGGGCTTGCTTGGTGCTGTTCAGTTATGTCTCTTCCTGTATGTGAACCATACCTCAAGCAGTATTTTGGTTTCTCCGTACTGCCTTGCATTGTATCAGGTAGCCATTCCCTTCACTTTCTTTCTGCTTCTGAAAATGGTGCTCTTAACTCCATCAGGCTCTTTCTCATGTATTGCCTGATGCAGGGAAAGGTGCTGGTAGGAGAGTGGCAGCTGATGGTCTCAATTTGGGAGGCCCATATATGACCCAGGAATGTAAGAGCAATAGTACTGGCTTAGAGCAATGTTGGCCAAAAGCAGATACCTGAAGAAACGAGTCAGAATAGAGAAAGTATGCATAGCACTACCTCTGCTTATAGTTCCAGCTCTGTTTCCAACTCAGGGACCTCCTGAACCAGGTCTCATTTCTGTGCAGAAGAATTTTATTATCCACCAGTTTGTCCAGCAGCTCTTCAAATGTAACTACAGTCACTACAAACCTTGTGGTAAGGTGTTCCCCAGTTCAGCTGTGTGTTTGGAGAGAAGTACCTCCTTTGGGCTTTTTTTGAGCCATCTACCTGCTAGTTTCATTTGGTGCTCAAGGTTCTTGTTTCAGGAAAGACAGGTCACAGTCAGTGTGTGCCTCCCATCTTCATGCCACTTGCTCTCTACAGTCCTATCAGATAAAGATGACTTAGTCATCCCTTGTATTTAAGTTTTCCATACAACCTCACTGTCTCTCTCTGAACCTTTTCCAGCTCTGCTGTGTCCCCTCCTGAGATGGGAAGGCCGGAGGAGCCGACAGTCTCCAACATGCGGACAAACTGTGGATTTCTGCAATAGACTGCCAATAGTCTGTGCTTTCTGCTTGGTTCAACTCCTAGAAAGTCCTAACATTTTCAACCACTGCAGGCTGCCATTCTCTGAAGTAAAACTTCCAGAAGAAACATATACTAATGGATCAGCTTTGAAAGGTAAGGGCCATGTGTACCCATTTGATGCAATGGGTTTGCTCACTGACTTTTGTCTTGAGTCCTGCTGTAAGGATTACTTCGCCACAGCTGCTAGCTGATGTGATAAGCAGCCTGCAAGTGAAGGCAATGTGGTGATCTGGAAAGGTTAACAGGTACAAAAGCAGATAAAAAAAATTGTGGATCTCCTAGAGGAAATTTCAGGTACTGGTGGCCAGAAAGCACAGGGTCTTTAGACAATGCCGATGCATTCCACGATTTAGGTACCAGAGCTCCCCTTCCTATGTTAGCCTCATAAGATCAAAGCACGATAATTACTTAGTAGAAAGCCCGAGCCTTCCACTTTAATACCTTTTTCCTACCACCACTGGAACCCTTATTTTTCAGCCATCCCATGATCCCAGACAAGTCAAGGACTTATTTCTCTATGCTTTCTGAACAAGCTATTTCATTCCTGGTTCCTCCAAGAGGGAGCAGGTGCAGTCCTGCTATCCACCTGAGCCACAGGGACAGTGTCCAAAAGTGTTAATCCAAAAAAGATGTGGTAGAGCATCAGAAATCAATCTTCAGAGGCCCAGCTCCATCATCCGCAAGCTGGAGTTTTAGTTTTCTTGGAAAGGTTGATCAGTGTAAGTGCAGGTCAACAGAGGCTTTTGTGGTGGCATTTAAATGTTAATCGGCCACGTTTGACTAGAAGTTTAGAGAGACTGATCTTGTGTATATGTCAGTGTGTGTGTGGAGCAGGTGGACAGTAAAATCTGGCCATGTCAGATCAGGCAGCAAGGTGGGCTGTCTTGCTGCTGCACAGTAGAATTTCAGTGCCACAGCAAAGCAAAATGGTGCTTTCTAGACTTACACAGAACAGAGACAACAGAACCCTGCGAGACACCTGAGAAGCAGTGCCTAGCTGTGTGTTTGAGCTCTGAGGTTATGCACTGAGTACCTCCATGGCTGGTAGCAGGAGGGTCAAAGTTAGGACAGGGGGATATGCCTTGAAGCACATGCCAGCACACGGTGAGTCTGCTGCAGTCACCCAGACTTGCACTGCTAGCCTCCACCTACCCCAGGGGCCTTGGATGACATCAAGTGACTGACCTTTTAAGTAAAGAAAGAGAGTGGGATGCTTTCCTGCAGGCCCCCAGTATCATGGACTGCAAGGGGACATGACGCATGGCCAGCTCAGGACCATGCTGTTTATCAGCAAAATGTGAACAAGGGGTCCCAGGCTGTGTGGGAGGGCTTTTGGGAGTGCCTCAGAGACTCAGAGGGTCAGCTAAGTATAGATGTGGCCAGTGTTTTCCATCCCAGCACTGGGCAGGTAGTACCTGGAGCAGTTCTTTATGGCTTTGTTTCTCTTAACTGAGATACAAGCTGTACAGCCCAGGAACGTGATAAAAGCCAATCCAGATTTAAAATGTCTGTAAGAGATTTGGAAACCAGGACTACAGAGGGTTATTTTGCTGGCTGTCATATTTCCTACTACTCCCTGAGAGGTGATGCCTGACTGCTTCTCCGCTGTGTTTTGAAGCAGCTGAGTAAATGGGGCTGTGTATCACACAGCCACTCGCTTACTACCCATTCCCCTGCAGTGGGATGGGGAGAGGAATCAGAAAAAAGTAAAACTCGTGGGCTGAGATAAGAGCATTTTAATAATTGAAACAAAGTAAAATATAAAAGTACTACTAATTATAATAATGATAGTAATAATAGTAGTAATGAAACAGAGAGAGAGGGGGGAATAAAACACAAAAGAAACAAATGAAACACAATGCAGTTGCACACCACCTGCTGACCAATGCCCAGGCCATCCCTGAGCAGCCATCAGTTCCTCCTGGCCAACTCCCCCCCAGTTTATATACTGAGCATGACATTCTATGGTGTGGAATATCCCTTTGGCCAGTTTGTGTCATTTGTCCCAGCAATGCTCCCTCACAGATCACAGAATCACAGAATCAATTGGGTTGGAAAAGACATCTGAAATCATTGAATCCAACCTATGACCAAACACCTCCATGTCAACTAGATAATGGCACTGAGTGCCATGTCCAGTCTCTCCTTAAACGCCTCCAGGGACAGTGGCTCCACCATCTCCCTGGGCAGCCTGTTCCAATGTCTAACCACTCTTTCCAAGAAGAAATTGTTCCTAATGTCCAATCTAAACCTTCCCTGGCACAGCTTGTGTTCTCTCATCCTGTTACTTGTTGCCTGGGAGAAGAGACCAACCCCCATCAGGCTACAGCCTCCTTTCAGGGAGTTGTAGGGAGTGATACAGTCCCCCCGAGCCTTCTCTTCTTTAGGTTAAACACCCACAGTTCCCTCAACTACTTCTCATAGGAAAAACACTCCAGACCCTTCACCAGCTCTGTTGCCCTTCTCTGGGCTCACTCTAGCACCTCAATATCCTTCTTCACTGAGGGGCACAGAACTGGACACAGGCCACTGGTGTGGACTCACCGGTGTCAAGTACAGGGGGACAATCCCTGCCCTGGTCCTGCTGGCCACACTATTGCTGGCACAGGCCAGGGTACCATTTGCCTTCTTGGCCACCTGGGCACACACTGGCTCATGTTCAGCTGCTGTTGACCAGCATCATCAGCTCCTTTTCCACCCACTGGTTTTCCAGCCACTCTGCCCCAAGCCCATAGCGCTCCACGGGGCTGTTGTGGCCAAAGTACAGGACCCAGCACTTGGTCTTGTTGAACCTCGTACTGTTGGTCTTGACCCATTCATCCAGCCTATCCAGATCCCTCTGCAGAGCCTTCCTGCCCTCCAGATCAACAGATCAGCAGATCAGCAGATCGACACTCACAGCCAACTTGGTGTTGTTGCTGAATTTACTAAGAGTAGACTTGATTTCCTCATCCAGATCATCAGTAAAGGTATTGAATAGGACTGGGCCCAACACTGATCCCTGGGGGACACCACTAGTGCCCAGATGCCAACTGCATGCAGCACCATTTCCCACTACTCTCTGGGCCTGGCCATCCAGCCAGTGTTTAATTAAGTGAAGAGTGCACCTGTCGAAGCTGTGGGTGCCAGCTTTTCTAGGATAATGCTGTGGGAGATGGTGTTAAAGACTTTGCTGAAATCCAGGTAGACAACACTCACATCCTTTCCCTCATCCACCAGGCGGGTCACCTGATCACAAAAAGAGATCAGGTTGGTCAGGCAGGACCTGCCTTCTAAGCCTATGCTGGCTGGGGCTGATCCTTTGGTTTTCCTGTATGTGCTCTGTGATCAGACTTAAGATCCTGGTGCACCTGCTCGCTGTCGGAGCATGGGAAACTGGAAAGTCCTTGACTTAGGGTAAGCACTGCTTAGCAACAACTGAAGCATCCATGTGTTATTAACATTATTCCCATACTGAATCCAAATCACAGCACTGTACCAGCTACTAGGAAGAAAATTAACTCTGTGCCAGGCAAAACCAGGGCCAGCTGTAAGATGCATCTACTAAGTGTGCTCAGTATTAAGCTGGAGGGATGGGGCAGATTTTGTAGTTCCCAAATGCCTCTGCTGATCAATGCCAGAGTGAAAGCTGAAGCGGAAACAGATGAATCAAAGCAGCATTTTAGGCGGTAGAAAGCTGAGGAAGTAGGTACATGATAGCTAGAACAAAGTGATAGAAAGAAGACAGGCATCCAGGAGAGGCAGAGAAGAAGGCAGAGTATAAATTCAGGGCCTCAGAGAGGGACTGTCGATTTGAAGAAAATCTCTGTAGTATATATAAAAGAGCCTTTTACAGGCACTTCCAGTGACATCTGGAACAATGAATGTCTGAACCAAACAGAGATAAAAATCGCTAAAAGAAAAGTATGCATCCTTCCCTCTATTAGAGATGTAAAAGCTCTCTTGGAAACCCGTGCTGAACTGTTGTTCTATCTCCCCATTACAGAACAGGAAAATTATCACTGGGAAAGGGCAAGGCTCTATTTCAGAATTATATTTCCCAAAGAAAACGAGAGTGAAATATAACTGTGGATGTAATTTTACGGCCTTATGCAAGATGTCAGACATATGCTCATGATTCTTTTAATTGTAAAAGGATGGCTGCCTTTCTTGTGTTGAGGAGAAAGGAAATTCCTCTTTCTCTTGATTGTTTGCAGGTCTGGGTTTATGTCAGTAAAGGTTCTTAGTACTTCCAAAAATTAGATCATACATGCTGTGTTGGGCAGCTGGCTTGGCCACCAGTTTCCCTAAGTGCTGGAGTGACAGCTCTGGTTGAAGGGGACACTCATGCTCCCAGTAAGCCTCTTCCAGGAAGTGTAGCGGCCACTACAAAAGGCTCACGCCTTAGATCTGGCTTCTCATGGAGATCAACCTTATGCTTGCTGCAACTGTCAGAGCACAGTACAGGGATCACATCGGAAGGAAAACATCTTCCTAGTTAGGGAAAACCACCACGCCCTCATTTGTCATATTCTTAAGATAATTCTAGCTGTCTGCTGTAGGAGTTTGTGCTGCATAACTGCAGTATCTATGCACACAGAGAATTTGCTGCTGACAACTCTAATCAAACCATCTTCCCTGTCTTTGATAACACCTGTAAGCACCTCTGGATACTACAGTTATTGGTATTTTATGTGTACTGAACTAAGAAGAAAAACAAATTGCAGGATAATAAGGGTGAACAATACCTTCTTGGTGACTTTCAAAATCATGTGCAGTTTGTCCTATGTGATATTTCAGTGGACATCAAGACCCAGAAGCCTCTGAGATTTCCCGAGCTGTTGTTCAGTCTGTAGCCTTGTTTTGAGCCACAAAGGTGGCCAAATTCAGTTATTATCACTGAATGTCCCTAAGGTGTACAGCCTTACTTGAAACTGAAACTCACAGAGAGACTTAGAGATGCAAAACTTTGCAGAACTAACAGATAAAAAATGCTTTCTTATCCTTTTCACTGAACTAAAGAATGGTTTTGACTCTCAAATACAGCACTGGACCATGTTGCCCCATTGCTTTCCAATATTCTGTCTCTACTTGTTATGTAGCCTTGGGGAAGATGTTGATTATCTCTATGCCTTTAGTTTCCTAAAACATAAATTAAAATAATGGTTACCCACATTGTGGTGAGGTCCTGACTCTTCATCCATTAATGTTTTTAAAGTACTTTGGGATCCCGCGCAGAGAGCATTAGAGGACAGCATTGTGGTTGTTTACATGCAGGTGAAAGAGTCTGTTTTAGCCAAGGTGGGAGATGTAGGTGGAATAAGGTCAGATGCAGATGAACTGACTCAGACCTTTAGAATTGAAAAGTCATTTGTCTGTCTGAGAACCTGATGTCAACTGGCAAATGCTTTGCCTGGGTCCTTATGAAGACCATCTCTCTGATAAAGAGCAGATTCATCAACCCACCCTAAAATGGCGCTGCCACTAGGATGGAGCACTCAGAAGCCCAGGATGCTATCAAGACATCAATGTGTCACAGGCAGGTGGCTGGATTTCATGAGTCTGTGCTGAGTTACCGGCATGCTGCCCATCACAGCGTTTGAATCCTGCACATCGAAGAGCAGATGTAAGCAAAGCAGGGTTCTAACACAAAACAGCTTGGGTGACTTCAGAGTGGCTGTGTACTCCTGATGGGAAATGGTAGTATCAGGGCAGAGCAGGTGTGAGTCATCTCCCAGGAGAGAGAGGCAGAAAAAGGGAGATGGGGAGGGGAGGAGGAAAGCAAGAGAAACAGATTAGCTCATACAGATATATTCCCCTTGCCTGGCTGCCCCTCCCTTTGTGCACTCCCCTCTCCCTCCACAACACACATACATAAGCACGGAGACTTGACTGTTGCGGCTCGACTCCAAAGCCCTGTCAGACAGATCATTTGCTGCTTTGCTTTCTTGCCTTGCCCATCTCTACCCCAAATTCAAGATCATTTAATATGTGGCTAGATAAAACTTGAGCAGTTCTTCAATAAGCATTTACTTTCTCCTGTGCATTAGTCCAGTTCAATATTTCCCATGGCAGGGACTCATATAAAAGCGGGATGGGGATCTAGACAGCACTGGCCGTAGAATGATTGCTGCATTTCTTGTACGATCAGCTTTCACCACAGCCCCAGTGTGCACCGAGTGCCTGGGCTCTAATGACTTAAATATGCAAGGCCATGATCAGGGCAGGAGGTGCCTCGAGTTTATTAGCTGGGTATGACAGACGAGCAGTGCAGGAGGTGAATGGGTAGGAGGGAGAATCTGTGTGTTATCGACACAGGGGAAAGGACACCCCAGTGCAAAACGACTGATGTTGTAAGTGTTTCTCACCACCATTAAGCCCACAAAGAGCTGGATGTGCTCTCTCTAACAGGCAAGAAACACAGCTTGCAAATGAAAGCACAGTCCCACTCACCAGCCCTACAAGTCCTTCTGACACTGTAGCACTAATATTTAGGATAACGGAGAAAATCATCTGTACAGAAAAGGAATGGTACTCAAAATATTTGTTAGATTAAAAGCTAAAACAGCAAAAGAGTTCCTCGGAGGAACAGATTAATAACAAACAAAACAGCCACAGATCCCCATGGATCCTCTGCTTTACCAAATGACCTCACCCCTGTGCAGTGTGCCAAATTCTGCCAGATTGTTACCAAATACAGAATCAGTGATCTTAAACTGCATTTAGAGATGACGACTGTGCACCCAGAGTAACAACAGGGAAAAGAAGTAGGGCGACACTTTCTCATTCAAGTCCCAAAAGGCCAGGGAAGAGAGATGAGTATTTCTTTTAATTATGAGGAGAAACACAATATGTTCTGTTAAAAGACAATAATAGAAAAGTGCCTAATAGTAAAGAAAAGGAGTAAGCAGTAGTATGAATGAATATATGGAAGAGGTCAAACTCTAAATACACTGGAAAGCCTTAATTAGAGAAGATGCACATAGGTGTAAATGTATACACCTATAACAAATCCCAAAGGCTTTTCTCCTTCTGTATCTTGACAACATTTTTCTCGTCTGTAACACAAGAAGATTTTATATTTAGGTGCAGGTTTGTGTGTATGTATGGCAGGGGGTAAGAATTAATAAATCAAATGAGAAGTCTGGAGAAATCTGACTGTTCTCCACAGTCCTGAGAGAGCCCCTTTTTTTATGCAAGCAGTGAATGCATTCCTTTCACACCATCTGAAATGATGGGGTGAAGCAATTAAGACAAAAATAAAGAGAAACCACTGAGAAAGTCTTGTAATGCCAAAGGTTTAGTGTTCCATAACAGACCAGGATGACTCATATCTCTAAGCACTCTGAAATCCTCCTGCATGTTGACACAACTCCATTGTCCTGCTGTTCAGTGTCCGTGTTCCAGTTGTCACAGAAAATGAAAGGACAATAGTTATTGTTATGTTGCAGCTGTATATTATGACTGATTCATAGTTTCCCTTTTGGGGAGGAACACAAGCTGATCTTGCATGTTCTCAGGCATTTGCAACACACACGTACAATTCTCACGTATCTGAAGATGGTGAATATTAGACCCCACTTGCTGCTAATAAACCATCATTAGTGAATAGCTGATATAAGCTGTTACAGAAGTGGTATGAATGCTTCAAGGTGTAAGTGAGGTGAAGTTTTTAGGTGGGAAAGTCTCTTTTATTAGATGAACTGACATGTTTGAAGGGAAAGAACCCACAGTAGAAAAGCCTTTGGGAATCCAAGACCTTCTCCAAGCTGAATGCTTTCCAGCAGAACCTGAAAAAACAGCTTTGTTGCCAAATGAAAATTTTGTTTTAATAACAAGTTTGCATTTGTTGTACAAAATAAAAAAAAACTTGTGTGGTTTTTCATGTCAGGAAGCCCCAGTATTTCAAAACAAACATGACCCCTGTCTGTCTGTCTGTCTTTCAACTGACATATTTTGTAGAGAAAACAATCCTTTCAAACATTGGAGAGCATGCGCTCTCTCTCACATTTACATAAATACATCTTTTATTAACTGTCAGTACAGGACCAATTCATCATGTAAGACATAAGCAGCTGATAAGTAAACAAGTTGGATCCTTCACTGGCATAACTCAGCAGACCCACCTGAGTTTAGTGAGTCTCCATCAGTTTACATCATCTTGAGGCCTAACCCGGACACGGATAGGAACACAGGCCAAATCCTAACCAATTCTCCCTTTTGTTTTCCTCAGTTTTAGATGACATACATCAGAAAATAAGGGGCAGTGAGCTCATGCACAGAGGCAATGCATGTCAGACTGTGTATGTCAACAATCTCTTTTATTAAGCCACTAATAAACATGGATACAAATGAAAGATAGGCACCTGGGCTGAAAGACAGACGACCACAGACACTGCTCCTCTGACTTCCTCTCTCATTGTTCGTCTGTGTTTGCTCGGGTGGCAGCCACATGGTTGCCTTTCAATAATTCAGGATCCGGTTTGCTCGCATGGCCAGTCCTGCTTGCCGCATTTTTTCACTTGATCACAAGTTCATCCCTCTGTAAATGAAGCAAGGCTTGTAAGGAGTTGCAATATCTTTTATTAGACTGGCTGATGCTATGGGCAGGAGAAAGGAGGACAATAAGAAGAGTTTGTGTGCCTGAAAGCTTTATAATTTTCTTAATTGTATCAACTATTCTGCGAAAATATATTTCTTTCTCCAACGTCTTGTCTTGCTGATTTCCTTAGGTTGTTGTGACTATCTTTTCTGTTCCTTCAGTGACCCTATATTAAATTTGTGTGGGCCAAGAGCTGCATTCCTTCTAAGTGCACACCTCCACTGACCCCCTTTTTAATTACCACTCATGCACACCAGATTTCATAAGGATAAGGGAACAAACAAGATATATTAACATTTGAGTAAAGACGATTTAAATGATTGTCACTTCAGAGTTCAAACCATCGATCTGAGCATTTATACATAAAGATGTTAGTCTAGAACTGTTAAAAAGTAAAGATCAGTAACAAAAATGAACTGAGTAGTACAATAACTCAGTCTGCATCTTAAGCATGTTTTCCTAGTGTAATATGCAATGCACCACTAATGGCCACTATTCTTTGCAGTTTGAAGTAGGAGAGCTTGCACTAGAAAGCTCAATAGCTGCATCACTTTTAATCAGTTTTTCCTTAAAAATTATTATCCTTTGCTTCTTCATATGTCACTCTTTAAGTGAAAGTTTCAATGATTTGACCATCAGCAAAGTCAAGGTATTATCTCTGCAAATGTGGCTGGGCATGGAAGTGAATATAATGCTTATAGAAGCTTCTGAAGAGTGATCTGAAGTCACACACACATATAAAGGTACAAGCTATTACAGATCTTCTGGGTAGTATGATCCCCTTTGGGAGCTGTAGACTGCTGTGTAGAAGGGACTGAGAAGAGCCAAAACAAATATTAAGGATGTCGTAAATATCACGGTTGCTTGTATTTAACAAGACAAAGGTCTCTTTTACCTGTCTCTCACATCCATCCTTTCTTCTCCTTTTCTCCTTACCTGGTCTAAGTACTGTGCAGAAGGAAGTGTTCCTGTCCCCACCGCTGAGCACCTCTTTCTCAGCCCTAAGCACTCACAAAACGAGAGACTGTGAAATCCGCTCAGAGATCAGTCCTGAGAGTTTAAGCTAAGCATGTATTTTGAAATAACAAGGTTTGAGTTTATTTCACTTGCCTTTAGGGTGCAATTGCTTTGTATTTCCAAGCTTTTATCTGCAACCGTGAAGGACAGATGCTTTTTCAATTTTTAATTTATTTTTTTTTTTAACAAAGCTGAGGGTCTCCTTTAATGTCTCAGTAGTTTAAGCAGTGTGAGGCAGCAGAGACAGCTCTGATTTCTGGGGTCTTCGCTCCTACTCCTTGCTTCACTCACTAGACTGATGTTCAGCAGAAGTTAAGATGCTAGTAACAATTTACATGTCTCTCCCATTAGCAACTCCAAGAAATCTCTTGGATAGTCCTTCAGGTCTGTTAAGGTTTATTCTTTTGTTCCAATCCCATATCTTTCTATGTATGAATATTTATACATCTATTTAATCTGTTTTGCTCTCCTGTCTTGCCTTGGGTTATATTGTTTTGCTTGGTGCTTTCCATTTTGATTGAGGTGGTGACTAGATGGGCCTCATCTTCCTCTTGGTTCAAAGAACAATTCATTATTTGCTCATGTCTGGGGAATGAATGCCTCTGTATGATATGTTGGGAGACAGGGATAAACATCCCTCCTGGCTGATTGATAGTCTTATTAAATATTGCAGCAGGTGAAATAATCCCCTGTAGCTTCATATGGCTATGTTCCCTTTCCCCTCAGACTGGCTTTAGGGCATGCTTGGGACTTGGCTTATGCTCTGTCCAATCTTAGAGCATAACTTAATTAGCCTTTATTGAAAGCCATTAGCATTGATCAATGGTGGCACACTTTTTTTTTACCGAGGAAGATGACCAAGGTGTTTATCCATTAAAAACTTGCAAATGCAAGTTGAGTTTGATAATTTGTTCCTATTCTTGCTGTCGTGTTATAAAAAGTTTAATCAATACACAAAGATTTTGAGCTTTTAGTTGTTATTTGCAATATGCAGGAGGAGGAAGGAACAGCAGTGGTAGCTTGATTCCCCGGGTATGTATTCCTTCCTGGAGTTTTGCATTTTGCTTCCATATTGATCTTCTCTTTAGGGGCTTCTTTGCACATTTTCCCACCCGGTGGTCCATTGCCGGCTGCGTCCTTGACACTGTCAATGCATTCGCCCTTGTCCTCTTCTTCCTACTGGCCCTCTTGGCCTCTCCTGCCACACCCTTGCTACAGGAAACAACGTTCTGCACTCTATCCCTCTCATTCCATAATTCCCTTCTTGCTCATTTTTTCCAGACAGTTCTCAGGGACATTTCTCATCCAGTCCCCTCCCTGACTGAATGTCCTTTCTAAATTAATAATTTGAGAGCAAACAAAATGTGTATATAGCCTGCAATGAGTTCAGCTATTGTAGGCTGCTGATCTAAAGCACGTGAAAATCAGTGTGGATGCCTCCCTTCTTGATCAGGGTTTGATGCTACATTCCTGATCCTTCCTATAAAATGAACTTTTTTTTTTTTGCTTGTAATGCGCTGCTGCAATCCATACAATAAATTAGATTATAATCCCCTCATGGGCAAGGACCTGTCTTTTTGATCTGCCTGCGCATTGCTGATCTCACAGTGCACACACATCTTTGCACATTCTCACCTCCTGCTTATATCCAGCGCACCAGGACATCAGAATGAAATGAGAATAGAAGTGGACAATATTTTTCTAATTATTAGCATGCAGATAAGCCTCTTTAATTAAAGAAATTATATACCCTGTAAAAAAGAAAGCGTCTCTGTCAGACTGCAGTCTTGTAATGGCTTTGTGTTTGTGCAATTAGGACCAAATCTTGAAGCCACCGATGCCAACAGTGGTCCTTAATGGGATTAATTCTTCATTTGTGGGGTGATGGGCTAGATGATCTAAGAGGCCTTTTGCGTCTTGCGCTTCTCTAATCTCTCTCAGGGTGAATGACATATAATGGAGAAGACAGCTGGTTTTGAATAAACTGCATTAAGTGTCCACATATATTTCCTAATGCAGGTTAAAAAAACCCCACCCCTGTGTCTGTGCTGGTGTGCGTGCCCCTGTTACAGAGCAGGTCTCTCCTGCGCTGCAGACAGTGTGTGAGCTCGTCGATACCCTGCAGCTTTCTCAGGGGTATGTATCTCTGCACTTCCCGAGATCCTCTGGGAAAACTCCGCAGCTAGCGCTAATCAAATTGAACCACTGTCAAGACTTCCTGCAAAGCTTCGAGGAAACATTTCTGAATATTAGAGGTACAGAAGAGGAGAGTAAAGGCTGGGGGAGGGAGGCAGGACAGTTTTAGAGCTTAAGTGGATTACATAGCTTCATAACCCAGTTATGGGTCCGTAGACTTGAGTGAGCTGTTTTTTCCCCTCCTCTGGCTGTCTGCCTGTCAGATAGTTCCTCTGACAGGCAGGCTTTATTAACCTCCCCCAGCTGGCTCTCTCAGCGTTTCTTATTTTCCAGTGCTTGCATCCCCCAGCAGCTCATCTCAGCCCTTCTCATATCTCTGAGCTCCCCGGGGTCCTTCCTTTAGCTGCACCAGCTGTTAGCACCCGTTGAAGCCTCCTCACCAGCCTGCTCCACCCACATTTACCAAACCTGGTGGCAGGTCTCTGATCTCTGCCCACACAAACCCCAGGTAGCCAGCAATGGGTGCACGATTTTCCTCAGATCAGGAGACCTATGTTTGAAACGTAACCTGCTCTCTGACTGTTTTCTATTTTAAGTAGCCAAAAGGGCTATGTTAAAAATAAACCTGAGCACCAGTGTTGACTGGTATGAAGGAGCAGCAAGTGCCTGGTGCATCTGGATGTGTTAATGTTTCCACACTTTGTGGGAAGGTTGGGTGATGATGAGTTAACACGAGCCTGGTTGTTCAGCCTCAGCCCTGAAATGTCCCCTCAAGACTGAGGTGTGAGCCTGACATCTGCTGGGGACAGCACCACTGCTACAGAAAACACCAGGCCATCCTTCCTCAGGAATGCTTTGTCAGGAGGGGTGGTGGCAGGGAGGCTGCTGCCTGAGGGACTCTGAATGGAGTCCAGCCTGGAGGAGGCAACACACCCAAAGGACAGGGTGACCCAACTACAACCCAATAGGAGGCAAGAGCTGAAATCCCAATTTACGCTGAAGGGCTCCAGTCCCCCAGGAGAGGGACAGATGTAAGAGAGAAGACAGTCAGCATGTGTATCCAGGGTTTACAATGCCTGCATGAGTGTCCATGGCCACATGCGAGACAGAGCTCCATGTCTGGCAACAAGCTGAAATCTGCTTTCCTTCTTTCCTTTTGAGGCATCCACCACTGTCACGTTGTTCTTGCTTTGCTGACATAGCTGGTGGCTTGTCTGAGTCTTATTCAGCCCTCTGGGCTTTACAGCTAAAAATGCTGCAGGTAGACTCAAAAAGTCACTACCTGGTGTCCACTATCCATGTGTCCCTGTTCCTCCTTTCTGTCCTCAGCCACAGCCTCCTTCCCTTCCCTCCCTGCCACTATGACACATCTGTATGGGACTTTTGTCCAGTCTCATGGGAAAGGAAGGTTTCCAGGGCTGACTGTAAGAAAGTCATGTATGAGTGGCTCAAGGCCATGAGGAGTGACAGAGAACACAAGCAAGTGCCATTTTTTCTAATTAAATACTGATCTGATGCCTTAAAACTGTGTTGCTGTATTGGCTCAGGCGAGGAGTGCCATAAAAGGAGGGTGCTTGGCTGCTGGCGGCAAGGCAGCATCCCTGGGCATTGCTTTGTCAGTGAGGGGCTTTGAGCAACCTGGTCTAGAGGAAGGTGCCCCTTCCCACAGCAGAGAAGCAGCGTTGCCCGTAGCAACATCCCTGCTCAAGGCAGGAAGGTTGGAACCACACATTCTTTAAGGTTCTTTCCAACCCAAGCCATGCTATGATTCTGTCATGAGGGCTGGGCTGCTTCTGGGCCTGGACACAGCTCACCCAGTACCAGTACAGGCACTTCAGGTTCTGGTCCACTGGGTCTGTTAAAAAGAGGGATCCTAAGCAGTGTGCAAAAGGGAAGGTAGCTTGGAGGTTTGTTGGTAGCAGGGCTACCAGCAGCATCTTCGTGCTCTCTGCCAACACCTAAATAATTGGAAGTATTACTTTCGTCTAAAAGTAAACCTGGCCTTTGTGCTGCTTTGTCACAGCATTGTATTTTTGGCTGTCAGACATCAGCAGATAAAACGTATATTTTAAACCCTCGAGGAGAAGAAAGAAGTTGGCAGTTCTCATGGCTTTAGCAGGGTTCTTATGACAGTGTATGTTGCCTTTTTTTCCCACAAAGATCATATTCTAGAGAAATGTGACTATTTGAGGATCTCAAGGGGTTTATTAGTATTTTTAGAGTGTTTTTGGAGCTTCAGACATGGAGGAACACAAAGAACTTGATGCCAGTTTAACCTAATGATTCAGAAACCATAATGCAAATACTAATAAGCTAACACATCTATTTTTAAACTCATGATTTAAGCCACTTGTCATGATTTTGATAGGACCTGACATGATTTTCCAGCATTGGGACTGGTAATAAAGCTTTTGTGTACTGATTTGAATGGAAAATCCTTTGAAAATCCTCCAGCTTGCTTGCCTTAGTCAATACTTAACAAGGACTCAGCCACAGCAGCAAAAAATATCCACCAGTCAGGACTTTTTTTTTGCCCCTCTCTTTCTCTTCCTTCATAGAAAAAGATCTGACACCCAAGAGTCATGATTCATTGTAGTCCCAGAGTCCCTTCTGAGAAACTGGGGTGCAGGGATCCCTGTGTATGGGACTCTTGGAGCCAGCAACAGCCTCTCAGGAGTCTGAACAGAGGGCAGGAGCATCCCTAAGTCAGAGGTTTCCATAGGGCTAAGCAAAGACTGGAGAGAAGAGGGTCAGATCTAAATAGATGGCTTGGGCTCATGCTAAAATTATTCCACGTACCTATAAAGTTGTTCTGAGATGAACAGGAGTCGAAGGTAAGGTGAGCTTCAAGGATGCAGAGAAGGCCAAGCCATGGCACAGAGCCTCTGTGCAGCCTCCTTCAGTCCTGGCGTGGGCACATAAAATAAATTGCTTGTCTAGTGCCTGTGTCCATGGAGGAGTGGGAGAATGCCAGCTGGTCCCTGTGGTATTTAATTTCTTCTCAGGAGCTGAGCAAAGCGAACATTTTTGGGATGAAGCAGCTGAAAGCAGGAAAGACGAAGTGCCATGCCTACTGCCCCCAGCCCACTGTGCTGTTGCAGGCTGGACCCAAAAACCAAATTTGGTGGGAGACAACTGCACTGGTTTTTTTTATACCCCTAGATGCTACACAGTGTTTTCCAGCTCATCAGAAGTATCTGGGAACAACTGAAGGAGCAGCAGGCTCTGAGCAAGCCAGACCCATCTCAGTGCTATTTTGAGGCACTTGGCTTTCTGGCCAGCAGATATGCTGTTATTCCTCTAATACAAGAAAACAAACACATGGGGATATACATGAGAGAAAACCAGGTGACTCATAAGTGAGAACAGCCTCATTTTGTCATTAGAGGAGGATAATTTGCCACATATTTGTATCAATATTGCAAATGTCTGCACAAAGCTGCACTGCCCCGTCACACGCTTTGGGTTGCGCACGTGGGCACAGTCACCTGCAGCAGGGAAGCAGGAGAGGGGCCACGCTCTCTTGCTATTTGACCCGGATTTCTTCTTTTTGTCTGAGAGTGGAAGAGGCCTGCTGCTTGGCCTTAAATCTGCCAGGAAGTGATTTGACAGTGTGAGTAGAGCTTGGCCTTTTCTTCTCGCATTGCAGTGGAAGAGGATGATGTTTTATAGGTCTGTTACGTCAGCATGTATGCACCCATCTGTAGAGTGATGTGAATAGCTTTTTGTGTGCCTGCTGGACACAGAACTGTCAGTAAAAGGATTACCTGGAATGAAATCTCAGACAAAAAGTGAATTGTGAATGGCCTTGAATCAACTAAATAGGTGCATTCACTCTTAGGATTAATGATAACACAAGTAACTGTATTGGGTTTGTGTAGCAAGGCTTTGGTGGTGGGGGGGCTACAGGAGTGGCTTCTGTGAGAACATGCTAGAAGCTTCCTCTGTGTCCAGTGGAGGCAAAGCCAGCCAGCACCAAGATGGACCCACCACTAGTCAAAGCTGAGCTCCTCAAAGATGGTGGTAAAACCTCTGGGATAAGTTATTTAAGAGGGGGGGGAAACTGCTATGCAACAGCAGCCAGGAAAGAGGAGTGAGAATATGTGAGAGAAACAACTCTGCAGACACCACGATGAGTAAAGGAGATGGGGAAGGAGGTGCTCCAGGTGCAGGAACAGAGACTCCCCTGCAGCCCATGGACATCCATGATGGACCAGATATCCACCTGCAGAACCTCACAGTGGAGCAGGTGCCCAAAGGAGGCTGTGACCTCGTGGGGAGCCCATGCTGGAGCAGGCTCCTGGCAGGACCTGAGGCCTCATGGATAGAAGATCCGAAGCTGAAGCAGGTTTTCTGGCAGGACTTGTGACCCCATGGGGACTCACACTCGAGCAGCCTGTTCCTGAAGGACTGCACCCTGTGGGAGGAGACCCACACTGGAGCAGGTCATGAAGAACTTCAGCCTGTGGGAGGGACTCCACGCTCAGAGTAGGAGAGTGTGAGGAGTCTTCCACATGAGGAGGAAGGAGCAGCAGGGACAACGTGTGATGAACCAACTGCAAACCCCATTCCAGTGCCCCTGCACCACTGTGAGGAGGAGGGAGAAAAAACTGGGAGTGAACTTAAGGTGGTTTAAGTTCTGTTTTATTACCCATTTCCCTACTCTGATTTGTTTGGTAATAAATTAAATTCATTTTTCCCCAAGTCAAGTCCATTTTGCCTGTGATGGTAATTAGTGAGTGACCTCTCCTCGTCCTTAACCCATGAGCCTTTTGGTGTATTTTTCTCCCTCTGTCCAGCTGAGGAGGGGAGTGACAGAGTGACTTCGGTGGGCGTCTGGTGTCCAGCCAAGGTCAACTCACCACACTGTTTAATGAAAAAGAAAAATCTTCCTTACCCTGAAAACATCTTCCATCTCTGCCCTGCTGAAGGAAAAGTGATTTGTGATAAAATAAAATTTCTGTAAGTGACTTAGGAGCCTCAGACCCATTTGTTAAATCTGCTGACCTATTTACTTAGAAAAATCTCATCATAAGGCTATATTTTTTCTTGGCTTTTTGAAGAAGAGATTTTGGTAGGGCCCTTTTTTAAAACAGAACTGAAGCCAACTATCTGCACATATCTGGAACTCATCAGCTCTACTGCCAGTGGTGTGCACACCATCTATTAATGACAAAATAAATAAATTAATGTGAAAAAGCTGGATGGGGAAGCATTGTAAACTCCTAATCCAAGCCTAGAGCCCTGCCAGGATGATTACAGAAATGGAAGGGATGGTGCAGTTCCCTGCTCACTCCCTGGCACTGCTGCTGGGGGCAAGAATAGGGCATTACCTTTTCATTAGGACTCTTCTCTACTTCTCCCCTTCTCATAAGAGGAAAAGAAACACCTGTCACCAAAAAAAAAAAAAAAAAAAA
>WEIT01003913.1:28788-67706 GCA_013389985.1 Dryoscopus gambensis
AAAAAAAAATCAGAAAATACAAAGAATCAGGAGCTAAGCATCTTTTTGGAGACAGGAGAGCGAGCTTTATACTGGCATTTCTGTTTCAGAAGCAAACTCCTATTATTTCAGGGAAAAGCAGTTGGCAGCATAGCACTGAAAAAACAAGCAGACAAATGGTGTTGATGATGGGAATCCCCTGGTGCCCCGGCTAGCCCCACCCCCACCGCACTTCCTCCTGTATCTTGTTTTGAGGAAAGCAGGTGGCAGTCGTTCAAGGACCTTAAAGATCTGCTTCATTTCAGCTGCCAACTGTGAGATCAACTGCTCCCTGCTCACCCATTTTCAAAGTCCCAAGTGGGAGTCTTCTTTGCAGGAGAGTGTTTGCTACTGATTCTTCCGACCAGTGCTCTGATCTACAGCAGCTATGGCTTTGCCAGTGTCATGTTAATTTAGTTACCAAGGTCGGAAAATACCTCAAAAGATAGCTCATTCAAATTGCAATAGCTGCAAGCAAGAGGGCTGCCAGCATGGACCTGCCTTACAGCTGGGTTTGAAAGAGCTCAAAGGTAAAGGCAGGTTCAGTAGTGACAAACAGGGAGCAACAAGCACAAGCACCTCACTCTGCCTCCTGTTTCCTGAAACATGATGTTTTCACAAAGAAAAAAAAAAAAAAAGAGGAAAGAAAAAAAAACCCCTCCTTTCTAGTGGAGCAGGTGTGTCTGGGCCTGTTAGGGGTCAGTGGTGTGCCAGAGCAACCGGCAGCGTGGTACACCAAAGCTCAGAGAGGTAGGATGATGCAGGGAGGAGGAAGAGGAAGGGGGACAGTATTGCTGCTCCTTTCTGGTAACAGAAGAGAGGCATCATTGAATCAGCCAGAGCTATGTGAGGCATGGGAAAAAAGTGACACCAGGAGCGGCAGGATCACAAAACCTGGTCCTGTAGGAAGCAGCATTCCACATCCTGTGCTGTGCTTGTCCCCCTGGGTCAGAACAGAGTGAGACATGACCTGGCACTGTCCTGGTTGTTAGGAACCCACTGCCACGTCTGGCTCTGACACATCTGGTTTCTGAAGGATGCAGGTTGATCTTCAGCAGACTTTATCAATGACACGTGATAATAGAATATCACGTGGAACATATTGGAATAGATCACCTACAAGCCAGAGGGATGTGGGAATGTGCAGGCCTTCCTACCTAATGGACCAGTAGGAGACCCCATACACCTGGGCAGCCCTTGTCACATAAAACTATGCCTTCTCTGGCTTGAAGGTGATCTATTCCAAAAAGAGCACATTTTACAACAAGCACTCCCTGGTGAAAAGGTGTCATGTGTGGAGGGTTTGGGTTTGTGTTTGTGGGGAGGGTGGGGCAGAGACTGAGCACTGAGGAAGAAAGACAGAGTAGGCACTTAGGTGTGCTTAACACCTTGCACGGACTAAGAAAATTGAGATTTTCATGTATTTTCTGTCAGAGCTGTGGTGCCAGCATCTCAGATGGTCTTACAGGCACAGAGTAGTGAGAATCACTTTGGACACAGAAGGAAGAGAACTGCTCATGAACGTCTCGGGGATGCTCCCTTTCCTCTCTGCAGGCCAGAATCTGCGCTCCCCTCACCTAACTTCCCACAGGGAAACATGGTGGTGCTGAAAGCTCTGCGAGCGTTTCCAGAGCACCTCTCTCTGCTGGCTGCCGGAGCCCGAGCGCCAGCCTGTGCAGCAGTGACAGCCCTCGCTGTGCGGAACGCAGAGCCATTCTGGGCGCATCCCCGCACAGCAGGGCCGCCCTGCCACCCCAGCCATCCCCCCGGTCCGCCGCGCCGCTCTGCGCAGCCCTTCGAGCGCAGCGCCCCGGGCACCTGCCTGCACACCGCGCCGACATCGCGACCGCACGCACAGCGCCTGCTCCCTCTCCACAGAGGAGGAGAGAAAGGAGCAATTTCAGGCTCTGCAGTGAGTGGATGACTAGTGCACATATTGGTAATAGCGCCGTGCCGGGGTCTCGGTGTGATCTTCCTGTTGCTCATTTGCTGGCAAGTGTGAAATGCAAATCCCTCCGGGCTTCTGTCTCCGCTCAATATTCACAGGAGCATGAAGGCTCCGGCGCGGAGGGGAGGGTGAGAGCCGGCGGACAGCAGGGAGCTTTGTTTCCTCCTTTGTCTGGGGTTTACGGGTTAAAAAATCTGCTTATTCGTGAGGCTTTGCGGGGAATGTCAGCTCACCGCATCCGCCCTGAACCCTGTCTCTGCCTCATCTGGGGGGCTGGCGTGGGGCACGACACCGGCAGGTTCCAGTTTGAGTGCAGAGGCCGCGGCACCAACGCTGTGGCTCCATCGAACCTGGCGATGGCGGGGGAGGCATCTCGGGATGCAGAGGGAGGTGCCCCGGAGCGAGTGCGGCTCGGAGGGCTCAGAGCAGTTACCCCCGCCCAGGACCCGCCGGGCGATGGTTACCACCCTGCCCCTTTCCTGTGGTGTGATGGTTCCAGTCCAAACCCAGTCAGAGCTCTGGAAATGGCAACTGAGACACTTGTTGCCATGGTGATCCTTAATAGTTCTGACTCAGATGTAGCGTTGCTACGGCAACCGCATCCGCAGCCCTTGGGAGGCAATACCGGCACATTTTTTCTCTCGTAGCGGAAAAGGGCTCCGAATCCCCATTTTGCTCACTTCTTGCTGCAGTGCAGTGACGAAGCTTTGGGGCTGTTTTATTATTCTCCTAATGAAAGGCGATCCTGATCCTTCACCAAAGGATCTGCTGCTATTCTGCAGGGTAAAAGTGCTCTGGACCGCCTCAGCATGAGCAGAGTGTCTGCACCGTAAGGCGACCCGAGTCTCTGCCCTTCCGTGGCTCATCAGAAAAGATTTTTTTAAAAATTGAAATTTATTTTTCCAAAGGAGCAGTAACCTTTCTTCGTAGGTAGGAAAAGCTCCTTTCATCTCGGGAGCTNGTGGTAGCTCTGAGACGAAGAGCGTCTGTGGCTGTGAAAGGCAAGACAAAGACAGAGCGCATGTGAGGGAGTGGGTGTGCCCGTGAGGAAAGGAGCGGATCCGTGTGCAGGGGGTGCGTCCGTGGGCACGGCTGCGAATGTGAATGGGAGAGGAGCTGCCGCCAGAGGAGCCGCGAAGCGGAGCGTGGGTGTGCCCGCTCCAGGATGGGAGAGGGGATGCTCGGCTGCCCGAGCTTTTGTTTCCGAGAGCGCGCCTGCACAGGCTCGGACAGAACAGGTTCACGTCATGCAGAGCTGCGTGAAAATACTTGCTCACGTTCAGTCCGCTCCCCTGTCATCTGTGCAAAGTCAGCCACTGACACACGTAATGCCTCAGAGACTCTGGACTCCCAAAGGGGCGGATAAACGCAGGGAAGGGGGAGTGTATATTAAGTTTGCTGTTGCAAACCTAGGAGAAAATATTTCTGCAGCCCTAAATAGCCCAGCCAAAGTCATTTCATGGTATCCTTCTCTGGCAGAGGCATGTGAATTTTACATGTGGGTACCCTTGGACCTACGGACCCAAGCCCCTGTACTGAGAGGCCTGGGCATGGATCCCAAGGGAATTGGTCAGTGCTTTTCTGAGTCAAATGTCTGACTGTTCAATCAGGCAGCAGGAGTCACTGAAGAGATGCTTAAGGCTCCCAAGACTTCTCAGGGGTTTCCTAAATTTTCCCTGTGGTTTTTCCCACTCGTCAAAGAATCCCACTGGGCTCTCTTCTGCCTGACATTGTGGTTCTTCTAGACACCATTTTGCACTGCTAGGATGTGGTTGTCTCTCCTGGAGCAGGCCTTCAGAGAAACTGGGATGACTGAAAGAAGGAAAAAATTACAAATTCACCATCAGGATGGGAGATAATTTTAATGCAAGTAACAGTGAATCTGGGAAGGATTTAAAAGTGGCAGATGCAAAGGACAAGGGATGTTGCTAAAGGAATCGGCCACATTCTGCAATGGGAGAGTGCCCAGGGTGACTCTCTTGTGTCTGGCTTAGATGAGGTGAGGGCAGAAGCCTTATGAGCAAGAGTAAGTTAGTAACACAAGGCGTGGAGAAGATTTTGGCATGGAGCCTGATGAATATAAACCAGCCTTAAAGAGGTGGTGGCGGACAAAGACATGAGAATGAAAACTTTGGAGAGATCCAAGATGGAGGAAGATATCTCAAAGTCCCTGAAATGTGCGCATGAAGGTTCCCTGCAGGTTAAGTTAAAAGGGAAAAGAAGAGCTGAATTAAGGTGTGAGCTGTGAGAGCTCCAGCAGAGAGGCTCTCAGGAAGTGGATGAACCTGTGGTATCTGCAAGGTTTCAGCAAGAGAAGTCTTGGGACTCGTAAATAGCCAGTGCAGGGTTTCTGCATGAGCAGTTTGTGAGGCTGGAAAGTGCTAAAAGCCAGACAGAGGGGCTCCAGGAACAAGTCTAAGGCTCTTCAGATGTTAATATGATCCGTCCAAGGAGTTTAAGGAGATGGGGAGTTGTGAAGAGACTTAACTGAAGGGACTTAGTCAAAGGGAACTTTTAAATATGTACAATGACTTGCTTGGCATGCAGAGAGAAACTCATCCCTGGATTAAGTCTAATGAAATCAGCAGCTTTGGCTTTGGCTGTGTCTGTTAATTCCTCATGGTGGAGGCAGGATGAGGGGAAGTGGCCCTTCTGCCTGCCTCCCTGGAGGAAAGTGCCCATCACTGGGGTGGGGCTTGTCAGAGGCCACAGCTGTGCCTGCGCGGGGCCTGCGCTGTCACACGCGGACCTGTGTCACCTGCGATGGGCACAGCAGTACCTGTGCCCTGTCACCGCACGTGTGCCTCGTTCAGAGGTGGGACCCGGTGTGGTAGCCTGCCTCCATCTTGCAGCCATCCCCAAGGAACAAACTGGGTCATGAGTTGGGTTCTTCACCCCACGGGGAAATCACAGATCCCTCCTTCCCAGTGCAACTGGTGCTCATTCCAGTGACCACGTCTGGGTAGCACATTTTGACTATGACACCTGCTGGCATCTGAGTGAGAGGAGAACCACACCAAGGGCAGCAAGGGCATTTGGAAGAATCCCTGGGATCTAAGACTAAATGAAGCACAGGACTAAATATTGAAATGTTTTCATCTCTGTTTTTGGCATGATCAGTTACCGAATTTGCTGGATGTGATTTCTTGCCTGGAACCTGTAATAAAACATAAAAAGAGGGCTAAATTACTGCTTGGAGTTTTGCTTGTTTATTTGGTTGGTTGGTTCTTTTTTTTACAGCAAACAAGGGAAACTGGAGAGGACAATCCAAATAATTTGTTGTTTATTTATCCAGACAGGATCTAACCTGCTATCCTCTGCTCTCTTTGCTCACAGCTAAAGCAAGTGATGAAGCCTCTGTAAGGATGTTGGTGGCAGTAAATACTTGCCTCCTTGTACGTCTTTGGGACAGCTCAGTCTCTCTAACAGAGCAGCAATTTTAATAAACAAGAATTAGTGTAAAGCATGGAAAAACAAGGAAATTATTGTTGAGCCATTAGTCTCAGGATCCAGCAATTACCAGATGCATCAAGATTTTTTCAAAGAGGAAATCATGCCTGTGCAGGGAGAGGGTTTGGGGGCTGGTTAGGAAAGAAAGGAGAATAGGCTGAAATACTGCAGCTGTCTTCTCTGTTGTTTCTTGCTCCTAAAAGAAATCAGTTGTTGTACAGATATGCAGGTGCAGCCTGACCTGAGCTGCAGACCTTCTAGTGGGATTTGAAATCATCAGCTAGAAAAAATGGCTCACGATGGCTGAGGCATGGGACTGGGGAGACACACATGCTGGGACAGCGGAAGGAAAGAGGGGGTTGTAAGGCAAGGAAGAATGGAGTGAGAGCTGCAAAGAAGAAAAGAGGATGGTCTGGTGGCTTGGATGCTAAATAGGGTTTTGGGGTGATGTCTCCTTGCTCTTGTTAATGAAGATTTTTTTTAACAGAACCCCTTTCTACACCATGAATCTCCCCTAGGGCAAATGGTAAAAAACGAAGCACAAGCAGGCAGTCAGAAAACTTGATGCCTGCCATCCCACATACATTTTGAATCACACTGTAGTAAGGGTCAAAGCACAAGAGCCATGAAAATTTTGTTATTTTTTCTTCCTGTGCTTCTTAAGCAGTGATGTCCATGAGATTAGTGCTTACCTTGATTTAATGTCTCATCAGAAGCATGCCTTCCCCGGCAGCCCGGCTGCAGTGCTACTAAATGAAGCATGCCCTGTTTTCTCAGCTGGGACTTAAACCTCTGCCCTTAGAGACCTGAGGGGTGGGGAAGAAAGATGGGGACGGAGTGATAGATATTGACCCACCTATCATGTCCGCTAAATTAAATAACCAGGCTTTATTTTTTTAACCTATTGAAAACAGTTACTGTTCTCTGTACAATTGATGTTTGTGGAGGTTGCCGAGGTGGCAGAACCACAGCACGAGCCTCCCTTGCTCTGTACCTTCCCCCGACTCACATTCTATGGATGACCTTCAAGTGTAAGGACAGACACCGTCTTAAGGAAATAGGAGAGAGAGGGAGAGAGCGGGGGAGAGAGAGAACATTTTCTCTGCCAGTTAATTGAATTCAGGTCTTCCCTTCAAGTTACACTGGAAAAGCCTTATTGTCCTCTCACGGTAAGGAAACATTTGCTCATGGGGGAGCAGAACAGATGAAACCCTCCAAAGTCCCTTTGCTAAAGATGTCAAACTAAATTTGGATCTCACCCACTCTTAAACCAGAACTGACCACGGTCTATGGGAGAACATCACTGATTTTAGTGCTGCTTTACAGTAGGCAGCAATATAGCTCAGTGAATTATCTAGCTTGATGACCAATTTTTCAGTGTATCCTACGTTTTCCTTTTTTCCTCTTCCCCATAGCATATCTGCCCCATACTGAGTCCCTAAGAAATCCCACTCATTAAAAAAAAACCCTCCTTTGAGGGCCTGTTGTGACAACCCTTTGAACTTCTGTGCTGGGAGAGCACAATGCAGAGGACACAGAATTACAGGCAGTTAAATTGCCTCATTAAGAGAATATTAGATCCTATTTGGTCTTTTCCTATCAAGCACTTTTGAACACTTTATCCAAGCCAGTTTTATGTCACAGGATGCCTGCCATTTCCCCTGAGAGATTTTGCTTTAGTCTCTTCTCTTTGCATCTTGAGTCCTCACAAGGGCTGAATGTGAGGTGTGACATGGAGAGGGTGCAGCATCACAGCCATTCACAGCATGCCCAAGAAAGGCGTCTGGGGAGGGCATTCTCCTTTCTCCACCAGAACATCTAGTACCTGCACATCACAGTAAACATCTTCACCTCTAAAGCTAAAGTTGCCCTTTTTTTTTTTTTCTTAAATACCACAAAGGTATGTGCACCCTCCCCTACCCTACTAAGCTGTTGAGTTGTGTTTAGCACTGCACCTCCAGCTAGGAACCATAGGATCTCCATAATTCCACTCCTTTGTCCTTTGCTGCAGGGATTTACCCCACAGAAAACTTTCAGGCTGTAAATTTTCTTACCTGACGAATGCACTTTTATATTTCACAGAGTCCCAGCCATGCGGACTTTCTAGGCACAGCGTGTGAACACTACTCGTTTCCTGACATCTTCTCTCATTTCCTAATAATCGTTGCCACATTTCAGAATTGCTCCTGTAATTTCAAGAGTCTTTGTCATGATATTTCTTCTTCTGACTCTGGCCTCCTCCTTGGCCCTTACTCATGGCTTTCTGCAGCTGGCAGTGCCCTACAAGCACCTGCTGCTTCACCCACTGCTCTGTCCTTTGCCATCTCCTGTGTGATGCTTTGCCTTTTAACATTACTGTAACCTGTAGAAGAGCAGCTTACCCCAGACCAGCAATCCGTGTGTGCTTGTGTGCTTCTGACTGCTTTCTAATTAGGAAGACCTTAATTTACAACCTCCCATGTTCCCTGCAGTGTGCCCTGCAGTACTGTTTATCATCTCTCTGCCACAGCCAGGATCTATGCTGGCTTGCCCTCACTGAGGGAGCTGCCTGCTGTGCTGGTTGGAAAGGTGCCTCAGCTGCTGGTGCTGGGGTGGGAGATGGGGGATGTTTTACACATGAGGTTACACAGGGTTTTCTTTTCCCCCTGTTTCTCACAGCACACTGAAATGCTACTTCCTGGATTTGTCTCTGCTGCTTCCCTCCATCCAAAGAGCCATGTTTGATGCCTGGTCAGCTTGAAAAATGATGCTTTTGTGCTATATGCTGAAACAGAGGAAGTAACTGATGGCCAGGATAAGAGTCAGATGCTCAGCAAGGTAAATTGCCATGGCTTCAGTGAAGCCAGTAAAGCTAATCCATATTCTTCCAACTGAGATTTTGGGGAGCACAGATTAACTATACTGTCTGGAATCAGCCTTGATTGCAAACTCAGACATAATGAAAGATGTGGCTTCACTGACCTCCTTGCCCTGCAACACCTCGAGCTTCTCCTCTGCACGGTGGGGCTCAGTGGCTTCTGTACCCCACCTTTCTGCAGCTGCAGGAGAACAACTCATTCACAATGGGGATGAGTGATGCAAGGGGAAGGAACTCACTGTTCTTGTGCTGAGATGCAAGGCAAGGCAGCCTGGGTCCACAGAGACTCTCTGATTGATGTGACAGGGAGGGAGTGACAAGCCTGCTGATGTGCTAACAGCATTTTACTCCAGCAGCTCTTGCCAAAAAAATAAAACACCTGTGACAAAAGCTAAACCAGCTCACTTGCTCAGGGCGTAGATGTACAGGACCTGAGAGCCGCCACCTGATGTGAGTTATGAAGCCCGGCCTTTCTCCAGGAAGATGAGTGTGATAACACTTGACAGGTCAGGCTCAGGGTGCTCTGTGCTCTGGTTTAATACAGCTTGGCTTGGCCTGTCTCTTAGGGGCCGCCACCCCTGGCTGCCACCTGTGACTTTTAATTCAGTCTTTACTGCAGGTCAGGAGATGAGGAGTGTGCACGTGAGCCTGCATATATATAAATATAACACAAAGCAGCAGGAATTGGAGTTTTCCTCAGGAAATACTAATTTTCCCTGTCACTCTTATCAAAAAAGCACTTTAGTTGGACTGAGGGGGGTCACACTGAATTTTGGTAGAAGGCTGCAGAAGCTGAAAGGGGGCTAAACCATTTGCTCAGCTGTAAGAGGAATATAAATGTGTAACACCTAATTGCTTGTGATGTCCATCACCCTTTTCTAGCGCCAGCCCACACCATCACGGCTCTTGGTGCGAGGGGACAATGTCTTCTCTTTTTACACCTGCCTGCTGGACCATGCACTTTTCTGTCATCGCCTTTTCTAGGTTCCTATAACTTCCTTATCATTCCCATGGTTAAACTGCTTTTTCTGAGTGGTGAGACAGCAATACCTCTCCCCCCATATCTTTGGTAGAGCCTTATCTTTATCTTCTGCCACATTTTTTCCACTGTCCCTGCTTGTGATGGCACAGGTCTCTGGGCAGCTGGGTTAGGAAGCACATTGAAAAATCTATGGGGCTTTAAAAGCACAGCTTATCGTTCGGCAGGTTATTTTTAAGCCAAGGCTCTGCTTCACTGCCCTGGTTCACAGTGTGATGGTGCAAGTGCAAGAGCCAGCTGTGAGAAAGCAAGAACACTTAATGTTCTCATTGCTGCTGAGAACTTTGTCATATGAGGGCCAAGTGACAAAAATGTTCATTTTTCTCCTAGTCTGCATGTCAGTGCAAAGTGGGGCAGCCTCAGCCAGAAAGACCGGCAGTAGCCCACTTCAGAGTAGCTCAGTCTGGTGACTCAGCCCTTCTCTCTGGGAGTGGAAGCCATGTGGGTTCAAACGGGAGGCTGATGCTGTGTCAGTGCCAAGAGGATGCTGTTGGGGAAGGAGGGTGGCTGCCTGCTCCTGCCGTAGAGCTTCAGTGCATCCAGGCTTTCCTTACTGTCCTGTTTAGGAGACGAGCTTACAAGTCAAAACTGGAAGTGTACCGCTCTTCTCGCCACTGACACGGCCTCTTTCCCCTTCGTCTCATTTCATGTGAAATTATTTAGCAAATTCAGCTGGAATTTGCTGATCATTTTGATGTCCCAGAAAATGCAGCTCACATGAAATAAATGATTCAGCAAAAACAGAGAAGAAAATTCACCTGCCTTCTTGCTGTCACATTTGCTCTACTCAGCTGCTGATGTGTCAGTAGCAAATTCTTCTTCTCTGTGACAAGGTTAGACATAACACAAAAGCTGCCATCTGCCTTAGGAGGTTTTCTGTCTCATGAGGTAATTTCCTTTGGGTTTTCCCTAATTCCACCAAAGTCAGAAGAGGGATTCTTGCTCATGTCTTGGGGCTACAGATTAGTCTCCTTGCTTATCACGACACCCCCAAAATCTATTGCATGAACTCCCCATCATCTGGACTGAAGACACAGTAGGGAGGTCTTTCTGTTGAAATACACATAATCTATACATTTTCTTCTTTAAAAACAGGAATGGTAGACCCAAGAGAAAATGATCCAGCCCTAATTGCCCCAGTGACCTTTCCTTTGCTGTCCACCTACTCTTTCTTTTGTCCAGTCTGGCTTCAAATGCTGTGAACAGTGAAATTTCTGTCACTTTTTTTCTGGACATTATTCCACTGCCTAGAAAATCCTGCTCTCCCAGGTTACTCTGAAGTGGTATTTTCATTAATTTCATGTCAATGCATTCTCTTATGACCATCTGCTTGCTGTCCTTTAATACTCTAAATCATTGCATTGCTGGTGTTTCCATCTTTAAGGCTTGTTTAAGCCTTTAATCCTCTCCTGAAATTATCACTTGATTAAATTATAGGGAATGACTTTCTTTTTAATTTTTCTCTGTCTTCTTAACCATTTTTATTGTTCTTCAATGAGCTTCTCTTTAATGTTGTCAATCTCTGCTTGGTTTTCTGCAGCCAAAATACAAGGCAGTGTTCAAAACACCACACAATGCTTTCTATTTATGCCGGAAAGCTGTACAAGGAAATAATTATTTCCTCAGATCAAGAAATAAGACCCCAAGCGCTGCCTGTCGTCCTCCTTGGTCTCTGTACTTTGTCACCTCTTCCTCTTAACTATAATGAACTATTAATAATGAACTATTTATCCCATCCAGTAAGATCTAAAGATCCTTACGAGTGTTCTGCAAATGCCATGCTACCAAAAAAAAAAAAAAAAAAAGGCAGACATCAGATATCATTTTAGGCTATAAAAAAGGACATGTAACATAGGAGGCCATGATCTGTTCTGTGGTAGTACAGCCTCAGTGAAGCACTGGAAAGCCAGGTGGAAAGACAGGCTATTTGGTGGGAACAGCAGAGGAGAGGGATAAAAATGATCTGAGGTCTAGAAAACACAACCTGTGAGGGAAGACACAAAGATTTGTGGTTGTTTGGGCTAAAGAAGACGGGGTCTAGAGGGAAGCAGTAGGAAAACAAGTCTTTAAACATATAGAAATTGCGACTAAGACAAAGGAATTTAAATAGTCTTCTTTTCCACTGAGGGTTTAAAAAGGAATATTGAGTTTAAATTGCAGTAAAGGAGACTTAGGCTAAACACTAGGACAAGTTTTTAGGCTAACGAAAATGTATGTGAGGTCAGGAATATATGGCCTAGGAATACCACAGGAATTGCCAGCACCAGCGGTTTTTCAGAACGGTCAGACCATCTTTAGGGAGAGTTTATGCAAACAGTGACCCTGCTCTGGGGCAGGGGGTGCACTCAATGAGCTCTTCTTTCCTGTGGTCCTGAGGGCAGAAAATAAGTACAGATTGCTGACCTTTTCACAGTGCTCCCTCCTTTTAAGTAGACGCTCTGTGTGTTTATGTGAGTATGTGTGGATGCAGCTGATGTTTGTGTGAGAGAATGCTATCTTTTCTCCTTTTCCAGCAAACAATTGCCTTATCCTGACTTTAATTTACCCTTAGGTTAATGGGGCAGAAGTGATAGCAGGGACAATAGGCTGAGCTTCATAGGCTAAGGTTTGTATTGCTTCTTCGGCACATCTGATCATAATTCCTTCCTATACCACACCTGAAATTAGGCTTAGAATTATTCCAGAACAGTAGATATTGGATCCTGTTGTGCTGATCTGTGAATAGAGGTGGAGAGGGGTGTTCGCTGATCAGCCCTCAGCTCAGCTTACTCAGCCCTGGATCCAACTGAAGAATTTGCACCACCCTTCTCATTATTTACTAACATGAGATGTGTCCTCCTTCCGCTTTCTTTTCATGCCTGCCTGGTACATCCTCCCACCAGGCTCTGAGTGAACATCCTTCAGCACAAACAAAGAGCATGTTGGAGCTGAAAGGAGACACAGGACAAGGCAAATATCTTTGGGGCCTTTGATTTTGAAGCATACAGTGGAGTTTAAGGTGCTTTTGTAACCTCATAATATATCAAAGACAGTGCCTGGCACCAGGACCCCTCATGGTAGTGGGCTTGGGCCCTGGGACCCTGGGTCCCTGCTGGGGTTGGGCCGAGTGTCAAAGGGGGTTAAAGAAGCAGTGTCAGTCCACAAGGATGGTCAAGAATTGCCATGAACCAGACCACCAGTCAGCACCCAGACATCCTGACTCCACCCATTCATCATGTCCACACCTCTCGGGCTTGGATTTGATTCAGGATTTAAGTGAGCTCCTGTTTTGGGGATGAGTGTGGATGGTTTAGTGGCTTTCTGTACCTGCTGGAGAGCTGTGCCCAGAGATGAGCCAGGGCCCTTTCTATGTTCTCACTAATGGCACGGAGAATTGTTGCTCGCTGGTGGGAGAAGCAGAGGCACTGAATTAAACTTACAGCTGAAACAGAGCTATGAAAAGGATGTGGTTCTTTGAATATGTGGTTCACATGTGAAAATCTTTGCTGCAGATGTTATAGGTGCTATAAGCTTGCTGATGTGGGCTTCAGAGGGGACTGGACTCTGAAGTTTAGACAAGGGAAACCTACTGAGGTATATAGAGACATCAACAATGGCTCATGAAACTCCAGTTGCACTGGAGGGAATTTTTGAGGTTTCCTAGATATACATTTTATATTTGGTCTCTTATAGACAAGCACCTTCCAAGCAGTTTCTTCCCTTCAGTGATGGACTAAAGGGTCCTGGCTAGATGGACCTTTGATGTAACCAAGGATAGCTGACTGTAAGTTCTCATGTCAACTTGATCTGTAATTATCACATCAGAACTGCTGGCATGAGCTGATGTTTAGTGTAAAAGATGACACTGCTGGGTTTATCTGGGTGAAAGCTTCAACTCTGATTTCTAAATATGGACTACAAAAATCTCCTCCAAATATAAAATCCCACCTGTAAAATGCATTAAAATTCTGAGACAGAACTCGGCTTGTCTTTGGTGATTTTCACTGTTTCAGCTATTACAGGCAGCAGTTTATAAAAGGGGCCTTCACATGACATTGTAAATCCCACAGTGAGCTATTGCAAGAGTAGGGGAAAAAATATGTTAATCCATAGTAGTAAATTCAGGATCACACAACAAGCACACGCTTCCTTCTTGGGGCTGCCAGTTGTACATGGAGCTGCAAGTGACTCACTGTGAGCCATTTTGCACTCTGCATTGTTTCCTCCCTTGGCTGATGGTGAGTTAAAGACCTTTGCACTTGCTAGTGACAGTCAGGTGTGAACAGAACTGACAGAGGATTTGGGTTGTGCTTGACCCTCTTCTGAAGTGTGATTAAACAAAATGCAGCCAAAATGCACCATTTTTCATACCTTATAGGGCAGCTTAATCTGCTTTTGAACTCCAAAAATTGCCTTAAAGCACTATGTAAAAATCTCTAGCTCTCTTGAAATTTGAGCCTGACACATGAAAACTGACTTTGATAACACTTAAGAGAGATGCTCTGTAAATCCTGATGCTCCACACAAAGTTATGTGCTGTAGGAAGCAGGTCTGACTTGTCTCCGTAGGAGGAATGTCTGCAGATTGGGGTTTGCCCTCTTTGGGAAGGGGCTTTTCACACACTGTTTTGTTACCTCAGGTAAATAGCTAGTGCCATGTTGTTTGTCAGAAGCTGAGAATCAAGCTGTCACCTTTGTGATCTCCTCAGCTATTCCTGGACAAGTCAAAGGTGACTGCTCCCGTATAGCAGATTTTCAACAGCTGGGTCCATGCTGTGCAATAAAGCTGCAGATTGATTGAGGCTTTTCGTTCTCTACTGCTCAAAATTTTCTTATTATTTATTTAATTTCTTTTTGCTATTATTTGCCTCTTTCCTTTGTATTTGATCCCCTGTACTTTATAAATGCACATAATCAAAGTTAGGTTAGAGCACAGATTTATGACACGTGATCCTAAGGCATGCTCCTGTAGACAAAGCCATTTTGCTGTTAATCTTGCACAGAGCACTTCTGGGAAGGAATACGTGCTGCTTCTGAGCTGATCTGATTGTTTGCTGTTCTGCAGTAACACTGGAGAGCTGTAATAACCTGCTTGTTGTGCTAGAAGATCAAGGATCTCTTAGGGTGATGGAGGCTTCTGGAGTGATTTTCTGTAGTGGCCAATATAGCTAAGGGCACCCGATTACCAAGCTCCTTTGTTTGTGGTGTGACACTAGCTATCTTAAAGATTTTAAATTTTTTTGGAGAAGAATACACAAAATTCTTTGTCATAATTGAGGTGTCTGACTGAAAGGGGCATCTGCATTTACCTGTATGTGTTGTGGTCCAAAATCTTGCTCTCCTTGAACTCTAAAGGCAACATAGGTTCTCAAAATAGTTCTCATATTCACAATTCAGTGACTTTAAAAATCAAAGATACGTGTACCAAGTTCAAGATCAGAAGGAAATCTGAATGTCCCAATAGATCTGTTCTCTTCATCCTCTCAGTATTTCTACTCCCCTGAAACAATAAGACTTAGATTAAAAAATGTTTTGTCCATTTTTAACAATTTCAGCAGAAGATCTCAATAGATTTTAAAAATACGAGTAGTATCTTCCAGGTTTCCTGTGTCTTGTCACGTTTTCATGGATGCATTTCATGGATGGGGCACTGAGACACATTTTGCCCTACAGCGAGTCAGTGGGCAGACCAGCGCAGACCAGCAATGCCACATAGCACCCTTCCACCTCTGCAGCAATACACAATCTTTAAACAATGTTGTGGAACATTATATTTTTTGTTCGCTTTACCTCAGCAGTAAATATGAGCATTTTCTCCAGCTTTCTGGAGGGAAGAATCCCCCATTTCGGGGGATTTCTCAGAGCTGCACATGCCCCTATCAAACACGGAAAAGTTTCTGAATGCACCAAATACAAGCTGCTCTGAACCAGGCCTGGACTTGGGATCTGCCTTACTGCTGCTTTTTATTTTAAAGAGCAGAAAAAATGAAGTCTGGAAAGAAAGATAAACAAGAACATCTGATTCACAGCTTCTACAGAGATTATGCAGCTCTTTTCTTGTGCTTTCCTGTACCACCCCAGGAACCACACTGCTTTCATAAGCACTTGCTTATATCCCACCAGCACTCATATCCTATTACATAGAGAGCAGGTTTGACTTTCTGGACTGATAAGGAATGAAAACTACTAGCAAAGGTGGAGAAGAAGCCTCCTCCAAATCACGGTCTGAGCCACTGCCTCTTAGCAGTGTTGAGAAATCTGTACTATCCTGCTGCATTATCCTTTCCTGAACTCTACTAATCACAGTTTTTCATGGCAACATTTGCTGTGGGACAGAAATGGAGATACATGGGAGAGGACAGTGGTGCAACTGGTAAATGACTTGAGTTTTAGAGGAAGAGCCAAGGAAGAGAGAGCTGGAGTGAAGCTCTCAGTGGAAATGAACAATAGTGAAGAGTACAGTTTGGAAATTAGGGAAGTGTTCCCACAGGTGAGATCCCAGGGCTGAAGAACAACCTTCTCATGAAGGGAATAGCAAGACAAGCCTTCAGATCTGTTTCACAGCAGGTGAGCACTTTAGACTCTAGAAGGACCTGTGCCCAGTGGAAAATGGGAAAATAAATAGGCACTGCTGCATTACTTTTGCAGGCTTCCCTTGCATAGCTGCATTGAGAGGAAACTCCAAACTGCAGAGCATAAGCAGTGGCAGTGGCAAAATAAATTGATATGATTTCTGGTACCTGCCTATGCAAAAATGAATCTATTGAGTGACTGCCAGCCTAGGAAAAATGCTGCTCAATCCTACTACATGCAGTGGGCACAACCACTGCTACCTGTTACTGAGATGCCTCCCACAGTGCAAATTTATGAGGAAAGCTGATGCCTCTGAGTGCCTTTGAATACAGATGCAGAACAAGTTATACCAGACAAAAGGTTTCTCAGGTTAAGGGGTGATCTTCAGAGTGTGACAGCACGGAACCTTCCCACGGACCTACTCCTACCCCCCAGTCAAGTGAGAAAGTTCATTTGAAAATGGGATAAGTGACTCCACGTGCAACACAGGGAAAGAATGTACACATGGGGCCATTGTACCAGAGTTGGTGATGCTCTCCTCAGGATCAAACCATAGCTATTTTTGGGTTAACTTCTCTGTGTGCTGGTACTCACAGATACCAGGGCTAGGATAGTTCAGTATGGGTGATTAGAAACATACAGAAGAAGTACAGAAGCGGAGAAAAAAACCAGTGTCCTTACAAACCATGCAGTCAGCTCTGAAGAGGGAGGACCAGGGAGTTATATGGGGACAGCACTGAGTGAAACCACTGTTGTCTTGGAAACTCAAAGGGAAAAATTAGCATACAGAAGGGGTTTAGAGTGTTTTTCAGAGACACTCTACACACACACACACACACACACACACACAGTAGATAGATAGATAGATAGATAGATAGATAGATATAGATAGATAGATAATCACACTCCTCTGCTTCTTTGCTGATGAATTTCTTGCCCAAAGCCAGCCAATATAAGAATTTCTTGTCTGATTTGAAAAGTGCGAATAGGAATGAACCCCTACACTGTTTCTTCAGTATAATGAGAACTGATCTTGTGTTAGCAATTCAAAGATACAGCTGTTACATATTTAGATGAATAAAAGAGCATATAAGGATGAATTAACAGATCAGGTTTCTGATCCACCCCAAAGAAGAAAAAGAAGGAAATCTGTCCTGGACTATGAAGAAGGAGAGCTGTGAACATAGCTTAAAAGCTCTCTCATGCATCTCACTGAAATCTGAAAGAACCAAGACCACTCACGTCCCTCAAGCAGCTGCGACCACAGAAACATGAAGCATTAGTGATGGAGAAGGCTTGCAACCCTAGCTATTCCTACAGAGTACTTCCTGGCCAGTAAAGCAATTTTCCATGTGCAGGAGGTAGAATGGCAGGAGGGACGTGCAGAAGACTCTGGTATCTTCTGTCACACACTGGGAGCACAGTCCTTGCTAGTAGGGATGAGCTTGTTGCCTCCTGAGGCTGGGGGTGGTGACAGCGTGTGGTGTGTGTGTGTGTGTTTGTGTGTGTGTGTGTGTGTGTGAGCGTGCATGGAGTGTGAGACACCACTCACTTTCTGTGGCTGAAGGCAGCTCCAGCTCAGATCCCTCCTGTTCTCCTCTTGCACAGATGAACTGAGGTGCTAGCAAGAAGAAGCAGTGGAGCATTTGGTCCCTCAGCTCAGACGAGGCTCTGAAGCAGCCTGCGAGAGACAGGCATTGCCAGTGAAAGGAGGAAGAGACTCTGTCCGAGGGAGAAGACTGCTTTCTTTGCTGGTTCTGTGGCTTACTGAACAGGTAGAAAAAACATGCTGGACTTTCCTTTCTGAGGTAAAATTTGTTTCCCTTTCCAAAATCTCAGGGAAATAAATTTTGTGATTTTCCTCTTGCTGTGTTGAGCATTGGTTTGGGAAGGCAGCCAGCAGCACAGACCCAGGCTCTGGCGCACGCATACACTCTGGCATGGGCAATGAACTCCTTTAATATAGATTTATTTTACTCCTTTCCATGCCACCTCTCTTTGCCCACGGTGATACAGTACCAGAGTGCCCATAACATCTAGCTCCTTTAATCCATAGCCTGTGATTACTGGACCTCTTATTAATGGCCTGGAGTTTGATCCCCCATCCTTAATGTGCCCACCACTTCCAATACCAGCAAGAAGCTGTGGTTTTAAGACTGAATTAAGTCTTTTGGTATCCTGCACTGCCCTCTGTGTGGGTCTGTATCTGCCTTGGTCTCTACCACCCTTGGTCTGTTAGGTCTGTGACAGTCCACTGCAGCTCCAGAGCTTGGCATGCCATTTAGCTGGAATCCCCTGGCTGAGTGCACGGAACCCTCTTGTTGGCTTTTTAGAGACACAGATTTTCTCAAACTACTCAAGCCAAGAAAGGTCTTGGCTTGCTGGTTGAAACAAACTCCAAGCACTACGTCTCCTTCTACTTCCAAGCTTCCGATTGCAGTTTGTTTTCCTGAGTGGCCTGGCTGTGGGAGATGGCAGACACAGACAGTACGAGACCAGGTAGCCTGTTATCAGAGGGCAATATGCAGTCCACTTGGAGCCTAATCTACCCTTAGAAAGTAAATTGATGGACATGATAGGTTTGCTTGGAAGGAGACCATAGACTGGTGTCATGAGAACTACAGTCCTCGTTGCCAGGTGTCATACCAGGTCATGTGAACAGAGGCTCTCCTGCTATTACTTCAAAACAGCAGCATCCAGCTACCCCTAAACCACTGCTGATATCTTTCTGACATTCATCTTGGGAGAAAGGCACTGATGAAAGCCACGTTAAAGCAGCCTGTCATCAAACCGAACTGTCTTGCCATCCAACGGAACCATCGCTGTAAGCCGAAGCCAAAGCCTGACTTAACTTGTGATGGTTTATGGAAGTGCATCAGCTGCATTGCATGACCTCAGTAACGAGTGTCTCTAGCAGCACTTGGGGCATGGTTCATCCCTTCCAGGACAGGGTCCCTACATACATGTTCTGTGCCTCACCTGGGGTGGCGTTGCCCTAAAGCATCTCATCAGTTGAGTAGCAGGGCTGACTCCCCAAACCACTGTTCCTTCACTCCAGCTGCTGCTTCTTGAACAGCTTAAGGACCAGCCCTTCAATGCTCTCCAGAGTGTCAAGCGTGTGTACATTAAGCAACCAATTTCATAGCTTACCTAACACAGCACTTGGCCATGCTCCCTCCCAGTGTAGAATTGGGATAGAGACATTGGACCCATGGTGCTAAGTCTGCTTGTGCTGTCAAGTGCCTGGCCTGTGCCTTCTGCCTGATCCACATTAGCAAGCGGATCTTGCAATCTCTCCCGTGGGAGGAGGGAGCTGCAGGGCAAGGGCAGAGGAAAAACCCCAAGAAAAACCCAAAAGAAAGCAGAGCTGACACATGATTTCTGCTGCATGACAGGTTTACTGAGTTTCCTACAATGCGCTTATGATAAGGTGAGTCAAAATATTGATTCATACCCCATGCTTTGCCATGGATGGCAAAGTGCTCGGCCCAGGCACTCTTGTGTAAGACTTGTGTTTGTTTACCTGAGGATTTTTTCTTATGTGACCTCCCTTCTGGGTGTGCTAGGGGAAGGAGGGGCTCTCGTTTCAACTACAATAAGTCCCAACTCATTCTCACAGAGCATCCCTGGGGACTGCAGCTGGTCAGGGTTCCTGGAAACATTCTTCGCATCCCTCTTCGCACGTGATGGTTTGAGCCTATGTTCCAGATGTGACCTTTGTGTAAGGGACAAAAGAAGGTCTCCTTTGTAAATCTAATGGCATCCCTTATCCAGCCTGCATATTTCCAGAGTTCAGAGATAGATCTTTGTGCATCAAGAAACAAAGAGCTATGCTTTCTTCCTGTACATGCTTTTTTCTATTTTGTACCTTTTTATCCCCGACTATTTTATATCAAGGGCTATTCATCATAAAGACTATAAAATGAATCCTCACAGGAGACAGAGAAATGTCTTGGCATCAACAGTTTAGTAATGGGTTAGACAGCCTTTCCATGCGGAGTTTGCCAATATGAATCCAGCCCCCACACCAGCAGGGACTGCAAATTTCTATCACGTGCTGACTGGCTGTCAGCCGATAGGAAATGAACTTAGTCCCAGTCCAGTTCCTACTCGATCAGTGCATGTCAGAAATACCATCACTGCTGGAAACTGTCTCCCTCTTTCACCGGCAAGCCTGGCAGAGAGGCTAGAAAGTGAAAGCGAGTCTCTCATCTCTGGGGATAATACTGGAGACACATTAGCATTAGAATCTGTAAGGAAAAAGCTTATTCAAGCATTGCTAGTACTCAACCTGCTCTGTATTGCGGCTTTTTGCTGTTAATAGGAAACTTTTCACCAGCCTTGCATTAAAGTGATTCTCAGGAAGAAATAAAAAAAAAAAAAATTGCAGGTGGTGCCTTGACTGTAAAGGCACTAAATGAGTAATCTAGTTAGAGTTTTAACAGGTGAATGCGCCTTCACACAAGAGCTTGAAGATGTCCCAAATGCAACAGTTTTGCATTCTGAAGCTGTTCCAGGGAGAGGAAGAACTGCTCAGATGTTACAGCCAGGCCTGCTTGGGAATTCTCCAGCTGCATTGATTTTATAGAAAAAAACCACCAGGTTGCTAAAATCCAAAACTTCTCCATAGTTAAAATTCAGTTGGGAGGGTTTTCTTCCAGATTAATGATTGAATTCCTACCAAATATGATTTTCTGTCTTGCCCTGAATGAAGGCCAGTAGCCAAAAGCCTTCTGGTGCTAGACACACCTTCACATCAAAGAAATGCACCCAGGGAGCTGCAGTGGAAAAGGAGAAAAAAGAGCCAGATGAAAGTGTTGACACCATGCCACCCCACTGGTACAGAGAGGGTTTGCCTATATTCACATGTGCACCACTGCAACAGCCCTAACACATCCATCTTTCATCTGCCTTTTCTCACTGCACCCCAGACTATAGGAACAGGTATGGAAGAGACATCCAAAGTTCCCACATTGTTTGAGCTTCTGGGTTGGGAACTCTTCAAAACAAGACAGAACAAGACGTGTCTCTGTGGAAGCATGGAGGGCGTGTGCCAGAGTGTGCCTGCCTGTACAAGTGTGTGTGCACCATCTGCCACTGGGATTCTGCTCTCAACACTACGAGCACAGGATGCTCTCACCTGTGGTTTTGGTACATGCTCAGGGCTCTTTTTTCCCCAAAAGAATTTCTTACTGGATTCATTGCTTTGACAGCTGGAAATGGCAGGAAAGGTGATGGCTGGATTAATTTGTCACTTGAGATTGCGTTTATGGTGCATAATGCTTCAGAGGCCTGGTAGGTATCACGGAGCCAGTCCTGTGGCTGAGGGAGCCAGGACACAATGTCCTGTCTGCAGCCATCAGAGATTGTAGCAAAACCAGGACCAGGATTCAGACCTGGTACCTCGCTCCCTGTGCTGACTGCTCAAATGCTGCTTACTCACTGTGCTTACAGCCACGATCCTACTTTCACTGCTGCTTTCACATTCTTGTTGATCTGAGCTCTCCCTTTAGCTATGCCTTTCAAGTCTTAGAAGCTGTAATGAATATGTATCAACATTTCAAAGACATAGATCCCGTGGTGGAGAAACAGAAAGGGGACGGGAGAGACAGACACACATACAGTCTAATTCATTTTTAAATGTCTGTAATTCATCCAAGAGCACTATCAATAATTACTAGAAGAAAGCAGTAACTCACATCACGAAAAATCAGTGCTTTGACAAAAAGTTGGCAGCAGGCCTTACAGATATCTTGCACATGCAAAACCTTTCTGGAACATGATAATCAGCTGGGGGGCGGTGTGGGGGGAGACCTTTCTGTCTGTTCACAGCTCCGGTGGCCTCACCAGGGAACCCTGCTGTTCTGTCATCCCTGTGCCTGCGTCAGGCATGCTGGCGTTCCTGCAGACAAACTCAGTGGGTGCCTCCTAGATCTCATCCCTGCGGGTTTTCAGAGGAGCTTTATGGGAGCTGGATGAGTTCTTACCTTAAGCATCCCTTGAAATATCAAGTCTGGATGCTCACTGAATATCCTCTTAGGGTCTCACCACTGCGTCCCCTCAGCTGCGGCCATTGCAGTTCTGTGCTCATGGCAGGGCAGTGGGCATCTCCAATTATCTTTTTACAGCACCTTCAAACTCCTTCCTCTTAAAGCTCTGACTAGGACATAGATGGTAGCCTGGAACATAGGAGTGGGAACAGATCCTGAACTGCTTCCAGTTTGGAGCACTCAGCAGCTATCTCCCACCCACAGACCAGAGCTCCCACCATAAACAAAACCAAGGCAAGAGAGATGGGAGAAAGGGAGAGGGGCACTCAGAGAAGGGAGGCTGTTTGTGTTAAAACTTGGATATCTTTTTCACCTGAGCCCAGTCTTGGCTGCTCATTTTCTGGATGTGAAGCTACAAGGGCTGTGGCATTTAGATCTATTCCCAGCCATCCCATTTTTGTGGGCTGCCAAGACCTGCTTCAAATGTATAGCCCTGGCAGGGCTGGGGATGAGATTTGTGGATGTTTTGTCATCTTTCAGACCTTTGTGTTAGTTTGTGGAGTATGGGCAATCCTCCTCCTCCTTTTCCCCACCATAATATAATCCATGTGATGCACCCCTGATTTTGGGACAGGCGCAGCTAGGGGCTGTGACCTTTGCTGCTGCCACATGCTGCCAGTCACGCTGCTTTCCTGACTGCTTTTCCCTGGGTTTACCAACACCACGGGAGCAGAGGCACTGGCTCAAGTACCGTGGAGCATCCCTGCTGTCATGTGAGACCTCAGGCAGAAACACAGCTGGGACCACAAGATCCTAAATCAAATGGTTAGATCTGCTGGGGCTCATCAGTCTGACACTTGAGCCTCCTCCACAGATAAAGCTGACCAAAATCTTATTGCAGCACAGAATTTGGGTCACCGTGGTACAGTCCTCTGTACTGGGCTACAAGTGAGGAACATTTGGCAGTTTCAGGTAATACAAGAGCAGCTGCTGCCTCTGTGGTGTGTGTCTCATGAAACTGCCAAACACCTGTACTCTCCAGTTGGCATCTCGTTAATTAACGGATAAAATTCAAGAGATTAGCTTCCTGCACAAAGACCTATATGCTTTAAATCCTGCAGGTGCACCTGGCACTTTAACAAATACAGAGGCGGCCTGGAACTGCCTGTCCCAGTGGCCTGAGAGGGCAAGGACAGCCCATGGTCTGTAGATCGACAAACAGCCTTCAAAGGATGCCTAGAGAAGCTGGAGAGCTGTTATTTTTGCCAAATGTTGCTGTTGAAATCTTTATTTGAACCCTGCCAGTGTTAGAAGATGGACTTCTTATACACTTGGCACAATTTCTTATCTTTATATGCACCACACTGGCTTGATAAACACATTTTATTTAATCTCATAAATCAAATGTTTATAGTGGCCCTTGCTGTTTCCCATGTAATGTCTGCTGCTCCATGTTATAAATGGGCCATGTTGCACTGGCCTGTAACTCAGGAGGCCATACACCATAAAGACACTCAAAGCAGGAGCATTTCCTCATTGACAAATACCCATGTTTCCTATGGAGAACAGAATCAGGGTATTTTCTGGGTCTTTTAGAGTTTGGGGTTTTTTACTCCTTTAAATCAGGTCTAGTTTAGCACTTCAGCACCTTATCAGCTCATGCCACAGCCTGATGTTGGTTGTTGAGAGCACCTAGTCCTGTGATGTCCTGCTGTGCTGGCTAACAGGAGGTGACAACACCTGTGGGGAAAGCCTGGCTCCCAGGACAGGGACCTGGAAGTGCCCAGTGCTTTGCAGATGTGCAGCTGCTTGGACAGACTGGACGTGAAGCTCTACTCTGATGCACTTGACAGGAAATTGGAAATAGAGTGTTTTTATTCCATCCCCCCCTGAAATTGTGGCACCAATGCCACACTAAAGGCAGTGAAATGCTGTGTGGAAATTGGTTAGATTTAGCACTCTCTTAACTTTGTTGTTACAGCACAGTGAGAAAGCCAGGCCAGAGCTGTGCTTTGTGAGTAATGATCTGAGCTATAGATTAGCCAGAAAATGAATCCTCAACTGGTATACAATGATACTGTCATTCCTGAATTCATTCCACACAGCAGCATATGTAAAGCCATAATACTGACTGCATAATCAGTGGGTGGTGTTGCTATTTTTTCTCTTAAGCATATGATGGACAAACAGCTTCTCCACTGTACATTTAAACCACTTCCATCATTTTTATTCATCTGTCCAGGATAAATTATATAGGAAAAAATGTGTAGGTGATGAAATTGCCCTCCATTTTTATCTGTTTTTTTTTAACTGGCAAAGGAGAGACAACAGACGAGGTGTGTGTTGAGAGGTGGGTGGAAATCATAAATAACTTGTGTCTGCAGAAACAAACCCTAAAAGCCAGCTTGACTGTTTGGGGAGTAGGGCTAGGGGCAGTCTGTGTGATAAGGTGTTGGCGTTCTTGCCTTCTTAAAGCTTTCTATCTAGCTCTGCGATCTCTCAGCTATTTTTTGTGGGTTTCTTAAAACAAAAACAAACTGAGATCCCATTTCACAGGGATTAGAGTTTCCATGGAGAGCTGTAGCCCTTGGCGCCTGTGGTAGGTTGTGGCGTGGCTGTAATGACAGTCCCAGCCCGGTCCCTCCAGTCCTGAGACATGAAGTGTACACCCGAATGTGCACGTGGAGAAACGCATGCGCTTCATCTTTAATGGGGTTTTAATTTTGTGCATGTGGGAAGTGCCAGATAACAACCCTGGAAGCAGAAGCTGATTGATCACAGATCTGGTATGGGATTTGGGTGGCACCAACAAGGCGCTTGTGACGTCCCAGTCTGGAGAAAATGACCTTTTTGGACCAACAGCACCAGTGGTTTTTCTGATGTGGAGGTTGACCACCGAAACTAGAAAACCACTCTCTTCAAACTTCCTGGTGTTTCTTGCCTTTCTGTTTCCTACTCTCCAAGGCTTCTGGCCAAAATCAGCCTAGAGCCGAAGGGTCAGCAGCTAAATGAAATTACAAGGCTTTTAGAGAGCCCAACTGCCTGGGCAAAGGCGTGGTTCAAAGGAGGAGTGGAACAAATGGGGCAGAGATCAAGGGACGGGGACCTTGCATGGAGCTGGGAGCTGGCAGAGGAGAGAAGGGAAAGGGGAGGCTTAGATCAGGCCACCAGGAAGGAGGTGAGGATGGAAACTCAGGGATGGCACAGGGGGGGTTCCTGCAGGAGCTGGGCATTGGGTCTGAGGCATCAGGAGGATGCCACAGGAGGAGATCTGCTCCTTACTCTTCTCTAACCCTGATTCATCACACACACGAATCAGGAGGAGCACGGGGTTCAGACAAAACCACCGCCAAGTCAAATAACAGCTGGGCAGCCTTCGCTAGGCTTTGTAGCACATACCTGCCAAAATATCATGTTTGATTATGTGCTTGCCTATGATTTTAGGCACAAGGTGGGCTCTGCCTTGCAGCACTCCAGGCACACCTTGGTGCCCATGCTCTGAAAGGCATGTAAGCTTCACCAGTGGCAAGCACCCAGGGCTGTCAGCAGCTGGATTCTTCTGCAGCAGCAGTGGTCCCTGCTCACACAAGAAAGGCACTCGAGTGAGAGGAAGGCTTCCCTGCATTATTGTGCCAGCCCTACTGCTCTAGCATGTTTCAAGGCTAAGAAAAATACTCCAAGTCTGGAAATTGATTTCTGGTTTTTTAAGTCACGCTGGCTGCACTCCTCGGAGGGAGGGAGCCTGTGTGAGCAGCTGGGGGATCAGGATCTCTGCTGGGCTGGGGCAGCAGGAGGCGGGGATTAAAGGGAGAGGGTTGCAGCCTTCTACATATCAAGGCAGGGTGTCCAAAACCAGAACATGGAAACATGCTTGAAGAGGGAAGAAAAACATGATTTTACCCAGCTGAAGCCGAAATGGAAGTCTATGAGACCAAATGACTGAACCTATAATTAACTTACTAGTGACCAAAATAGATGGTCTGGCCTATGCTATGCCATGCTATGCTACTCATTCCTTCTTTTCACAGCATAGGATTTTCACAGCTGCCCCCTTGCTTAATTTATTAATTTTAGAAGATATATTTGCTAATGGCATAACACCTGTAGTCAACAGCCCTGCTATGTTTGCTCTCTGCACACGGGCATAACTAGTTCCTGGTAGGAGGCAGCGTGGACTCTGGCAGAAGGCACTAAAGCCAACCTGAGGTTTATTCCAGTGAGTATCAGCGACCATTATTTGCAGCACTATAGTATGTAATTCTTTCAGTGTAGGTAGACGCACGTGCTTGGTGGCTGGAGCAGCAGGAAAACTAAGACTTGATCTGTTTCCGTTGAAAGCAAATGGGATTTTAGTCATTGACTTCGGACAGAGCAGGATTGGGACCCAAGAACAGTTTGCCAATTTGTTGCTTGCCTACTGATCTCATGCTAATATTGCCTGCGTTGGTGCAGGGGAGCGCAAATGCCTGGTCATGGGCAGGGGGGGAATAATTAGCGGCGCTTATTAAAAGCTATGGTGATTATTCATTACAGCTGCTGTAGGCCACCCTGCTTTGACAGCCTGGGCTCTAGTGTCGGAGGCAGGGGGAGGGGGAAGGAGAAGCATATGGGGGCCTCCTTCACTCTGGTGTTGCAGTGGCCGTCTCTTTTCCAGAAGACGGATGTTGTGCTCTAAGTACCTCTCCAGAGAGCTAATGGCCGACATGGCATTATTACCAGCCTGCGATGAGCTCTATCTTTTGTTTTTATGATAGTAATTTGTTACACTGGTTTGCCACATGCCCGCTGCTTCCTTGTTAATCCAATAATCTATATGAGAAAAGCAATTTGACATTCCTCCTTCCCATCTGCCACCCATCACCCAATCTATATCTTAACTATCAGTGATTTATTAATGGTGTCTGCATTAAGTACATCTCCGCTTCATTGGCGCCCTCGATTCCCTCTCTCCTAGAGACACTCTCTGGATACATTTAGAGAGCAGAGTCAGCATGAAGAGGAAAAGCAACAGTAAAAGCAACCAAGTTGGGAGATTTTAGGTGCTTTGGTCCAATACTCCATGTGTACAACAGCCTGAAGCCCACTCAGCTGAGACTCAAGCGCATACTCGGCCCCTGTGCTCCTTGCAAAACATAATGCTCTAGACAATGCAGGGCTTTATCAAGTTTATGCCTATAGTCCTTTTGCCAGCATCAGTTTGCACCCAGTGTGGGTCAGTGTTCAGTGGCTCTTAGAAGGGGCTTTTGATGGGGCTTAATCCAGGGTTTGTTGGGCAATGCTTCAAGGGAAAACAACCAAATTCAGGATCTGTGGAAACAATGAAGTACAGAATCCAATATTCTGGATGTCTTGAAGGCTGGAAAGAGTGGTTCTGTTAGCCTTTCTGTCAGTGGCAGAATGAACAGCACATCACCTCTGATCACCTATTTTCATGACTCTTGTAAGAATACTGTACCTTCAATAGCTTCAGCAAAGTTGGTTTGAAATCAGCCAAAGAGCTCAAAAGCTTTTGGAGGTGAAGGGCATCCAAGAAGCTCACATACATACACAGACACACACACTCCTGTGTGCTTACAAAGGCCTTGTTTCCTTAGAAACCAAGCTAAAAATCTACTGGCAGTATTTCAGCCTGCTTGCTGGTATCAGGAAAGAGTTCAGGGACTACTTGAGTCCTGCAAAATGAAATTCTCTTTTCCTTTTGAAGGAATTCTCTGCTTGAAATTAGATTTGGTAAGCACTGATCCTCACAGAGCTCAAAGCTTGCACTGCTCCACCCACATGGGTCGCAGGACAGGCATTCCCGGTCATTCACCTTTCATTCTCAAAACTCGGGCAGCGTCCTTGCACGTGCTGGCCAGGCACTGCAAACAGGTTTCACTGATTGAATTATTCCCCACACAGCCATTGCACGCAGCTCTAGCAGTACAGCTCAGCATCCTGCAGTATTTCTGTGTATGCTGAAACACTGCTTAATGACTTTTAGTTTAACTCATACGGGGAAAGCGAAAAAGGACATTTGACTTGACACTAAAGTTCATTACACACATCTTTCCTGCCACACTCCTGGGGATCTAAGGATGCAGAGTGCAGAAACCAGATCTTGTGGATTACATAATTGAACATGGCCAGATTCAGTCGTGTTAGTCTCTGTTATACAGAAAGTTAATACTGCAGGTTGGATGCACCACCTTTAGAAAGCATGGGGTGTGGACAGCATAGCAGATGATACTTTTATTTCATTTTTACCACAGCTCTTTTTAAAGGGCCTTCATTTATTTAGAATAGCCTAACAGAACCTTTCCTGTAATTACTACTATTTTTAAGATCCTGAAAGAAGTCATTAAAGAACAAAGCGTGGCGAGAAAAGCCAGAATCCCAGGAAAAAGGGACAGCATGGAAATGAAACAGTTACAAGCAAAACTGAAATGGATTTCATTGCTTTTTGAAGTCCAGTGCAAAGAATGGTCACACAGCATGCACCTCTGCAGATGTGCAGGGGCAGAGGATGATCTGTGCCAGGGGTGGCAGAACGCACTGATGGTGCTGCTAAATTGCCTTCTGAGATGGCTGGCACCACCTGGACACTTCCCACCCAGCCTTTTTTCCCAGTACAGGAAGGGTAACTGGGGAAAGTTTGGATTCACTGGAGTCTGTGGTGACTGACTTGGTGGTCTCACAGAGTGGCTCTCACGTAGCCTTGCAGCCTTGCTACATTGAGCACTGTTTATTTTCCGTCTGAATTTTTGCCTCTTGGTGCTGGTGAGCTGTGGTTGAGATGCTGCTCTTCCCAGTGCTTGGCTCCCCAGCCATTTTCAGTGCCTCAGGATGCCAGCCTTAATATTGTTGAAGGCTCCCAAGGTGATTATTTTTTGCTGCTCCCTTTCCCTAAGGCTGAGATTTTCATTTGAGTTTTAGAATATCAGTTAACCCACATTTATCAAATGTCAGTATCGTTTGGACTAATTACTCTTTTATGTACAATGAAAAATCTTGGGATAAACAGACTGGGAAGAATGTAGGTATAGAGTCGTTATTGGGAACTAAATGATCTGGTTTGGGTTTTCTTTCTTTCTTTCTTTCTTTCTTTCTTTCTTTCTTTCATGGTTTGGGTAAAAATCTATTTCTTCATATGAGTTTTGGCTTGGTCTGTGTTTTTTTTTAAAAGGAGTAGGAAGCTAAATTCCTAAACTGGAGGATGATGAGGAACAGCCCATGTAAACCCAGCTGTTTCCTCCAGGCATTTGTTCACACGAAAGAAGACACAGACTCTACCCCTGCCTATGCCTCATCAGCTTGAAATTATATTTCTACCCCAGGTTTTCTGGGGCATATCTCTCCTATTTCCTTCTGCAGGAGCTGTTCCACTTTCTCTAACATATTAGGGAAACCCTTTTTGTACAGAGTTCATAAAGAGATTGGTTACAGGCATTGCATATGTGGTACAAAGCAGAGAAATGTGAAGATGTACCTTAAATTACATGTGAACCTCCTATAGCAGAGGAGGTAGACCTAAAATGGGGAAACATTAATATTTCACAGTCCCATCAGATGGAGAAAGCTGCCCCTCTGTGCTTTGTGGTTTTTAACACTGCACTGCTGAATAAAGCAATGTCTGCCTCCAGTCTTTTATTCCCATCATTTGTTTCTGTTAAACTTACTGAAAATGGAAAGGGAGCGTTTCCTTTTGAATTGAATGACATGTTTTCTTGGAGCCAAAATAAGGGGGGGAAAAAAGAGTTTGTTTATTTGTTTGTTCACTGATTTGGCAAGGAAAGTCCCCCAAGCATTTGAATTTTGGCTGAGATCAGGACTACTACAATGTTTCGTCTTTTTTCTTTTTCAGGCTTATCTGCCAAACAGCAACAATAGCTCCCTACACAGCCCTGCTGGAAATGAGATGCAGTGGCACCGAGTACCAAAGGACTGGGTAAGGGAGGGTGTGATTCCATGATAGGGCAGTTCTGACCATGCAGACCTGGGGGGTGTGGCACAGTGATGGCACTTCAGCTGGAGAGAGTAAGGCTGAGGTGTGTGGAAACAAAGGGTAGGAGCAAACCCACAGCTCTCCCTCCTCGTTCCCAGAGACATTGCTTGTAGTCCCCCCCACACCCTTCGGACTGTGTGACACTTCTCCAGCTAACTTACTTTGCAGGAAAAGACCAAACCCCCGGAAAAAAAAAAAAACCTCAGGGATAATCCTGGCAGCCGTTTCCATAAAGGATCCTATAGGCAAAGATAGGAAGCACATCTTTGGTGCATGATACTGCAAAACTGTGAGAAGAATCTGTATATTTGCTCTGGGCATTCCCTTAGGCTCCTATGTTTTAATAGCATAATCTTAAATCAAGCTAATGTTAGAAGTAGAGCAGAGAATAGGGAGTGAAGGCAGGAAGCTCTGGTTGAAGCTAGATCCTGAATTCATGTATTCCTTCCCACTCCAGATAACACCAGTTTGCCTTGCCAATAACCATTGCAAGTTGGAGCTTTTGATAAACCAGTGTTCTGGGACCTGGGGTTTCCCAAGATTTTCTCTTTCACAGAATAGCTCTTTTGCAAACAGTCAAGAAGAACAGATTCAGTATTTATACCATTACCTGTATCTATAGCCTTACATTAGGAAAAAATTAGAAGTCAGCATTTTGTATTGTAAAACTGCCTGGTGCTCATGATATCAAGAGCTGCAGACAGGCAAGCTGATGGATTATTTGCCCTGTCTGCTGTGTATAGAAGAGCTCATTTGAGGGTTTAGTGGGGAGAAAGATTTCGTGAATGACTGCAGAAGACAGAAGTGAAAGCTGGGAATTATTTGGGGTGGAGGAAAAGAACAGAAGGAAGAATGGTAATCTCTCATTTGTAGCATTGGATATGTCTGCAATTACCTTTTGAGATAGGAAATTATTTGCCCCTAATAATCTGCTTGTGGTGTGCTTTTTCTCCCAAGGAATATGAGGCATGTGTAAAATTCTTACAATCAAACGTGAAATAGCAGTGCTGGAAAGATAATGGTTTGACAGCAGCCAAGCTGCCCCAGGCTGCCATCACCTTGCATATTACTCCATGAGGTGTCTGAAACTTTTTTCAGTGGAAGGTTCAATGGAAGATGTAATTACAATTATATAATTAATATTTTCCTTTTATACTTCCTTAAAAAAATAAAGAAAAATCTCGGAAGGTATTTTTCCTGTTTGTACTGAAAACACTTTTGTGTTTCATGAAAGCTCTTTTTTTTTACAGTGAGCCTCTAGGGAAAAAAACCCAAGCCCAAACCCTAGCAATTCATATTGTTGCAAGAATGTTTCCAGAGAAAAATACAATTGCTTCTGACTAGTTATCATGTGTTTTTTTTTATTAAAATCTCCATGTCTTTGCATTCCTGCTGCTTATTTGACAGTCTCTGCTTGTCTTTCTTATACTCGCTTGCTACCATTTCACAATCTCTCTTTGTACTCCACACTTCCTATTTTTAATTGGAATTTTCTTCTTTCCAGTTCCTTCACCTTTTCTGTAGCAGACCTCTTAGGTAGTAGATGATCCTAATAATATCTGAGCTGGAGCTGAACTTTACACCCACGGTATATCTGAGTTGTTTTGAAGTAGCTAAAAAGTATTAGAAAGAAAAAAGGTAGATGTTAGACATTGTTGAATATTTTTACCTGATTTGTATAAGTGGAAAGGGGATGTAACACCACCAGCTAAAATGGAGTTCACATTCTCTTCTCTAATAAGGACTAGAGGTTGTTATATGGGAGAAATCATCTATTTTTAATACATTTATATATATTTATATGTTTATAATGAGTACTTTGCATTCCACTTCTATTTTCCTGCCCAAAAATGTGTCGGTGAAACAACTTGAAAGATCACTGAATGCGGGAGTAAAGGATGTGGTAATTGATGTCTGGAGGTCTCTAGACCCACTTCCTGGTCAGGGCAGGGCCAGGCAGAGCAGGTTGCTCAGCACTTTTTCCAGGCAAGCTGTGAGCGTGTCCACGGATAGAGATCACACCGCGTCTTTTTGGGCACCTGCAGCAGCCTGCACGGACATAGTGGAACCCAGATTGGTTTGCACATCGGGTCTGGACAGGAGGACTGAATCATAGAATGGCTTGGGTGGAAAGGATCCTTAAAGATCATCTAGTTCTGACCCCACTGCCGTGGGCAGGGATACCTTCCACTAGACCACGGTTGTCAAAACCCCATCCACCCTCTCCATGAACACTTCCAGGGATGGGAAATTGGGCATGAAGCTGCACTGGGCTAAGCCTTGGCCTTTCCTTTTTTTTGTGACACGCTCATGCCTTCTCTGTCCCTCAGCCTGAAGCATATCAGAGAAACAGTTCTGATTTCAACCTCTGTCTACTTCATAAGTGTCATTCAGGTTTAAATTAAACACATGCAGCTCACATGATCCCATGCAAGAGTCTTTGAGAAGAAAGGAGAAGAAATATTCTCATTTATCCTGTCAGGTGGACTGTAATGTGCTATGAGACCTCACACCTTGTCTTTGTACTAGAAGATGGTGTAAAGGAAGGAAGAAACAGTGAGGAAAAGCAGCTTTGGGGTTTCTGTTGCTTTCTGTAGGCCAAGCAGAAAGACAGCACCCACAAAGGGTGGGTGCTTGGGATGCTGCTGGCATCAGACAACCATGGGCCTCTAACCGTGTGAGTTCAAGCCCTCGTGCTGTTTCCTGTTCAGGTGGTCACAGGAAAATGAAGTCAGGCTCCTGTATCATGCATTCGAGGAGAGCTCTGTAGCTCAGCAGGCTCCCAGGGGGTGGATGTGCTGCTGCCCAAAAAGCAGCACATTTTCTGCATGAGGCAGAAGACAGTAAGGCCAAGATCTCGCCCTGCAGGTGGCCCCAGCTCTTGTGGACACCTACAGCAATCTCCATGAAGCCATGGGCCCTCCGTTCAGAGGGGCTGAAACAGATTTACCATACAGACATCTGTGACTTTACATCCAACGGAAACAACCTCAGTGCACTGTGGAAAAAAACGTCCTTGTCAAAGTTCAGTAACAGAGGAGAGATTTATTGGTCTGGCCACCTTATTCTCTTGCAGTATAATTTATATCTACTCTTTAAATCAGGAGTAATAACCAAGTTATATATGTTGAAAATGGTGAGGTCTAGGAGTGCCTAAAACATCTGAAATGAAACCTGAAATGGAGTGAAATTTGACTAGTTTCAGCTGTCGATACAAGCTTAAAACTCAGGTAGGGCTCATTAGGAAGTTCATCTGACCTTTCTGACTGAACCCAAGGCTGATTTTATGTCTGATCCATAGAGAACATATTTTTTTCTTTTTTTTCCCTCTTTTTTTTGCCTACATGAAATCTCACTGATTATGACTGGAAGCTCCTAAGTTTGTTCAAATCCAAAGTTCAAAGCTAGTTCAAAGTACAGGAAGCATGTAGCCATGAAAATGGAAATAGTTGAGTTTTAAAGCCATGAGATCAGAGCAGCTGGAATTTGTACTTTGCTGAAGCTGCCTGAGCCAGAATGCTCTGAAAAGATGAGAGTTAAATCCTGATGAATAGAGAAGAATGAAGGAGGCCCTGGTCTTGCCCTTGATCTCTGCCAGAGGTATCTGTCTTTCCCAAATGGTTTTCCAATACAGATGGAACTTATCCAGTAAATATTTGGGTAGAGTCTGCCATGCAATACACTAGAAATAGGTAAATCAGTGCATACTAGAAGAGAAAATAACATCTTGTCTTTTGGCCTTTAAGTGGAAGTATGGTATGGCTAGGAGAGGTCTAGCTCCATGGAATCAGGTTATTCAGGAATTGTTATCTCAGTAGAAGTCTAAGCAACAGTTTACAATCTGCTAGGAAGGTATTAGGAGTGGTGAAGAAACAAAGCCTTAGCCTTGCTAAGTTCTGAAGATAAGAGCAGAAAAAGTGCAGCAGTTTTGCTAAAGGAGTAAAACAGGCATGTGTTTGGGTGCAAGACTGCTTCTGTTTGGGGGAATTAAAAGAACAAGCAACTGGGGAAAGACAAGGCCTATGATTCCTTTTCCTCCTTTCCCGAAAACATTTCCTGTTATACATGCTCTAGGAGTGAGAAAGAAATGGAGAAATGGACCTGGGGAAGATAAAGTTATGAAGGACGAAAAGATCCATCTGGATCAACTTGCCTGATGTCAATCCCAACATCAGGCATGGAGCCACATCCAGCAGCCGCCTTGCGTCATCCAGAGACATGTAGCTGAACAAAAGGCAGGATTTTGAAAGTCCTCATCACGTAGTTCAGCACAGGCTTGGAGCTGATGACCTGTAGCCATGGCTTTGTCATCATGGACATGGAGCAGGACTGCACAAGCTCCTGTGATGAACTGCATTAGATTGCTGTGACTTCGTGGGACTAGTGCCATCTGATCTTCAGTGACAAGGACAAATCAAAACTGCAGAAGAAGATCTTGCTTACTAAAAATTTTTTTACATTTTGGTGGTTAAATCAGGGTGTTCAATCCACAAGTTTTTCAGGCCCTCTTCTGTCCAACTGAATTGCTCTCATCATAATGTAATTCATGCAAGCAATTAGGGAGTGCTGCCTAAACAATACCTCATCCTCTCAAAGGATTAGAGGCAAAGAGGAACTCACCATGGTCTCCTAGCACACTTCAGTATATATTTCTGTATATATATAGAGTATATATATCTCTGCAGGTCTCTCCAGCCCCTTGCAATTCATACAAAAATCAACAGTCTCTCATGCTTTGATATAACACACTGGCTTTGTCTTTGGCTGTAAAATGGAAAGCTTTGGGTGCTTTGGGGATTGTAGAATGGAGGTATGAACACAAGTGAAAGCAAAGTTGTCTTCAATATCCCTGGGGCAAAGGTTTTCTGACTGTAAGCTGGTGTTACCCCCAGTTTGAGCCATATGTATGTCTGCTAAGTGGTGTGGGGGTCAGCCATCCAGCATTTGCTTATTCTTCTAGTCCTGCTGGTAATTCAGAGGTGTGCTCTTTCTTCTTCCCCAGGAGCAGAGCATTCACTCTGGAATGAAGAAGAATAATGCTGGCTCTTCTGCTGCTTGTACCCTGCCTCCATTCCTTTCCTGCTGCTTCTGAACCCCCTGACCCTTTCAAAGGTACCTCAGCAGCCTGCTCCATCTTCTGTTGAATTGAATTGCAAATCTGGAGAGGCTGCAGTGGGAGAAAGCCATCCATTTCAATTCTGTGTCCCCGTTGTCCCTCCCATGGGACCAGGGCAGACCCCGAGGAAATGCAGTCAGCATTTGTTGATTGAGCCCTCTGATGAGATTAACTTCTGGTTTAGCAAGAAGCCAGTCATATGGTCCCAGCTGTGTTTGGGCCAGCCAAGACTCAGTCACAAGAGAGAACAAATTTTCTGGAGCTCTGCATACGACTCACGGACAGTGACTCACGCTTCCGGCAGCATCACTGGAGAAGCAAACTTGCAAAGCTCCGTTGCCACTTAGGAAAAATGAGGAAGAGCAGGCAGCCAATTTTGGACAACCTACCTACCTGCCTACCCACCTAAGGTATGACAAGAACTCTTCTGACAGGAGCATGCTCCAGCAAATTGCCTTTCTGCTGAAGGAACCATTGGATGGCCAAGGTGGGGAGGAACACCATGACCTGCAGCACATGCTGCAGGGAGTACTGTGCCCTGATCCTAAGCAAGCCAGCGCAGACCACAGACCCAGGGTCTGTGTCCTTACTTGGAGTGACTAATTTTCCACTGACTGCCAGAGGTGAGGGGTCAGAGGGAGGGGTCACAGGGGGTCACAGATCAGTGGAGACAATACAAATCAAAAAGAAACCCTTGGCCTTTCAGGTTAGTTTGTATTAGCAGTTGTATCTATCTTTTTTTAGCTCCAGCCTTATTTACCCTTTGGAGTGAGCTGCTTTCCCTTGAGAACCTACAGAAGAGCAGGTCAGATGGCAGACACACTCACAAGGTTTATGCCTGACATCCCTCTGTGGCGACCCTGTGACAACAGGATGTCACTGCTGTGTCTCCTCAGAGCTGCTCTCACTCTTGGTGACTTCAGTGACAGAAATTTTAGCCTTTTTAAGCCGTGCAAGACATGCAATAAATTGCAACATGTTATTACATTGGGCACCTCGGGCAGAGCTCTGCTCTGTGGTGTGCTGGGTGGCACATCAGCCCTGGTGTGCTCTGCTGGGCACCCTGCATTCATCTTGTGTGAGCCACCAATGCCCCCTTCAGCACACTGGGGTTACAGTGTCACTTGAGAACATTCCCTTTCACCATGGCTGCATCCCAAGGGTGCTTGTTACTGACTCTCAAGGACCAGGTGTGGAGAATACAGGAAAAAAGGACTTCTCACTCTGTGTCTCAGCTTCGGGGTGTATATGTGTGTTTATGTTTCTCTTTCTTTGGGTGATGATAAAAAATGAACCCACAATCCCCTTCCAAAATTAAGAGTTACATGGTTACTTCTGTGCCATGCCTGCAGCTCTCATAGTGGCTGTCTTGAAAGCAATAGTTTAATTCTTCAACAGATTTGGAGTCTTTAAAATTAGGTTTGAGTCCAAAACTGAGCAGCAAAAGGAGCTTTCTGGCTATTTCTTGACAGAGAGTTTTTGTCTCCAGCTGACCACCAGCTCAGTGAGACTGGCATGTCCTGATGGCATGGGAATGTCAGGGAATGCAGAGTGTGACCCTGAGCCCATTCCTCCATGTGGGTGGCTGCTCCTTATCATGGCACTCAGGACATGCTCTGGTTGGAAGCTGCAGGAAGGCAATGTGCTTCCCTGCTTTCCTTTTCTGGTTAGTAGTTCTTTCTGAGGAGGTGGTAGCTCTTTCTCCCCTTTCCTCCTTTCAGGTGTGTTTGATTTGGGGTTTTCATAGGTGCTGTCTGGGGTTTTAGAGTCCCTTGGGCAAAGATCTCTGGCCCTGGGAACAAAATTGTGACAGGGCTGCACATTCAGGGACTTTGATAGGGACCAGAAGTTGCAGGGTTTGGCTTAGTAGGGAAACGTGTTCTAGCTGTGGAGAAGATAATTGGTTGTAAGAAACATATGGCACATCTCTGTGTGAGCAAGGCAGTTGTTATGTTGACAAACTCAGCCTTGCTGACAGAATGGCTATGGAGCATTTTACTGTACAGTGAATCCTTTATCCTGTTGTACATTTCCCTGTAGCCACTATTAGAAGTTATCATCTTCAATATCCCTCTTGTCTCACATCTGGTGAGAAACAGTAAGGTCAATATCCGACAAGCCATCAATGTCTCACCAAGCCCACTCTTTTTTTTTTGTCTTGACAACAGCCAATAAATCTCAGAAGGCTTCCCTTGAAATACCGCAGAAAGGAATCTGTTTATAGTCTGTATATTGTTACTTAGAATATTCGTAACAGTCATAGAATAGTTTAGGTTGGAAGGGACCTTTAAAGGTCATCTAGTCCAACCCTCTTGCATTGCGCAGGGACCTCTTCAACCAGATCAGGTTGCTCAGAGTCCTGTCCAAACAGACCTCAAATGTTTCCAGAAACAGGGCATCTGCCACACCTCTGGGCAACCTGTTCCAGTGTTTCACCACTAATACCCACTTTTTTTGTTAGAATAATTGTTTCTACTTGAGCTGGAAAAAACCCAGACTGTCCCAGGAAAAGGTGGCCTTGTGCCCAGGAATATGATGGTTTCCATGGCAATAGATTAAGATGGGCTGTCTGAGGCCAAATCAGATCTCAGCAAGCTCCAAAAAAACCTGGGGAGTTGGTGCCCATCACAGTCTGTAAGCACAGCACCATGGCTTCTGAGTCCCTTTGATTAGCTGTGAAATAGAAATGGACTCTGCAGCTTCCTAGGGATTTACATTCAAAAAGATGCTGCAGCACTGACTGACTTGGTCAATATTGCTGGAAAAAAGTAAACCAGTGGTGAATTTACTGCTCAGGGTTGTGCTTTCACAAGGAAAACAGAGTAGAACTAGTCTTTGAACGATGACAGCTCCTCTCTGTCCTCTCTTTATAGTCTGGTCATGACCCTCAGCACGGGAATGTGGGAAAAGTAGTTTTGGGATTATTTGGTCCCATATGCTTTGGTACAGGGAATGAAAATTTAATCCTTTTACTGCATGTAGTTTTCTGCATAAGACTTAACAGAAACTTGAGGTAGAGCCATCGGGTTGGGAATGTCAGTCTGTTTGCTTTAGACTTCTCTGCTTTGGACATCTGCAAATGGAAGTGGCTCCAATAATGGGCAGCCTCCAGCAAATCATCTGTGTGGTTTTTTTGAGAAGCCTAACAGTAGGAATTGCTTACTTGGAGATATTTTAGCATGCTTGATGTAGTCGATCTCCTTTTCTGACTGTAGGTTGTTGGGATGAGTGATTGCATAGGAAGAGAACTATTTTTTGAGAAGAAATTTGATTCTAGCTTGACTACTTATTCAGTATCTAAGTGGATATTTCTTTTCTTATTTCACAGAATTCACAGANTCTGTGTGGTTTTTTTGAGAAGCCTAACAGTAGGAATTGCTTACTTGGAGATATTTTAGCATGCTTGATGTAGTCGATCTCCTTTTCTGACTGTAGGTTGTTGGGATGAGTGATTGCATAGGAAGAGAACTATTTTTTGAGAAGAAATTTGATTCTAGCTTGACTACTTATTCAGTATCTAAGTGGATATTTCTTTTCTTATTTCACAGAATTCACAGAATTCACAGAATGTATGGGTTGGAAGAGACCTGCAAAATCATCGAGTCCAACCCGTGCCCTAACACCTCAACTAGATCATGGCATCGAGTGCCACATCCAGTCTTTTTTTAAACACATCCAGGGACAGTGATTCTACCACCTCCCCAGGCAGCCCATTCCAATACTTTATCACCCTTTCTGTAAAAAACTTTTTCCTAATATCCAACCTATATTTCCCTTGACACAGCTTGAGACTGTGTCCTCTTGTTCTGTCAGTTGCTGCCTGGTGAAAGAGACCAACCCCCACCTGGCTACAGCCACCTTTCAGGGAGTTGTAGAGAGCAATAAGGTCACCTCTAAGTCTCCTCTTTTCCAGGCTAAACAACCCCAGCTCCCTCAGCCGTTCCTCATAGGGCTTGTGTTCCAAG
>WEIT01003913.1:68281-94470 GCA_013389985.1 Dryoscopus gambensis
CCCATAGATTTATGAATATCCAAGCATCTCAGCAGTTCTCTGACTGCCTCCTCCTGGATAACCAGGGGACCGTTTTGTTCGCTGACACTATTAACCAACCCAAGAGGACAGCTGTCCTGAGGACAAACCACCTTCTCGCTAAAGACTGAGGCAAAGAAGGCATTGAGTACTTCTGCCTTCTCCTTATCTGTAGATATTAAGTTCCGTCCCTCATCCAATAAAGAACAAAGGTTGGTCTTACCCTTCCTTTTACCATTAATATATTTGTAAAAACAAATTTTATTATCCTTTACAGAAGTCGCCATTTTAAGTTCAAGCTGAGCTTTGGCCTCCCTAATGATTTTCCTACATGCTCTAGCAGCCTGCTTAAATACTTCCTGAGAGACCTGACCCTCCTTCCAAAGATGATACATCCTTTTTTTATTCCTATTTGCACAGCTTCAGCCAGAAAAAGGTAACAAATCTGCTGCAATCTCTGGCGTAAGTATTTCTTACTCATTACTTTAATGAAAGTATGAGTTTAGAATCCCTTCCTAGACAGGCTGCTTCAGTTGTTGCCCAGAAAGTAACTCCAAACTATGTATTAGCAGCTTGGACTATTTTTGAACAACAACAACATCATTTTTTTTAATATTTATGATTTATGTGCCTAAAAATTTCCCTGTCATTCTTCCCCTCAGAATTGGATTTTTTTATTAGCTCCCTGTTGAGCAGACTATGTTTTGATTTGGGGAGAAATAAGAGTTACTGCTTGATGACAGTTGAGACAGACATTACTGGGAACATCCCTGCGTGTCTTACCAGCAGCTGGATATATTTGGCTGAGCTGATGCTGGATGACATTTTAACTCCGGTCTAAGACAGCCCATGTGGTTGTGTGCTGGTGTCCTGCTGTGTGGTAGGACACAACCTAAAAACGGACACCTTGGCACTGGTAAGACTGTCCATTTTTATGTTTTTAGCATGGCCAGTTAAAAGCAGTGAGCAAGCAGTGAGCAATCTTTTCTAAACCCACCTTCCAAAGTCCCAGCCATTAGCAGATAAGGAAATTTAAGTCACAGATAAAGTTGCATTGTTACCAGAAGTGAAACTACCAGAATCCTTTCTGAATGCATTTCTACTCTTTACCCGAACAACTGATTCTAAGAAGATATAAATGTATTTAAACACTACACGAAAGAACTACTTCTACCTACGCTGTCAATTCTGATGATTCTTTATTGGTGAAATAACAACTAATTATTCCTTAAGTATCCCTGGCTTGTAAAGGCCTGTTGTTTTATCTTTAATTACTTCATTCATAAGCTATTATTCAGGCTTTTGGTTAACACTGTGCTCTTTTCGTAGACTTGTTGATGATCCCAGTTTAGCAGAGCCAGTACTGGTCTGCAAACTCACTCCTCAGTGGAACTCTGTGTAAGTCTCGAGCTTGAAATCCTCTTGAGGATCTTTCCATGCCTCTTGCTATCAGTGTATCTCTGCACCTGCCTTTTCCACTTGCTTTTCTTTTTGTGAGGAAGCAGGAGGCTGTCTCATTTCCCTGAGGAGCCAAGCACCCCTGTCAGCCACCATTACTCACGGTGACTGTGGCACACAGCTGCGACGGCGATGGAATCTCTGGGATTGACACCGCTGTGTCTCATGGGACAGCCAGTCCTCCTGAAGACCCCAGGAGGTAACATGGCATAAGACATTTCATACTGTTATTCCCATAAACCACTTCAAACTCAAAAATAATGGCACTTTGAACTCAAAATTATTATTTTATTATCAACCAGAGCATTTTGGCACAAAATAGTTTGGTTTGCAATAATCAGTAAGGAAAACTCCAGTTTTTCATGGAAGCCTTTGATTACATTATTTTTCCATTTTTCTCTTTTATTGAGATTTTCTATTCAATCACCTGACAGTAAATATCTGATGTTGTTAAGTTGAATCTTCAAGCAGGTATTTCTACCTTCCCATAACAATTTCTTGTGTATTGAAACCAAAACTTTTGGACAACTTCAGTAATAATGTTTTTATTTGTTTCCTTTCCCCACTGTCTGTCACAGCTGAAAGAAAAATACAGGCTAACAATGTCCAAAGCAGCCAAATCCCCTCAGCCTAAGCTTTATCAAGGCCAGCATGATTAGTGCCAGCTTTAAGCACAGCTAACACAGGCAGTTGCCCAGGGCAGCAGACTGCTGGTGGCAGCAGAACAGTCACTGCTCCTCTGCCTTCTTTTCTGCCTCAGAGCCACAGCAACGGAGCTGCTGCCAGGCATGCGGACCAAGGTGTGCGAGCCAGTGGCTGTGCCTGTGTTGCACTGTCTCCCTGGGAGCAGTAACTGCTGCCCGTCCTCTTCCAACTCCCCTGGCATCACCCTGAGGGGGGAGCTCTCCCAGCTCCACTTCTGCTCTTTGCTTGCCATCCCCAGGCAGAGAGAGCCCATCCGTGCTGCTTTTCCATAAGGTGGCAAAGTTGAACTTCATTTACACCAACAAAGAGCTTTGAACTGGCTGTGCAAGAGGTTCTGCCTTATATTTATAAATGAGGATTAGGTTCTTCAGTCTCTCTCATATTCTTTGGAAAATGCTACCATGCAGAATATTCCTACCACTGGATTTTCTGTATCTACACATAAGTCATTTGAATGGTTGTCAGGCTTGGTACCTTCAGAAAAAATTTGTTTGCCTCTGCACTTTTTTCCACTTGGACCCATTTGTACATTTGTGTGTTGTGTGTGTGGCTGATGGGAGGAATATATACTGTACGCACGTATTTGTGCGTGAGCATGATTTTGACTAAGGCTGTGCTTATTTAATCATGTCTGATGATGGTTTACAAAAAAGGTTTAAAACATATATGCTGGGTATATATTCTGAAGTTGGTGGATAAACACCTGTATGCAGGGAAAGGAGAAGGAGAGGCTCAGGAGCAACATTATCACTCTCTGCAACTACCTGAAAGGAGGTTGAGACCAGGTGGGGGTTTCCCTCTTCTACCAAGCCACTAGTGACAGGATGAGAGGACAGGGGAGGTTCAGGTTGGACATGAGGAGGAATTTCTTCACAGAAGGAGTAATTAGACATTGCAATGGGCTGCCCAGGGAAGTGGTGGAGTCACCATCTCTGGAGGTGTTTATAGAAAGATAGGACATGGCACTCAGTGCCATGGTCCAGTTGACATGGTGGTGTTTGGTCATAGGCTGGACTTGAGGATCTCAGAGGTGTTTTCCAACCAAACTGATTGTGTGATTCTATAGCTGAGTTTTGCTTAGTTCAAAGAACTGAGGTGCAGCTTTGAGTCCTGAAGCCTGTGTTGCCTGCTCCCACCTAACAGAGGAGCACTTCCAGTTCCTGACAGGGGCTGTAAGGCATCACACACCAGGTAAAGAGGTATCCACTGTGGTTAAACACTGCAGTACCTCTGGTGCACTGCCTGGGCTGGTTCTAATAAAGATGATGCTGGTATATAATGCAGCTACAAATTCTTTTCCAGATGAAGAGTCTCCCTCTTCCAAGAGACACTTGAGGTGGACATTTCTAGCCAGAATAATATTACTGTCATGGTGGGCAGTGGCTGCAGAAGGGATGTGTGCAGTCACACAGCATGGGCTCTGTTTGGTGGCTGTGAATGACAAGTGATGTTGCAGCTCAGTGGCAGCGTTTCAGTGCTGCACTAAAGATGCTCTCACGCTTCTGTGCTGCGCTAGTGAGGGGCCGTGACTGTGGATGTGGTGGGCAGAACATGCATTGGCAGAAACATGGCCCACCTTTTTAGTTTTTGCTGTTTTGTGGGGCGGGCCATTCATTGTGGGTGTGCTGGCATGGCCCCTGCAAGGCACTAATCTGGGCAGTAAGAGGGTTACATGTTTGGTGTTTTTTGGGTAGCAGGCACTGTTCTGAGTGTTGGACCTCCACAAAGGACAATAGAAAGTCAAATGGAAATGCTGTTGCTGTGGACAGAGCACAAGGCAGAGCTGTATCTTTGCTTTAGTTCTTCATGTTTTCCCCCATGGCTTTTCCCCTTTCATTGTTTTCAGGGCAGGGAGATCTTCACTTCATCTGTCGAGTGACCTTCTCATCCCCTGCCTGCAGCACCGGAAAGAGATTAGTACAGATGAGAAAACACAGAAGAAACCTGCTGGAGCCAGTACGGGAAAGTCTGTGACAGGAGGAGTGAGCAGCAAGGTGTCTGAGCATGGCTGGGTTGTCTCTAGGGGACACAGACACAGGATGGTTTCAGGCCCTGGCGCCACTGTTCCAGTGGGGAATTGCAACCACTTTAATTAGGAGCTAGCTTTAGCATTTCCCCAGAGCAGCAGGAGACGGGGAGACGAGAAGTCCCTGGAGAAGAGGGGGAAGCTGGATAAAAGGAGCAATGAACACAAACTGAAATAGATTTTCTAAAGGAGGTACCGCACACCTGGAGATCTTCTAGGAGGGCATCAAGAAAAAATATAGGCGTGGTTGCAATTAACGCAAGGAAAAGCTAGTGGGGAAAGATTTTCTTGTTCCAAATATCAAGAGTTCCAAGTCCGTGGATCTTTGCCTGCCTACAGCATGGTTACCTTTAGGCTATGAGGTCTGCTGTGGGCTATGAGCAAATTCCCTCACTCGGAATCTTCATTTGCAGCGCAGTGCTTGAGAAATTGCTCAAGGGCCACCCTGATCTAGTATCAGGTTGAGGTGAAAAGTACAGCTGGGGGTGGGGAAGCCGGCACGTTATCAGCACATGCGATGAGAGACTGGCTGTGAGGACCAGGAAAACACTTTCTGTGTAGAGCAGGTTCTAGGCTTGCAGAATATAACAGCAGGTGTGGGGAGGAGGAATTGGATCATGCTGGGTAAGCAGACAAAGAGGGACCTCAGCAGAATGGGCAGGATATGAGTAGCCTTCTCTCTGCAGCCAAATCTTGTCTTCCTCTGGCTGGACATAACTTGCATGGAAATGGCTATTCCCTGGACCCTAGCCAATATATTAAGGGTTAATGCATTGCACAGTGGCAATAAATTTTGCGTGTATGACAGAGGAGTGGGCCGGAAATGTTTGCTGAGGAGAAGCTGCTGTCAGCATTGTGCCTTTTATTAGTCTGTGCTTTTCTTCCTTCCCTCTAATGAAATGCCCATTGACATTTATGGTCTTGCCACCTGGTGAGAAAGCCATTGTCACCTCCACTGACACTTCTCCCATCACAGCGGGTCCCATTCTAGCACTTCAAAGTCATTTTCATCTTCTTTTTCAATGGACAAACCTTTCCTGGATGGATTTACATGCCCATTGAACTGGCAAAGTTTACCTCAAGACAGCAGCAGAGTGAACCTCTATGGTTTTGCTGTTAACTGCACCTGCACTCTTTTAGGGACACTTGAGGAGCTTGTGTCATGGGCAGCCTGCAGTTTACACCCTGCAGCCTGTTGAAAAGGAACCAAACACACCCTGCTCTCTAGTGACTTACTCGTAGTTTCTCTCTCTCCTGTCTTTGCCTTGCTTTATCTTCCAGATAGCTCTTGATCCCGTTGGCTCGGCAGATCTCAAAGACAAGCTTTGTTCACTGACCAGGCAGATAAGAAAGACCATCTCAGTGTCTCAACAAGGAAAAGACAACAATGGGAGCTCATCCCTCATTAGCCATCAGAAACTCTACACTATAGAGAGCCCTTAAAAGTATCCAAGATGTGAAAAAATGTCTTCATGAGTTACTGGATTAAGATGGCTAGAAAACTGTGCTTCAGTAGTAGTAGAGTTTATGGAGCCACTTGCTTTATTGCAAAGCAATAGTTATTTTACTCTGAAGGTACACAGCTTCCCTGACAAACAGCTGCACATTCCTTTGTAATGTGTCTTGGTCAGGCATGCGCCCACAGGGGTTTTTAAGATAAAACCTACCCATACTACCTGTCAGTGAAGAGGTAAATAATTAGTCTTTGCTCAGTTGTCTTTGGTGTCTTTCATGCTCTTCTTGTTTGTTTATTTGTTTTGTTTTGTTTCTTTGTTTTGTTGGGGGTTTTTTTTTTTTTTGTTTTTTTTTTGGTTTTTTTTTTTTTTTTTTTTTTTGTGGGAGAGGGAGGATCTTGGGTTTTCTTCAAGGTTTTCTTCAGCATTGTAAAACCCGTTAGCAGAACTGGCCACCTACTTCCACAGCTGGTAGGGTGAGATCACAGAACTCTTTTATGGTCTCTCAGAGGAACTCCTAGGTTGCTGGTAGGAGTCTATGAGCAAAGAAGAAGGCTTGATGCCAGTACCATCCCCTCCTGCATGCGCAGCTTGAACTATCAAATTTTTCACAGTCATGGGGGAAGATGTTTGATTCTTAGGTCCAAGTGTGCTTCCTAGGCAGCTGTTCCCTACCTCCTCAGAGGAGACACAGTGGGCTGGAAGGAAGGCTGGTTCTTGTCTTCAGACTGCCAGCTGGACCTCCCTGGTATGGTGTTGGCATCTGGGCAAAGTACTACAACTCCTGTATGTTCTCTTCTGGTGGTTTATTTCTGAGTATGGAAACAAAAAAGAGTAACAACTCCTAAGTCTGGAGGTGCACAAGTATCACTACATCATATGGGATCTGAAATTAAAAAATCTTTACTCCTTCATATCACAGAATCACAGGCTAGGTAAGGTTGGAAGGGGCCACAATGGGGCATCTGGTCCAACCTCCCCGCTCAAGCAGGGCGATCCCAGAGCACGTGGCACAGGATTGTGTCCAGATGGGTCAGGAATATCTCCAGTGAGGGAGACACCATAGCCTCTCTGGGAAACCTGTTCCAGTGCACAGTTACTTACACAGTAAAGAACTTCTCCCTTATGTTTAGGTGGAACTTGCTGTGCATCGGTTTGTGGCCAGTGCCTCTTGTCCTATTGCTTGGCACCACTGAGCAGAGCCTGGCTCCATCCTCTTATCCCTTCAGATACTGACAGACATTGGTGCAGTCCTCTTATCAGTCATCTCTTCTTGAGGCTGAACAGTCCCACTTCCCTCAGCCTTTCCTAAGAGAGATGCTCCAGTCCCTTAATCATCTTTGTCATTCTCTGCTGGACCTGCTCCAGGAGCTCCATGTCCCTCCTGTATTGAGGAGCCCAGAAGTGGACACAGCACTGCAGATGTGGCCTCACCAGGGCTGAGTAGAGGGGCAGGATCACCTCCCTTGACCTGCTGACAATGCTCTTCTTAATGCACCCCAGGACACCACTGGCCCTCTTGTGCCCCAGGGCACTGCTGGCTCAGGACACATTGTTGTCCACCAGGACCCCCAGGTCCTTATCCACAGAGCTCTTTCCAGCAGGTCAGTCCCCAGCCTGTGCTGGTGTAGGGCATTATTCTTCCACATTTGCCTTTGCTGAATTTCAGGCAGTTCCCATCTCTCCACGATGTTGAGGTCCTTCTGAAAGGCTGCACAGCACTCCAGGTATCAGCCACTCCTCCCAGCTTTGTGTCATCAGTGCACTTGCAGAGGAGGCCTCTGCCCCTTCACCCAAGTCATTGATGGAGAAGTTAAACACTACTCTTAAGTTAAACAATGACACTCCCTGCATCAAAAGTGAGAAGTTTCTTGTCAATTAAAAGGCATGATATGATGAGAATTGCTTCATCTTGTTTCAGTTAATAACATGAATATACTACACTTATGAAAACATAGCCTTTTATTGATTTAATCTTCCAGCAGATAATTTTTTATGTTGTGGCTAAAACTATTTGCTGGAAAGGACTGTTCCTCATCACTATCCTGAATCTGGCTTGAAGAGTAACATATGCACTCATATCTTCCTTAGGCCAGTAAAAAGGAGAATAATTTAATCATTTTCTTTCCAGTAACTCAGGCATTTTCCCCTCTCTGAATATCTTATAACAGCTGAACCATAGGTCATCATTTTTTTTCTTTCAGCCTTTTCTAGGTATAACACTGGCTCTATCCCCTTTGAAAATACCTTCTTCTCCTCCTCTTCCTCTCTTTTATTATTTCGTAACTAACTCTCTGGTCTAGACATAAAATCCTAGGAGACACATATTGTTTATTTACTCTACAGAATTTTTTCTCTCAGCTCTTTTGATAAATCCCATCCAAGTAAATAAAAATTAATCTGTAAAATGGTTGTTTAAAAATAATGCAGTTGGAGTTTTCTCTAGGGTAAATAGCAGCAGAAACTTGTGAGATAGTACATTTTAAAAAAGGTTACTGAAAGACCATCCTTGAATGTTTGTTCCAGGGCTCTCTGAAGGACTTCAACAAAACTTGCTCGTAGTCCATCTGACCCTAGGTGACAAGCAGGCAGTGCACTGCTGAATTTATTTCAAGAATAGTCGGAAATCTCTCAAAACTGGGACAACAATGGAGAGTTGCTGGCAGAGGCATTTTAAACCTCATCCTTTTGAAGTTCAAGGCATAATTCCCATTGGCCAAAATGTTACCCATACTATACAGTCAGGCCATTGGTAAAATACCACATTCCCTACAACATCACTTCATACAAGAGTCATTTGGTTTTGTGTTTGGTTGGGATTTTTGTTTTGTTTGATTGCTTTTGTTTGTTTTGTTTTTTAATAAGTCGTTACAGTCAAACAATAAAGGCCAAGTTTTACATTTACAGGATTAAGTAATTTCTTCACTAACAAACTTACAGTTTAAGGGACAGAAGAGAATAACGTACTATCATCTAATCTGACACATGCCAGAGACATTTATCCAGCTGTTTCAGTAATGAGTCCCATAACTTGTGTGTGCTTAAAATAATGTATCATCCAGTATGGCATCTGATCTTGATTTGAGGATTTAAAAAATGTGCCAAAGCCAGCCTATTTTTGTACTCCATTCTTAGATTTGTTTAAAAAAACCCCAAACAGGTCTCATTTCTTGTCTGAATTTGTCTGTGTCTAGCTTAATGTTAGAATTCGTTGGCTCATTTTTCTCCGTTGTACTAAAGACCCCATAAACACTGGCCAATTCTCCTGAGGTGTTTAAAAATAAGTTAGTCACCTCTTGGTCCCCTCCTTGCTAAGGTGAAGGGACTAAGACATTGATACATTAGTCTCCTCACCTTTGAGATGTGTGAGCTGCCCTCTGTCATGTTCTCTTCTGAGTCCAGTTTTCACCCCATGACTGCTACAGAAACAACTGAGCAAGACAGAGTCCCTGTGCTTTGCTGATGCCATCTTTGGTGCCTGTGCTTTCCCCAGCTGGGACTCGGCCTCCTGTCTTACCCGTAAGATGTGCTCTCTGGAGCTGTTTAATTTTGGCTCATGTTCACAGCTTTTTTGGGGGAATTCCGCCATATAACTGAGCCCAGCAATCTCTGTATGTTCCCAATTTCCTTATGTGAACAATCTGCAACTTTTCTTAGAGGAGGATTCTACATAGCAGCAAGTTCTGGAAAACTCTTTCATCCAGCTATAAATTTGAAGTGATTTTTTTCTTGTTTTGAAACCCCACACTTTGAAAACAGCTGTTGTCTCCATCTGAAAGAACACAGCATAAATAAGCCATCTATGAAACAGCATAAGTGTGGAAAGTTGAATAATGTTTCCAGACTTAAAAAACCAGACCGGGCTTGGTGTGAAGTTCTTTGAGGGATGAGAAGCTTGTTTATTTTTTTCAGACCAGAATGAGTCCAAAAATATTGCCATCAGCTTATCCAGTGTAAGAGGACATTCCCGCAGTAGCCTTCCTTTCTATTGCAACTGAAGACTACTCGAGGCTGATCTTGGATTCCGTTCCTTTTGGAGGACTTTCATGTGCTTTAACCTATCCAGATCTCTGAAACTCTCTCCTCTTTGTAAGTCCTATTCTGCAATCTCCTTCTTCTGTGAGTCACCTCACAGGAATTCCTGAACAAGTTTTGTCTTCAGTTTTACCAATAAGTGATGCTCTTTGTGATCCCCTGTGGAGCTGTGAAGCTCAGAGTAGGTATTTGCAAGAGAAATACAGGAGCAAAGGATATTGGGACAAGGGCCAAAGCAACTCAGATGTGATGCATTTGTTATTATGGGGCTGTAGGAAAAGCCCTCTTTCCTTTACCCATCCCAATTTTCTTTTTCATTAGCCTCCTGATGCTAACCTCTGAATAACTTCTAAAGTAAACCACCCATAAATATTGCACGAGTCTCCAATACTAAAAGCTGATAAAGTTTATAGCACTTATAAAATAAATAGAAGGAAATGCTTTTCAGTTTCCTATTTATAGGTCTCAAGAGAGATCTCAGGTATGATTTATCACTTCAATTTTAACTGTATTAGTCTCCCCCTATCACATACACACAACTCTTTTCCTTGGTCATTCTTTTTTTCTCACACACAGCTGCTTCCTCTTTTCCCTGTAGACGTGCTCACACCCACACAGCCATTTGCCCTCCACATCCTTTGCTAACAGGCAGGAGACTGTGCTCTTTTACAGAGTGTTGAGTGCCATCGGTTTTCACCAGAGTCAGCAGGCATTGAGGGTTCTCAGCATTTAGTGAAGCGCTCTCAACCACACGTAATTCAAAGGAAAAAACTACTTTTGTCAAGTGAACGTGGCACGCGGCCAAAGAAGGATTAAAAAAGAGGGAGGCAACATTTTGGACGTGGGTGGATCATTAAAGCACAGAGAGTATAGTTAACATAGGGTATGTTTCTTTTTTAGGGCATTCCTATATGCTTTCCAAGTGTTAATGTTTCTAAGCATGCAGTATTCATCCTCAATTGCCAGCACATTGCACTTGAGCAGATAAATGGACTGTGGCTAATAATACCCTTTTTCTTGGAGGAAATGAACATCACTCCTTCTGTTTTATAAAAGTGGAGGCACACTTCTGGCCACGTATTGTGTGTCTGAATTAGCATTTTATTTTGGTGCAAAGGTGCACTTCTGAAGTAAATATCCTTGTTGTCCCCGTTTAGTTTATTTTCCATTTAAATGGAAACCCTTGTTCAAGGAATATACCTGCTAACAGGCATTCAATCTGTGGGGCCAGACTACAGCTAAACCAACTTAAACTCCCCCAAACATGTAAATGTGGACATCAGATTGTCAGTGCCAGCTGTTTTGCTTTAGAGTTCCATTCCTATTACACTGCAGCAGTAGCTAATGTGTCAAGCCACATCACTACCACAGCATTTGACACTACTGCATCCTAACTGCATTTTCCTGTCCTGGTTCTACATTAAAAACCAAACAAACAAAAATGCCTTTCATGACTGGGATTGAAATAAATACATTTATGTTTAAAATTCCCACAGACTTCACTTCCAGGGTTTTCCTTCCCAAAACCTTCAACAGACACTGGAACACAAAGAACAGTGAAAAAGAGACCACAAACACCAGAAGTCCTCAAAACTGAAGTACAATTTGCTCCAAGAAAATAAAGGAATTAAAACTGCTGCTTCTGATACTGCTTATCTTAAGCTGCCCATCTCATCACAAGAGGGAAACTGAAGTTTAGATGACATGAACCTGCTCGCTAGAAAGACCCATTTTGAATGGATCGGTGAGGGGGTACAGATAATGGAAGAAAGGTTCAACACAGGAGAAAAAAGAAATGACAGCTGAAAATATCTGCATGCAGTGAAAGGGGAATCCTTTAAAAGCAAATGCTTCTCTTGCTTAAAAAAACGACAAAAAACTGATGTGGGGGGAAGAATACCCGGTAGACACATAGAATTTCTCTTCCTTGGTGTCAAGAAGTGGCATTTCTGTTTGAAATTTGCAAAGCCCTTCTTACAATTTCCTCATACATCCTCTGATAACGGTCTCTGCACATGAAAGGCCACTGAGAAAATGTTACTCTCAGCGAATTATGCTCAATTGTTTGGCTGAGGCTCTGCCTCGCTGATCCTCCCTGTTACAAAATATTGCCTTGTCAGCACTGCCATTCTCAAGGGCCTGTCCCCTTCCCCTCCAGTTCCCATCTCCTTCCTCTCCAGTTCCCATTGCTCTGGCTAAGGCTTTGCTGTTCTTGATGCATGAGCTCTCACCTCTACCACGTCTGATCAAACCATTGCCCTTTTGTTATTGAGCCTGTTATGTAGCACAAATAAACCTTCCACCATTTACCGCTTTATACCCCACTGACCGTACTGTTGTCTCATACTGACAGCAACCACAGCTGCACTTTTCTACCTGCTCAGGACAAAGACAACGAGTCAATTAGTATCAACTCTATTCCTGTCCAGTTCAAAGCTTACTCAGTCTGTGTGGTTGCAGAGAACCAGTTCTGGAACAAAAAGTAATATTCTGGTTTAGTTCATAATTTATCATATCTGAAAAGATTGACCTGCTGGATAATATTGGGATCTATTCATTATCTTCAGGAAATATTGAAGCTGTAAGAAGAGAACTGTAACTTCAAATGACTTATAATTCCACATTTAAGCTCTGTGTTGACATCTTGAGACCGTCAGCACAAGATTTATTTCAGCTGAGTTTAGCCACCTAAAACTCAGATATGTAAGTGTGAAGTCAGAGTCCCTCTATAATCAGTGGGGAGACACCAGTGGCTACATGTGATGTTGCTTCCATCTATTAGACACCTCTTAGGATGATATGAATGCTGCCTAGGTTAGGAAACCCATTTGTCCATGTGGCCTGTATTGTTAATAAAATGAGAAGACTCCTTTCCAACGGGTCATTCAAAGACAGATTTTGCTGCTTTGTGATGCAGGAAGAGGCTGGAGAATGCACAGAGAAGGCCAGTCTGTAGTCACAGGTCTGACATGCAGCTACCTCTCCATGCAAATGCTTCTCTTTCTAAAAGGTGCCACTGGAAATCAGAAGGGTGGTGTCTTTTGGTTATCGTCCAGACCCTGGTGAATAAGTTATTGAGGATTTTTATAGCAACTAGGGAAGAATTCCTGAACTTCTTATACAGCAGCTGCGCAGCAATTCTTCCTTCTAAACTTCCTGACCATGGCCCTGTCTTTGCAAAGTCTTTCTGCAGGGCATTTCTCCTGTGGCAACAAGGAGGTTAACGAACAAGCCACCCAACACAGTCTGCTTGGGATAACAACAGACTCAGGTGCTGAACTGCCTGGCAGATACTGCAAGGCCAAGTGCCAGTCAATACAGGAGCAAAGCAGAAGATGTGCCTGGTCACTGAGGGAAATGAACAAGGCCTGGAGATGGTTGGAGGAAGCAGCCTGACCAACAGCCATCAAAAACCAGGTGGATTTATTAGCCTGCCAAGAAGCAGCTTGGTGAAAGCAATACATAAAACGTAAATGTCAGTAAGCAACGTGAGCTATGGAGTTCTGTGAATAGCCTCTAAAGACCAAGCCTGATGTGCCAAAGAGCCTTTATTTGCAGAGATCAGTTCTCTCACCTGTCAGTAGGGAGTAGGGAGGATGGACTGAGCTTTCCAAGTCCAGAAAATGACATGGTTCCTATCAAACCATTTTATTCTGTGCATCCTTAGGGTAAATTGTGCTTCTCAGTGAGCGTACCACTGGTCTCAGAGAACTGCAAGCACTACAGAAGAGCCCAGAAAGGGTCCTTTGGTCCAGAAAGGTTGATAAGGACCACAAAACCAGAATTTTTCTTCCTGAAGCCTGAACAATTGGGAACAAGATACCAAGCCCTAATGCAGGGCTTAAATCCTCCGTGGATCCTCTCCTGGAAGAATGGGTTTTTGCAAGCTCAGTAATCTTCCTTTATCATGCTTGGTCCACAAGCTGAAAGATATTCTCTTGCTCTGACAAACAGATAGGAACAGCAGGCCATTGAGCCTTCAGTTTACCTTATTGTGCCTCAGCACAGGACTGTCAGAAAAGAAATATCAGCATGGAGACTGCTCCACTCTCCATTCAGCCATGAGCCTCTCCACTGAGATTGCCAATGAGAGTGAATGTAGAGAGCTCCAAAGAGCTGTGGTTTCAGTGGTATGGGCACCTGTCCACTAGGAAGTGAGCTGAAACCTCCGACACATTTCACAGGTTCCACCAGAGACCCATCAAACACTAATAACATTCAATCACTGCTAACCAAGGCTGATTTTGGACCAAATGCTTGGAAGTGAAATACTATCTATCCCACCACCCACCCCTCCCATAAGTCAATTACACATTGCAGTATTTGAAACGAATAAAACAGAGCTTTTTACTACATGTCATGGCTTTCTTTGGAAGGTATTCCAACCACAGTTGAGTTTGGGAACTCCACACACAGATTATTTTATTTTCTTTAATGACTTTATACATATATATCTTGTTCCCAACCTTTTTATCCGCATGATGTTGCTAATTTTTTTTTTAAATTGCAAAGAATATTTTGTTTCCTTGTTTCAGTTTGGCAATGAACTATATAATCTTGTTCCTTATTTAGATATATTTGCTCAGACTGCTTTCGTACTGCCCACAATTAGAATCCACTCTAATTCAAACACCATCACTTATCACATTCCAACCCACTCAATACAGTGCGGTGGCAGAGACGCTGAGGCATCTGCTGAGAGGACCTAATGCCGGAGTCTGAGCTGTGGTTTGGTCCCATGCAGAGACTTGCACCAGCTCTAATGGTGTCCAGTCACTTCGGTGGGCAGTCAAATGCCACCAGACGCAGATCTCTTACATAGGACCTATGGGTCAGCGGGAATTTGTACAGGTATGGCCTAATCCAAAGGTAGCTCCACATGGGGACAACCTGCCGCTGAGTTCAGCTGGCTTTAGAAGAGGCCCTCGGATAAACAAGGCAGATCTTGACTGGAGCTTAGGTAGCTCTGTGTGGTGAATAACTTTATAACCCTGATGTTTCCCAGAGAGAGAACATCTGTCAGCACCCCATTAACTCCAGGAAAAAGGAAAATTTCAATAAGAAAGACAAAAACTGTTTTTTTAGTTTCAGCTGCATTTATCAAATGATATATATATAGAATTTCAATGCTTCAGTGGAAAAGAGCAACAGTCCTTAAAAGTAAAGGAAAGCAAAAATAAGAGTGGTAATTTTTTTTATTAAAAGAGGAAAGGGATGAAGGGTAAGGTGATAATTAAGTACAAAACAGTAGCATGTGAAAGCACACTAAATAAAAAGATATTCTACCTCTGGCCTAGAGAGGTTAAAAACAAACACACAAACAAAATCAAGGGAAGCCATTTAGTGATTATAAGGAAACACAGTCCTTGAGGGACAGGGAATTGTTTCTCTGTGGCAAGATGAGGACCAATTCCCACCCCAGGCTCTTCAGTCCTTCCTTTGCTTGACCCTCTCACCTCCCTTCCCCCTTCACCTCCCCCTTCACCAGCCTCGGCCTGCCACCCTTCTGCTGCTGCTCTCCCCTCATCCTTTGCTGTCTTTTTGACTTTTTGCAGTTCCCTAGCAACAGCTGTTCGCAGCTGACAGGAAGAGCTGTGGACATTTTGCGGCATAGCGACGGGCAGGGCTCGGCCTCGGCTCACGCGTGATGGCTGACCCCAGGACCAGGGGACACGCACCAGCCCCAGGGCAACAATTCCTGCACCAGTTTCTGGTTACGACATGAAGCAGGGGGTCATCACTTAATTCTTAAGCTTCAGTTGTTCTTCTTACTGGTTAACAAAAGGTTACTCATTCTGCTTCATTGGAAGCACTTATTTCCCCTTGCCAAACACTGGGCTTCCCCCAGCGGAAAAGCCTGTCAGACATCATCAGTGTGGCAATCCTATGGTAGGATTCAATGTATTGAATGTATTCAAACACGGCACAGGCATCCTCATTCCTCTCACTAAAAACAACAGCTCTGATTTTCATGTGCCGGATGCTGCCCTGGCCGCCCTGCTGTCCAGCCCACCTCGCTGCTGGAGGCTGTTACCTCTGGGGCAGCACTGGGAAATGTGTGCTGAAGCTCAACTCTGCCTGTGTTAGCCACAGCCACCATGGGCTGTGTGCGGCGACAGCCAAGGACCCAGACAAGTGTCCCCTTCCACCCACTCGGCTTCTCTGACAGCAAGGCTCTGTCACAGGGGAGGGTGGGCAGCTGAGGGCAGCATCACTGCAGTAGTTACTGGAGCTCAGCTAAAAGAAAGCTACCCTATCATTATTATTGATGATGTTGTTACTATTATTATTGTTTTTGTTGTTGTTATTCCCTTTTAATTTGCCCCAAAGAAATCAAACTTGTGTTACTTTATATAGCAGCCATTCCTTCACCACTCACAAACATCTCCTATCAGAAGCACTGGAGTTACTCTGGAAAGTATATTGCAAGTTCTTAAACCACTTGATAAGGGCTTTTGAAAACTGGACTCCAAATCATTACATTGCAATAATTTAGTTACCCTGGAATGGACTAGTACACCAGCTAAATTTGTAAGGTGGGCACATACTCACATCAACCTATAATGCCAAGCAATCAAGGCATCTGAAAGACCACACAGAGTAGTTTTTTTCAGTTTAAAATAGAAGAAGAAAAGAGTCAAGGTTTTCTCCATTACCCAAAAAATACAAGTGGCAATGTTGTTTATCAGGCAGCCACTGATGTTTGAATTCTGTGATGGTGCCTCAATCATAGGTTTTTTCCTCCTGTTTATTTCCAAGCTTCTTAACTATCACGTTGAATAAAGGTGCAGAACTGTCTTGCATGATGGAAATTATATGTCTGGCTGTTGCGAATCTGAGCTCATTCTCAGCCTTGTCTTTTTCCAGAGTGGTGTTTTGTCTGTGCCTTGCTCATCCCTGGATGGGCAGGGGCCTGGCAGCCCTGCCAGCTGGTGCACCTTATGCATGAGACACACCAGTTACCCCACCTCCCACCACCTGGCACAGTGTCCACATCTCTTATTTTCCCTGTTCAGCATTCCTTGCAGCGTCCCTCTCTGGCACCCTGCGTGTCTGCCAGCCAGCTGTGTCCGGGGTTGGGTGTCCCATGGCAGGAAAGACGCTGCAGCTTCCACAGCTGCTACAAGGTGTGTGACTTCTAATGCCCACGTGTGTTTTGGGTAGGAGCAGACCTGCCCCTGCCCATCCCCAAGTGCCCTGGCATACTACAGTGACTTAGACTGCTGTAAGGTAGGCAGCAGTATTAAGACAAAGCTTCATAAAGGATAACCAGGTGCCTTTTCTCTACTGGAGAGACCCGATCTGCACACTGCCTTTGCTGCCCTTCACATCAACAGCAGTCATCATTTGCACTTGTACCCCCTTCTTCTTCTGCTACCATTTCCACCTTCCTAGCTCTGCCCCTGTGCCTCCATTTCTATGACAGCAATCTCTGCTGCCTGAGGAGCTGTTTTGCAGAGTGGGACAGGATACAAATGGATGATAGATGGGATGGAGGAAGAATGTGTGGGCAGAAGGCTGCTCAGGTAGAGAGAAGGGGTTGTGGGGTTTAGGGAAGGTAGCAAATTGCAAATGGAGCCCACGTACTCCAGGGAGTAAGAAAGGAATAAAGGACATGGGGAGAGAAACAGCAAGAGAACTGCAGGAAAGGTGACAGACCCTATCACCTATCTGTCATCTCCTATAAATCTGAAAATCCCACTGCCAACCTGTCTTGTTCACACACCTCCTGAAATCTACTATCCTTTCCATCAGACTGATGACACCTAAAGTGCCACTGAGCCTTCTCACCCTCCCCCAATTTTCAGCCTTTGGAACTGCCTTCCTTGCCTTTTTCCACTGCTGCAGAAAATCACTTTTCTTACTCAAAATGTGCTGGCAGCCGGAAAATTATCTGAGACTGGAAAACCTTGAGGTGCTGGGGTTGTGACCTGATGCCTGGGAGTTTACCTCCCAGTTTTTTGGGGGTTTTTCTGGTTTTTTTTTTTTTACACCAGCCTCACAGGAGCTGAGCTGTGCCTGCTCTCACACCTCTGCAAAAGGCATCTCCCTCTTTGGTCCTACCACCAGCTACAGCTGAGACCCCTCTATTGGGGTGAAAACCAGCCCATGTCCTATGGCCACACATTTTTGCCTTTTTAAATTTTTTCTGGTCCCTGTTCTTCTGTAATCTGTGCTCTTTTTGTTCTTTGAGCATTTCCTTTTTTTGGGGCAGTATTCATTTTTTGTCTTATCTCCAGTCCTAAGCTTGTCTCTTTGTCAATCACCCCGGCTTAGCAGCAAACTAGTTAAGTCTAAGTGCCCTCATTAGACTTGAAATGAGATAAGTGGGAGAGGACAGGAGTTTGCACTTCTCAGGTAACATTTAACGCTCTGCATTGTCTCAGGCAGAGAACACTGCTTTATTTATACAAGCTCGTATTTTATAGCTTCTCTCCCAAATCAGAGGGGAAGCTACTTTTGTTTCCAAAGAAATTCTTATATTCTTAAAACTTGAATATGCCATTTGGGCCACATAAATGTATGTTGGCCAGATGTTTAATATCCTTGTTTCAATGTGTTTTGCTGACACTAAAAGAATAATGAATGTTCCTGCAGGACAGCTTGATGTAGATTAGGATACAACAAATGCATTTTGATTTTTGAGAGTGTAGAAACAGCAGAGACAAAAAAATGAATGAAATGTAAATTCTGTTCTTATATTTCCTCAGTGAACTTCATATTTTATCCACAGATTTGAGTACAACATGCATTATGAGTTGACCAGCCACATACTGTAAAAACAAGGCAAATATACACCTTGAGCCCAGTCACAATGAATGCCACATAAATCACCCCATATAATGGGTCTATGAAATCTGCCCCTCCTAGCTATACTCAGTGGGTATCTTCAGCTGCCTTCCAGCTTCAAGGCTGAATTGGTGAGGTAAGTGACAATCTGGAGTGTTTGTGTTCCACCTATTGAAAAGATGAGTGTTAAAAAAATACTGACATTACAAGAGACCAAATTTTGCTGTAATTTATATATCTTAAAATTTTCCAGGAGTTACTGGGTGTGTGTGTTTGTGTACCTGAAAGCAGCATTAAGCCTACGATTTATGGAAGCAGTTTAGTACAGTGATAAGCCTATCAGAGATTAACACACGCACACAGAGTTTCTGCATTTTGTAAACTGCCATCAATCCCCTGTACTGCCACCAGAGAAGATAATATCTTCTTGTCTGCAATAAAATACACTCTTTCTAAATCTGGTACCAGAGATATTTATTCCTTGCACAGCTCAACCATATGAATAAAGAAGTCAGAATGACTAGATCAAGTCCAACAAAAATCTGTTGGTATGCAGCGAATTTTACGTAGTGTTCTTCAAGTTGCATGTTCAAATATGACATGAGACAACATATTGGGAACTTGGAATATGAAATCCTGGTTCTGCTAAAATCCTGGTGGTCTAGTCATGTCACTGTTTCCAACAGAGTTTGTCTCTGGGCAAGCCTCAGTTTTATCAGTGCTTGGTATCCTTTTGCAGAGCATGGACTACAGATGAAACTGGAGGGTGAACATTGGTGTACTTGAAATGTACTGTGCAGCTAGGGCTGGTCCCTAATGGTGTATTATCCTCTAGCAATTCACCTCCCTCAGTCCTTAATGGCATTGCAAAAGGGAAGAAAATGGTCACCGTAATATAGAGCAATAACCATCACCAAAAGCTGAGCTGTTGTCCAGTGTCAGATAGCAGTGCTTTTCACCAGAGGAAAGGGCACTCAGCTATGAAATCAGGAAGCACTTTTAAATAAAATAGAAAAAAATAGCATTCTGAGGTAGGGCTTCAAATGAGCCTGGGACTGGACCAGGTGGCATGGTATGTGAGGCTTGTGTGGCATGATTGGGAATTGAGAGATGTGAACAGTTCCAGTGGGACCAACTTTTCCTCAACTTGTGTTCCCTCTCTGTTCTGCTGTACCTCTTCTTCTGTTTGTCTTCTTTTTTTGACAATTAATTCTTGTGAGGAACAACTCTTTTTCCTAATAAGGTATTGCAGTATACATTCTAATAAAGACCTCATCTCTACTACGACACAAAGATCATACGACAAATTATATAAAGGATAAATGGGTGAAGATGGAAGTCCCATCTCTGGAATGAGATATAGAGATCCAGTGTCATTAAAAGCTGACGTCACTAAAATTCTCTTTAGGAAAAGCTTCTGTTTCTTGAAGGTGGGATTTCCCTGTGTGTGTATACCTTGAAGACTCTAGTCTCATCCTGCATTATGTAAGATTGTATAAAATCAGCAACCATTCTGTGTAGCCCAGAGTCCTCTCTCTGACAGGGGCCAACAGTGGTGCCCTGGTAAGAGTAGAGAGCAGGGCCAGCAAAAAGCAACCCCTCCCCTGTATATTTTTCCAATCTCCAGCAAGTTTTGGCTTAAGAACTCCCTATATAATACAGCAGCAGAGCTGCATGAGGTGGCTTCTGATGTTTGTTTCTTCCACGATTGTATTGGCTTAGTTCTGAAACTCACATGAAGTTACAGCACCCCTTAAATCCTGAGAAAAGGTACTCCAGAGCCTAACTGTGCATTACATAAAGGAGCTGTTTCTTCACTCCACTTTGAACCTGCCACCTGCCTGCCTTGAACATGTGCTGTGTGATTCCAACACAGTATTTCTGGCCTCTCCTGCCAAGCTGAGGCAGAGGAAATCATGTTTGCAGACTCAGCAGTGTTAGGTAGCACACAGCAGCATCAGAAAGCCACACAGGAGGTGCTGTTTCTTTCACACCACTCCTTCGGGGCTTTCAAGAACCCAAAGACTTCTGGTCTTCTGGTCCAACTTATTGACTGGATCTGGCTTTTTGGGTTTTGTGGATGGGTATACATGATGGCAAGCCTTCCTGGCAAAAGGAATGGCCTGCCTATCCAAAAGGAATTTGAAGAGTCTGTTAGAGTTTTCTTCTTTCCCCTGATTCACAGTCATGTTTCATTTCACCAGCTAAAAGCCCTGATGTGACACAGGAGGTTATTCAAGGCCATCTCATGGCAGTGCAGCTGAGTAAAAAGTATGGTTTACAACCCCACTAGCAGCTGAGCATGCTAAATACACAACACTTGCCAGCATGAAGAAGCCGTGTGGCTCCAGCAGCTATTTCACTGTAAAGACGATGGAATAGATTTTCCAAGCTGTGCACAAAACTGTGCAGTACAACCTCCTTCCTCCCTCTGAATCGCACTGCAATGAGTGTAAAGTAACACAACAAGCACTTTTAGAGCCGTCTGATTTTCTGATAAAGGCTGTTGGTATAAACCCCACATCCCTAACATACTTTTCCAGACCAAAATACTGTTTATTGCACAAGGGCAAATGCAGGCTTGGGTCTGCCAACACTGTGCCGGGCTTAAGGAGGTGAGAGCCGTGGGTTGTGCCCTCCCATGTCCTCTCATGCTCCTTGCCCCAGTATAGGCAGTTACAAAACATCAGGCAATAGAAATACCAGCAAAAACTGTGCACCCGTCTAGCATTACACTCTTACTGGACTTTGTTGACCCTCTCCCAAAACAATCTCTGTTCCTCTCTGAAAGAAATTAGGCCTCTTCCCTTCTTCCTCCTGAACATCACCAAAAGGGGAAAGCACGCGTGGTAGTAAAAAAGTGTTGTTAAAGCACGCTAGAGGTCCTAGCTGTTCTGGAATATTTGGGGAAATGTGTGAATATAGAACCAAAAATGACATTCTACAGGTTTCAAATATCACACACGGGATTGCTGCACACAGAGTGAGTGAAAGAGGGTTGTATATTTGATGGCTGAAATACTGCCAGTCTCTCCCCCGCCACGAAACATGTTCATGATGCCTAGACATAAAGTGCAGTGTTTCATTCCATCTCAATAGGGATTTTATGACTAAAGTGTCGAGGATAAGAAAAGACCAATTTGTAGTTTTATTGATCAGGCTAAAGGTCAGGGGCAGACGTGTAGGTCATGGCGCTTCCTCTGAACAGACACAGGACCAACCGCCTACCTTCTGAAAGCTGAAGAATGAGGCAGGGAGGGGGAACTTACACTGATGAAACATGTCGGCTGAGATGTCAATCATGACCAAATTGGACAGGCTCGGAGATGGGAGGCCTCGCAACAACCACAGCTTTTCCCCCATGCCTGCACGCTCTGGCAGAGGGGCCTGTATATGTGTTTGCTGAACTGTGATGTGGTGTATGGGCAAACGCCAGGACGCCATTTAATATAATAAAAACATAATTCATGCTGACAAAGTTTATGAGATCAGATTTCCCAGTCCTAGCTGAACCACATAAAGCATATACTGTCACTACAGGCATTTTGGCTGAAACAGCAGGGGCTTCTGCTTCATGGAGATAGCCTGGAAGGTATTTGTCACCATGGCCCACTCTGGGCTGGCTGCAACAGTAGAATAACACAAAACTACATTGATTCATTGTCGGGAATTTAGTTTACACTTAAAAGGCAATGAAGTGAAATGGTTTCCACAGCAATGTCAGTTTTTCTCCCCTACTTACATTAATTTTGTCCTCATTTGCCCCTGTGAATCACCACTGAAAGTGAGACTTGGTCTCTGTAGTGTGTGCTGTCCCTGGTCTCTCTGTGTTATGCTTGCAGTGTAAAGCTGCTTATGGCTGAGGCTGTGCTTGCTGTGCACAGCTTTTATTAAAGATGATTTAAGCTGACTTTTCTTCCTGCTGCTTATGAACTATGCCAAGAAGTCATCTTCTTGCCTCTGGAAGGTCCCATGCCTGTTCTCCTTGTTCACCCCACCAAGAGTAGCAATAGAAGGAGGCTTTCAAACCTTCCTACCATTTAGGATAGATATTTGCAGGCCAGGCTAACATTCTTGCAAGTGGCTTCATTTAGGTGTTGCTTTTCCTGACCTGATTTCTTCAGATGTAGTGCGTACAAAGCAAAAAATGGGTTTTGTTCTATGGCAAATTCAATCTTCCATGTACAAAGAAGGATTCCTAAGTCACAAGTGACAGGCTAACACAGCTAAGCTCCTTGAAGAGGAAATAGAGGGCTAAAACCTTTCCTTCTGCTTCTTTTCCCTACATTACATTGAAGGCAAACTAAGACTGAAAATAGGCAATGATCCAAGTCCCTGAAGAAAGTTTATCATTGCATGTTCAAAACATCTCTAAGGTATTGGTCCCGTCATCCACACTGTAAGATGGCTTGATTAATATCCCACTACTTCACTAAATTTGTAATGAAGGAAACAATAGTGGTCATTTCTTGGTATCTGATCCAGTCTTGTGGCAGGGAAGGTAGATGACAGCTGTGTCTGTGTCCTAGTATCCATTTGAGCCATGTTTTCTCTGAATTTGGAATTAACAGAGCCAGTTAAAGGCCCCAAGAAGTATAAATTTAGGAATTGTGTATGTTACACACCAGGCCTGTCAGGAACTAAGATGGTCTAGCAAACACACTTGCACATCCTGAAATGGAGAAAAGGCCTACTTTCATTCACATTTTCTTATTCCAGATCTCACACTGGCTGATTTTTTTCTCTGCCTGTATCATCTTCATCCTGATGGTTTTTGAACTCCAGACAAAATACGGCTTTAGCACACATATTCCTTCTAGGAAACTAATTCCTCACCCTTTTTTTCATGCTATATTTCTCCCTTCTACCTGTTGATCAGCTGAGTAATGTAGTTCCATCATAGGTTCTGGCAATTTTGAGACCTGAGTTCACTGTCTTGAGGCAGACAGTGGCATAGCTAGTTCCATAGCTTGCTGATACACAGCTTGGTGGCTTCTAGGTGCCTGCTGCACTATCAGTCAATTGGAGCTTCTTCTGGCCACAGTGATTTCAGGACTGTGGTCAGCTGCAAGAGTCATAAAAATGGGGATGTCTTGTCAAAGAGCTCATTCTAAAGAAAAAAGTGCAGTCATGTGGTAACAAAAAATCAAATAAAAGTTATTTATACTTCAGTTGCAATCTTTATGCTTGGCAGACTTAAGAATCTTAGCACTCATCTCCCCCTGATCCATACCTTTTCTCTGGACCGTGGAGCTGGAGAAATGTCCTACCCTCCCATAACAAGGATTGAATAGCCTAGGTATTCAAATTATAGCCACAATGCTCCATTAGTGTACATTTCTATCACCTTCACTACTTACATATTTGAATGTCTGGTAAATAGGTTGTTGTAGGAAAGAAGAAGAAAGGGTCATATTTACCTAGTGTAATAAGAAAATAGAAGAGGAGCAGAAAATTGAGAGCTGCCAGCAACTCTGCCCAGCATTTTGCAGCTGAGGGGGTTTGCATTTAACAGTCAAGCCTATTAGACCACATCAGATCTTCTAATTAGCTAACAGCAGTCAGAGAGAGACGTTCCCTGAGTGAAGCCAAAGAGCAGCTACAGTGTCTGTGCTGTATCATACTGGGGAGTGACCCATCAGTGTGAGGGTCTGGGAGGACAATATCAAAGAAGGAGATCCTACACTGCAAATTGTTCATACTGTGGAGGAGATGGGGTAAGAGGCAGAGATCATTAGAAGGAAAACACAAGGAAGGAAAGCTGGGGGTCACTGGGCATCAGTTTGATTTAGAACAGCAGAGACAACAGAGTAGCCTCAGGTACACAGGCAAAATTTTAGTCTCAGAAGCATCTTACTGGTATGGAGAAAGGCTCCTTTTCATCTCTGATGTATAATTGCTGGTTAAGGACAGAATGAAATGTTACAGAGAAACTGGGCAGAAAGATTTCAGCAGCCATATAATCAGGGACACAAGAGATCAGGACGAGATTTGGGAGAGTTGAAGATGAGGGCAGAAGATAGTTTTGGGGCTAGAAGAAAAGAGAGTTACAAAAGACAGTCAGGTCCAAAACTGGGGCCTACTTGGACCTTTTAGGCAGAGTAGGTGTAAAGAGTCTCACAGACCTGAAACTGGAGATAATGTTTTGGTAGCCAGGACAGTGCATTTGAGATAAGGGTGGTAAAAAAAAGTCATGATTCACTGTGAAGAGTAAGACATCATAGCTGAATTTCCCATTTTCAACCTACTTTCAGGACTTCCTTTGGCATATGTTTCCACCACCAGGCCAACTCTCCAGGCTGGCACACAGATGAAAGCAAAGCCTGACCTGTTCCCACAGGATCTGCTGTCACCTGTGCATTTTGTGAGGGCTTCTGGAGCCATTCCCTACTCACGCTGTGCAGTGCAAGTCTTCCCCAGGGAGCTGTGAACAAATTTGCCTGTGTGGGCACACATGGGAACAGTGCAAAAGGATCTTCAGTGCAAAGAGGCTTCGGTGGACTAGTGACAAATTTTGCCACAAAGAGGATGTGTTACAACCCCAAGTGAAAGCAACTTCCATGTCTTGGTCTGTATGTCAGGGTAGGTCAATGCCACCTGATAAAAAGAAACAAACAAACCAAAAACAACAAACAAACAAAAAAAGAAAACAAGTAAGAAGTGTGTGTAAGAGATACTCTTTTTTTTCCATGTATGAAGGACAACTTCATCACCTGAGGAAAAAACTGGTTCATCTCCCCAGAGAAGGAAAGCTCTCACTAGAACATAAACCTGTAAAATGCAGACAAGCCACAAGGGTTGGCAATTACTGTCAAGTGTTTGTTGGAGGGACTATAGCAGCAACTTGTGACATTTCTGGGGAGTTTTTTATCTGAATGTCTTCCTCTTGGAAGTGAATAGAAGAACAAACCCCTGAGCTCAGTCCCACCCCTCCACATCCCACTTCAGGGCCAGCAGACAGCTCAGCCTGCCTCAGGTGCACCTAGCTCACCTACACCTCTATTCTAGAATCTTAGAATTCTTAGTATTAGAAAGGACCTTGAAGATCATCGAGTCCAGCCATTATCCCAACACCAACATGTTCAACTCTAAACCATGTCCCCAAGTGCCACATTAACACATTTTTTGAACTCTTCCAGGAATGGTCACTCAACCACTTCCCTCAGCAGTTCCAATGCTTGTCCATCCCTTCAGTCAAGAAATTTTTCCTAATTACCAATCCAAACCTCCCCTAGTGCAACTTGAGGCCATTCCCTCTTGTTCTGTCTCTTGTTACCTGGGAGAAGAGACTGATCCCCACCTGGCTATAGCCTCCTTTCAGGTAGTTGTGGGGAGCAGTCAGGTCCCCCCTGAGACTCCATTTCTCGTGGCTAAACACCCCCAGCTGCCCAAGCTGTTTCTCATCAGACCTGTGCTCCAGACCCTTCACCAGCTTTGCTGCCCTTCTCTGGACACGCTCCAGCACCCCAATGTCCTTCTTGTCGTGAGGGGCCCAGAACTGGACACAGGACTCGAGGTGCGGCATCACCAGTACAGGGGGACAATCACTGCCCGAGTCCCGCTGGCCACGCTACTGCTGATCCAGGCCAGGATGCCGCTGGCCTTCTTGGCCACCTGGGCACTTTCAGGGCATGTCCCAGCCCCTGCTCCCCGCTGCAGCGGCGGGACATGCCAGAACGCGCCCGCTTCCCGAGGAACCAAAT